>JAGFNQ010004220.1:0-277543 GCA_024364735.1 Boesenbergia rotunda
TTCCAACTCGCAAATTCGCTTCTCCCTTGACGAGTCTTCTTCTATTCCTTAGCCCCTGTATTTACATATATGTGAGCTACACCCAGTATCAAGTACCCAGGGACGAGGAAATAGAGTGACATTCAATAACGAAGATACCTGAAGAGGATGGGGCATCGGATGCCTTCTTCTTCAAGGACTCAAGATAAACCTTGCAGTTTCTTCGCCAGTGACCCTCCTTGCCGCAGTGATGGCAAGTGCCTTTTGGTGCCTTTTCAGTCTTTTTGGCCTTTTTCTTCTTTCCCTTATTCTGTTCTTTGGGCTTCCTCTTAGAGCCTTTCTTTGAAGAACCAACTAACAGTACCGTCTTCTGATCCTGCTTTACAGAAGGCTCTACAATCTTCAGCAGGTTGAGCAACTCAGGAATGGTAGTTTCCAGCTTGTTCATCCGATAGTTCATCACAAATTGTGAGTAACTCTTGGGCAAACAATGCAGAATTAAGTCAACACTTAGTTCGTGATCCATTGCAAATCCGAGTGTGCCTAGTCGCTCAATGTACCCCAACATCTTCAACACAAACTGTGAGACAGAAGTGCCTTCTTGCATCTTAGAGGTGAAGAGGAGTCTGGAGACCTCGAACCTTTCGGATCTCGCCTGCTCGTCAAACAACTCATGAAGATGGAAGATGATGGTATGAGCATCCATATGCTCATGTTGCTTTTGTAGCTCAGGTACCATAGCGGCCAGCATGATGCAACTCGCAAGTTCAGAATCGGCCACATGTTTCTGATAGGCCACTAACTGGTTTGGAGTTGCATCTTCTAGAGGATGGTTGGGAAGTTGTTCTTCAAGGACATAAGCAAGCTTTTCTGCCTTGAGGACTATCCTCAGGTTTCGAAGCCAGTCCATGAAGTTTGGCCCAGTTAGCTTATTGGTGTCCAAAATGGAACACAAATTCAGAGAAGACATGATCAAGTGATTATCCTAGAAATACAAATTGAGCTTATGTGAGAAGAATGATAAAGAATGCATCAATATACATTAATTAAATCCTATTTATTTTTCGAATTGAATAACCCTTTTTATCAATTCGGGAGATCGTAGGAACATCTCCAAATAGGTTGATATCTAACCATAGATAAGAACAACCATGGCTAGAGTCGATCAAGTTATTCTTAGCTATGAAGGTAGGTAATTATACCGATTACATATTATACATATGTAACTATCACATTATGCTATCAACTAATTGAATGTTTGCATAAATCATTGGGTTGTTAACTCATTAACAAGTATGCAACAATATACATAGCACCCAACTGCACCTCTCTTTACATCGACCTTGGCTGTGGCACAACAAATCGATGCTCCAAGCTTAAGGCTGACCCATTAATCAGGAAATAGTTTTAATATGGTTGGAGCTCATTCAACCGTTTAGTCAGGCTTGGATGTGTCCAACAACCAAAACTAAGGATTGACCTCTGACTCCAACTATATTAATCATAAATTAATTCCATGGTTTGAACATGTTGAGGTTCAAGCCGGGCATGGATGTGTCCATCAACCCAAACGAGAAACAAAACTCTGGTTCTAACCATATTAATGGAAGGTGTTGGCCTTAATATTTTGTAAGGGGTTTTGGGTCTCATCGTTTTCCTTTTAAGCACATTCATGACATATAATTATGTCATGTTCTAACGATTTCCTTAATAAAGTATGTATGTGACTTAATTTATCAAGTCTCATTAATTGAATTAGGAACCGGATTTTCTAATTCTAATTTCACACTTTATTCAAGGAATTGTTTTGGGAAACAATTTCCTAAATTGTCATAATCAATTTCGGAAATAATATGTTTAAGACTTTGATTTCTCTAAATCAAATCTTATTAAATTAAGAGACAGATTCCCTTAATTCAACCACATATTATTTTCATGAAAATCTTATTTAAGGAAATAAACTCTATAGGAAACAATTTTTCCTAATTAATTTTGGAGACAACAATATGCAAGAGCATCACCTCATAAATCAAATAAGGAAATTATCGTTTGAGAATCACCTCAAAAATTTCCAAGATTTGATCACATATTTTATTTATGGATAATTAATTACAACAAATTATTTAATTTGGGTGGCTCCCCGAGGCACTCCCCAAAGAAAAGAAATTTTTTATAAATCTAATTTGGCCTGCTCCCTGAGGCATAACCAAATTAAACTTGACAATTAAAGAACTTGTTAATAATATAATTTGGATGCTCCCCGAGGCCTACCCAAATCAATTTTAACAATTCATATTCAAAATAGGAAATTAAATTATAACAACTAACATTAATTTGGGTGGCTCCCCGAGGCACTCCCCAAGGTAAAGAATTTTGTTAATAATTTAAAAACCAATTTGAATTTAATTGTCAATTAATGTTTCCATAAAATGTCTAGAATTTCATGAAAGGAAAGTGCCCAAAATTACGAGCTTTCCATAAATGGAAAGTTTCCAAAATTAAAAGGTTTTCAGAATTATTGTAAGTTTCTGGTATAAAGAAAACTTACGTATTTCCAAAATTAAAAATTTTCCAAAATTAGGAAATTTCTAAAATTGGAAAGTTTCCAAAAATGGAAGGTTTTCACAATTATCATAAAATTTCAGAAACAGAGATATTTCAAAAGTTTGCGAAATTTCATGAGGATTTCCAAACTTTGAAATTCCTAAATCTAAAATTACCATAATTGGAAAGTTTCCATAATTGGAAAATTTTCCAAAATTGAGATCATGACAAAGTTTTTCGCAAAACAATTATATGATTATGTCGAACACTAACCGGATTTGATACCACTGTTGGGACCGGGTGCATGCCGACGCGGACATGTATTGTAATTGTTACATAATTACATGCAGCGGAAATAAAAGCATGAATAATTTTCTAAATTATTCTAACATATATCCTAAGCATGCAATGTGTTCACATAATCGTAATATAAAATTTTTACAGAAAAGGAGATTACTCTACGAATTACCTTGCGTAACTTGGAAGAAGGGACGAGATCCAACCGTTAGCGTCCCTTGAAAGCTCCGCCTCTATTCGTATCCACGCCGAGTATCGTCGGAATGACTTCGCTAAGCCATGAGTTTCGTGTTCACGAGAACTAGATTCTCCGTGAACACGATGAAAATCGAGAGAGTAATCAAATCGAAAGACTCACCACCAAGGTTGGCCGAAGAGGAAGATCGTCGCAAGGAAGAACTTCATCGCCTTGCTGCTTCTCCTTGTGCTCACGGCAAGAAGAAAGAAGGAAGGCCTATGGTCGGCCAAGAGAGAGGGAGAGAAGAAGAGGAGAGAGCCCAAGCAATTCTTGGATTGGTCCTCTTCCATGGCACCCCTTGGGTCCTTTATATAGGGAGAGGTTTCTTAATTCCCAAGCAAACCTCTCCTTGATTATGGAATAATTTCTCAATCAATCCATAATCAAGGCTCTCATGATCAAGCTTCTTCTTCTTGATTATGGAATAATTTCTCAATCAATCCATAATCAAGGCTCTCTTTCTTTTGGCATGATTATATAAAATTTATAAAACAAACCAACCATTGGTTCATTATATAAAAATTTATAAAACAAACCAACCATTGGTTCATTATAAAAATTTATATATATAAAATTTATATAACCTTTTATAAAATAAACCAACCTTTGGTCTATTTTATAAAACAAACAAAAATAGCCTTATCCTCTGATGGTGGTGGCCGGCCATGACAAGAAGAGAGGAGAGCCCCTCCTTGGCCGGCCCATCTAACCCCAATTGGATCAAAACCCTTAATGAATTAAACTTATTTAATTCACCCATTAAGTCTTTAAAAGACTTAGCCATTCTATGCTTCCGATGCGTCTGAAATAAATTCAGTTTTGACTATTGTTTGGACTTACCAAAAATAGTCTATCTCGATTGGAGAATGCAATTCTCAACTCGTTTTAAATCCTTCGAATTACTCGTTATGCGTGTGACCAAATAGGCTTTCAATTTATGTTGGCCGTCCATAATTAACTAATTAATTATAGAACGATCATGAGTGGCACCTAGTAGTACATCATGATCCCCAATTAATTGAAAGATCAACGGTTGACCTCAGAAATGATTTGAAACCCTTCAGCAGCTATAATGAATCGTGCCACATTCCCTTCACCATCTTATTCCCACTTGATTCATACTCTGAACATGTCATGCTCTGGCCAGAGGCTTCGAGTAACAATCCGACGATAGGCCTCGGGTATACATCTCCTCGCAAGGAGTGATGAATCATTTGTAGGCTGTTCAAACATCTTCGGGCACTTCGACTTATACCCAATCATCCTGGGTCCACACCTCCTTGGAGATGCTTGCTTAAGATGTCAAAGTATAAGTCTCCATGACCAAGATGACTTGAACACCACAAGTAAAAGGAACATCGCACTTAAGCTGCAGTAAGAACTTCACTGACATATCTATATGTAGACTACCATATGAAGTTTTACAGCCAGTCACTCCAATGAACTAGTTCCCTTAACTAGCATTCATGTTTATCTCCGGACATCTCCATGTCACCAGCCAGTGAGAATCAGCTGATTATAAAATAACCCATGCTAGTCTTAACAGAATTGATAGTGTTCGTATTTATCAATTCATCGACTAGGGACAATTTCAATACTTCACAATTGCACATGTAGAGATAATCACTAGTCTAGTTGTGAATTCATCACAAATTCTCTCATGCTGTGAATTGTATTGAGGACATTCAGTAAATGAGCTTAAGATCTTAATCAAATAATCATGTATGCTCAAATAGTGAATATTCATTTATTAAAAATAAATGATTACAATCATAAGGCGATTGCCTTAGGACACTTATCTTATGTCACTAACACAAGTTATATGATATTTTCACATTAAAACTATTTTCTCTCAATTATAATCCTATTTTCACCTTTTTCTCCATAACTCTCCCTTTAGTTTGCCAATTCTCTAGAATTAAGGCTAACCATAGCCTTTTAAACCCATTGGCATACTTCATAGCCCATCTAATATCCTAGAAGGAAACCACCTGAGATCCATTGACCATGGATCCCATTTTAGCTTCTAGAGCTCTCCCTTAAGCTTCTAGCCCTAGTTACTGTTAGTGATATGAGAGAAGTGTCCTAAGGCAATCACCTTATGATTGTAATCATTTATTTTAATAAATGAATATTCACTATTTGAGTATACATGTTTGTGTATTTGATTGAGATCTTAAACTCATTTACTGAATGTCCGCAATACAATTCACAGCATGAGAGAATTTGTGATGAATTCACAACTAGTGATTATCTCTACATGTGCAATTGTGAAGTATTAAAATTGTCCCTAGTCGATGAATTGATAAAAACGGACACTATCAATTCTGTTGAGACTAGCATGAGTTATTCTCTAATCAGCTGATTCTCACTAGTTGGTGACATTGAGATGTCCGGAGATAAACATGAATGCTAGTTAAGGGAACTAGTTCATTGGAGTGACTGGCTGTAAAACTTTATATGGTAGTCTACATATAGATATGTCAGTGAAGTTCTTACTGCAGCTTAAGTGCGATGTTCCTTTTACTTGTGGTGTTCAAGTCATCTTGGTCATGGAGACTTATACTTTGACATCTTAAGCAAGCATCTCCAAGGAGGTGTGGACCCAGGATGATTGGGTATAAGTCGAAGTGCCCGAAGATGTTTGAACAGCCTACAAAAGATTCACCACTCCTTGCGAGGAGATGTATACCCGAGGCCTATTGTCGGATTGTTACTCGAAGCCTCTGGCCAGAGCATGACATGTTCAGAGTATGAATCTCTTAAATACATGAGAGTAATTAGAATCCGTAGGACGAGAAAACGTTACTTGGGCTAGGTGTGACGTAGTCAGCCTAGTGGGGACTGACACACATAGACCATGTCCTGAACCAAGTGTGTATAAGATGGTGAAGGGTGTTGGGACCGGGTGCATGTTGACAAGGATACGGGTTCGTAAAATTTTAAATTTTTACGTGCAGCGGAAGAATTAGCATAAAATAATTCCTTAAATTATTTTAACCTCGTATCTAGCATGCAACCTTATGATGTGTGGACATGATCATAAATTAAAACTTTGCATAAAAAGTAAACTAATTTACTTTATACCTCTCGTAACTCGAAGTAAGGGACGAGATCCAACCGTAGCGTCCCTTGGAAGCTCCGCCTCTATTCGCGTCCACGCCGAGTTCTCTTCGGGATGACTTCGCAAAGCCATGAGTTTTGTGCCGACGAGAACTACTAGATTCTCTAAAGGCACAACTAGAAGATCAAGAGAGAGAAGAAAGGAAACTAACCACTAAGAGACGGAATCAAAATTCCGAGAAGGAAGGAGATGTGATCCGCTTCTTCTTCTTCTTGGTTGGCTTCTTCTTCTTGATGGCTCACGGCAAACCCTAGGATGAAGTGGAGCGCCGGCCCTAGGATGCCCTAAGGGGCGCCGGCCCTAAGGGGAGGAAAGAAGAGAGAATAAAAGAGAGAGAGGGAGAGAGTTAATCTCTTGATAGCTCTATATCGATTGGAATTTAAGGCTAGCCTTTGGTTCCTTTATATAGTAACCTCTCCCTTGCTAAGTCTCCTCTTTAACGGAATTAATTTTCATAAGAAATTTATCTTATAAATTTTCTTATGAATAATTCCGTTATGCCTAGTTTTATTATAACTAACTTTATAATAAAACAAATAATTCTCTCCTTTAATTATGGAATAAATTTTATAAGAAATTTATAAACTTTCTTATTATGAAAAAAAATCAATTCATAATTAATTTTATAAAATTAAAATAAACCATTTCATGGATCATTTTAATTTCCATAAAAAGAATAAATTTCTATAAATTTATTTATATAAATTTCTTTATATAAATTTATTTATCCATAATTTATAAAACAAATCGCGCTAGATTTATTTTATTAATTAAACCAAATAAATTGGTTTTCTCCCCAAGTGGTGGCCGTCCAAACCAAAGAGGATTGACACCCTCTTTGGCCGGCCAAAATGAGCCCCATCCATCGCGAATTAAACTCATTTAATTCGTCCAATAAGCCTTCAAAAGACTTAGCCATTTTAAGTTTCCATTGCGCCTCTGATTAACTCAGATTCGACTTATTTCTCTTGATCGGAAAATCTAATTTTCAACTCGTTTTAAATCCCTCGGATTACACGTAGTGCGTGTGACTAAATAGGCTTTCGATTTATGTTGGCCGTCTATAATCAACCAATTATAGAACGGTCATGAGTGGCACCTAGTAGTACATCATGACCCCCAATTAATCGAAAGATCAACGGTTGACCTCAGAAGTAATTCTGAAACCCTTCAGCAACTCTAATGAATCGTGCCCCATTCCCTTCACCATCTTATACCCACTTGGTTCAGGACACGGTCTATTTGTGCCAGTCCCCACTAGGCTGACTACGTCACACCTAGCCCAAGTAGTGTCTTTCTCGTCCTTTGGATTTCTAATTACTCTCATATATTTAAGAGACTCGCACTCTAAACATGATATGCTCTGGCCAGAGGCTTTGAGTAACAATCGACGATAGGCCTGGGTATACATCTCCTCGCAAGGAGTGGTGAATCCTTTGTAGGCTGCTCAAACATCTTCGGGCACTTCGGCTTATACCCAATCATCCTGGGTCCACACCTCCTAGGAGATGCTTGCTTTTGATGTTAAAGTATAAGTCTCCATGACCAAGATGACTTGAACACCGCAAGTCAAAGGAACATCGCACTTAAGCCGCAGTAAGAACTTCATCGACATATCTATATAGATTACCATATGAAGTTTTACAGCTAGTCACTCCAATGAACTAGTTCCCTTAACTAGCATCCATGTTTATCTCCGGACATCCCAATATCACCAGCCAGTGAGAATCAGCTGATTAGAGAATAACCCATGCTAGTCTCAACAGAATTGATAGTGTCCGTATTTATCAATTCATCGACTAGGGATATTTTCAATACTTCACAATTGCACATTTAGAGATAATCACCAGTTGTGATCCCATCACAAATTCTCTTATGCTGTGAATTGTATTGCGGACATTCAGTAGATGAGTTTAAGATCCCAATCAAATACACAAACATGTATACTCAAATAGTGAATTATCATTTATTAAAATAAATGATCACAATCATAAGGCGATTGCCTTAGGACACTTCTCTCATATTACTAACAAAGGGAATGGGGCACGATTCATTATAGCTGCTGAAGGGTTTCAGAATTATTTCTGAGGTCAACCGTTGATCTTTCGATTAATTGGGGATCATGATGTACTATTAGGTGCCACTCATGATCGTTCTATAATTGATTAATTATAGACGACCAACATAAATCGAAAGCTTATTTAGTCACACGCACTACGAGTAATCCAAGGGATTTAAAATGAGTTGAAAATTAGATTTTCCAATCAAGAGAGATTAAGTTTGGTTGAGCCAAACGATAAGTCGAATCTGAATTTTTCAGAGACGCATCGGAAGCGTAAAATGGCTAAGTCTTTTGAAGACTTAATAGATGAATTAAATAAGTTTAATTCATTAGGGTGTGGCTTGGATAGGCCGGCCAAAGAGGGCCTCCATCCTCTTTGCTTGGCCGGCCACAACAAAGGGAGAGAACCAAGTTTTTGGTTCAATTTATAAAATAAATCAAGTTTGGTTTGTTTTATAAAATTATGGATGATATAAATTTTTATATATAACAAACCAAGGTTTGGTTTATTTTTCATGGAAATTAAAATGAACAATGGATTGGTTTATTTTATAAAATCAATCATGGATTGATTTACCATGATAAGGAAATTTATTCCATAAGAGAAAAGAAACTTGATTGATTTTTATCATGAATTAAAATATGATTTTAACCATGATATAAAATCAAACTTGGCATGATGGAATAAGTTATTCCATATTTGAGAGGCTTGATGGTTGAAAGACCACTACATAAAGGACCCAAGGCAAGGCTTGGAAAATAATCGAAGTGATGAAGGCATAGGTTCTCTCCCTCTCTTTCTCTCATTCTCTTCTTCCCTTCTTGCCGTGCGCCAACCAGCCCCAAGAAGGATCTTTTGCCGACCACCACCTGCTGCCGGAGAAGGAAGCTCCAGCCATCCTTTTGTGGTTAGTCTTTCGACTTCTCTCTTGATTTTTCTCGTCGCGTTCTCGGAGAATCTAGTAGTTCTCGAGAACACGAAACTCGTGGCTTTGCGAAGTTATCCCGAAGATACTCGGCGTGGACGCGAATAGAGGCAGTGCTTCCAAGGGACGCTTAAGGTTGGATCTCGTCCCTTCCTTCAAGTTACGCGAGGTAATACGTAAATTAGTTTATGTTTCTGCAAAATTTTAAATATGTGATCATGTCTACACAAGATAAAATTGCATGCTTAGATGTGTGGTTAAATAATTTGAGAAATTATTTATGCTAAACCTTCCGCTGCACGTAATTAATTTTAAAATTACGAACCCGCATCCATGTCAACATGCACCCGGACCCAACAGTGGTATAAGAGCTAGTTTTGTGTTCGACATAATTATATAATTGTTTTTGCGGAAAGCTTTGTCATGATCTCAATTTTGGAAAATTTTCCAATTATGGAAACTTTCCAATTATGGTAAAGGAATTTCAAAGTTTGGAAATCCTCATGAAATTTCGTAAACTTTTGAAATATCTCTGTTTCTGAAATTTTATGATAATTGTGAAAACTTTCCATTTTTGGAAACTTTCCAATTTTGGAAATTTCCTATTTTGGAAATTTTCTAATTTTGGAAAAACGTAAGTTTTCTTTGTACCAAAAACTTACAATTATTCTGAAAACCTTTTATTTTTGAAAACTTTCCATTTACGGAAAGCTCGCAATTTTGGGCACTTTCTTTCAAGAAAGTCTAGACAAATTATGGGAATATTAATTGACATTTAAATTTATAATTAGAAATTAAATTATTTACAAAATTCTTTATTTTGGATTGAGCCTCGGGGAGCCGTCCAATTTAAAGTTGGTTGTTATAATTAAATTTCCTAAATTGAATTTAAACTGTCAAATTTTTATTTTGGATTGAGCCTCGGGGAGCCGTCCAAATTAAGTTATTGATATTAATTTTTCATAAATAAAATATGTGATCAAATCTTGGAAATTTTTGAGGTGATTCTCAAACGATAATTTTCTTATTTAATTTATGAGGTGATGCTCTTATATATTATTATCTCCAAAATTAATTAGGAAAATTGTTTCCTATAGAGTATATTTCCTTAAATAAGATTTTCATGAAAATAATATATGGTTGAATTAAGGGAATCTGTTTCTTAATTTAATAAGATTTGATTTAGAGAAATCAATGTCTTAAACATATTATTTCCGAAATTGATTATGATAATTCAGGAAATTGTTTCCCAAAACAATTCCTTGAATAAAGTATGAAATTAGAATTAGGAAATTCGGTTCCTAATTCAATTAATGAGACTTGATAAATTAAGTCACATACATACTTTATTAAGAAAATCGTTAGAACATAACATAATTATATGCCATGAATGTGCATAAAAGAAAAGGATGAGACCCAAAACCGCTTACAAAATATTAAGGCCAACACCTTCCATTAATATGGTTAGAACCGGAGTTTTGTTTCTCGTTTGGGTTGATGGACACATCCATGCCCGGCTTGAACCTCAACATGTTCAAACCATGGAATTAGTTTACGATTAATATAGTTGAAGTCAGAGGTCAATCCTTAGTTTTGGTTGTTGGACACATCCAAGCCTGACTAAACGGTTGAATGAGCTCCAACCATATTAAAATTATTTCTTGATTAATGGGTCAACCTTAAGCTTGGAGCATCGATTTGTTGTGCCACAGCCAAGGTCGATGTAAAGAGAGGTGCAGTTGGGTGCTATGTATATTGTTGCATACTTGTTAATGAGTTAACAACCCAATGATTTATGCAAATATTCAATTAGTTGATAGCATAATGTGATAGTTACATATGTATAATATGTAATCGGTATAATTACCTACCTTCATAGCTAAGAATAACTTGATCGACTCTAGCCATGGTTGTTCTTATCTATGGTTGGATATCAACCTATTTGGAGATGTTCCTACGATCTCCCGAATTGATAAAAAAGGGTTATTCAATTTAAAAAATAAATAGGATTTAATTAATGTATATTGATGCATTCTTTATCATTCTCATCACATAACCTCAATTTGTATTTCTAGGATAATCACCTGATCATGTCTTCTCTGAATTTACGTTCCAATTTGGACACCAATAAGCTGACTGTGCCAAATTTCATGGATTGACTTTGAAACCTGAGGATAGTCCTTAAGGCAGAAACGCTTGATATGAGAGAAGTGTCCTAAGGCAATCGCCTTATGATTGTAATCATTTATTTTAATAAATGAATATTTACTATTTGAGTATACATGTTTGTGTATTTGATTGAGATCTTAAACTCATTTACTGAATGTCTGCAATACAATTCACAGCATGAGAGAATTTGTGATGAATTCACAACTAGTGATGATCTTTACATGTGCAATTGTGAAGTATTGAAATTGTCCCTAGTCGATGAATTGATAAAAATGGACACTATCAATTCTGTTGAGACTAGCATGGGTTATTTTCTAATCAGCTGATTCTCACTGGCTGGTGACATGGAGATGTCCGGAGATAAACATGAATGCTAGTTAAGGGAACTAGTTCATTGGAGTGACTGGCTGTAAAACTTCATATGGTAGTCTACATATAGATATGTCAGTGAAGTTCTTACTGCAGCTTAAGTGCGATGTTCCTTTGACTTGTAGTGTTCAAGTCATCTTGGTCATGGAGACTTATACTTTGACATCTTAAGCAAGCATCTCCAAGGAGGTGTGGACCCAGGATGATTGGGTATAAGTCGAAGTGCCCAAAGATGTTTGAACAGCCTACAAAGGATTCACCACTCCTTGCGAGGAGATGTATACCCGAGGCCTATCGTCGGATTGTTACTCGAAGCCTCTGGCCAGAGCATGACATGTTCAGAGTATGAATCTCTTAAATACATGAGAGTAATTAGAAACCGTAGGACGAGAAAACGTTACTTGGGCTAGGTGTGACGTAGTCAGCCTAGTGGGGACTGACACACATAGACCATGTCCTGAACCAAGTGGGTATAAGATGGTGAAGGGAATGGGGCACGATTCATTATAGCTGCTGAAGGGTTTCAGAATTATTTCTGAGGTCAACCGTTGATCTTTCGATTAATTGGGGATCATGATGTACTACTAGGTGCCACTCATGATCGTTCTATAATTGATTAATTATAGACGACCAACATAAATCGAAAGCTTATTTAGTCACACGCACTACGAGTAATCCAAGGGATTTAAAATGAGTTGAAAATTAGATTTTCCAATCAAGAGAGATTAAGTTTGGTTGAGCCAAACGATAAGTCGAATCTGAATTTTTCAGAGACGCATCGGAAGCGTAAAATGGCTAAGTCTTTTGAAGACTTAATAGATGAATTAAATAAGTTTAATTCATTAGGGTGTGGCTTGGATAGGCCGGCCAAAGAGGGCCTCCATCCTCTTTGCTTGGCCGGCCACAACAAAGGGAGAGAACCAAGTTTTTGGTTCAATTTATAAAATAAATCAAGTTTGGTTTGTTTTATAAAATTATGGATGATATAAATTTTTATATATAACAAACCAAGGTTTGGTTTATTTTTCATGGAAATTAAAATGAACAATAGATTGGTTTATTTTATAAAATCAATCATGGATTGATTTACCATGATAAGGAAATTTATTCCATAAGAGAAAAGAGACTTGATTGATTTTTATCATGAATTAAAATATGATTTTAACCATGATATAAAATCAAACTTGGCATGATGGAATAAGTTATTCCATATTTGAGAGGCTTGATGGTTGAGAGGCCACTATATAAAGGACTCAAGGCAAGACTTGGAAAATAATCGAAGTGATGAAGGCATAGGCTCTCTCCCTCTCTTTCTCTCCTTCTCTTCTCCCCTTCTTGCCGTGCGCCAACCATCCCCAAGAAGGATCTTTTGCTGACCACCACCTGCTGTCGGAGAAGGAAGCTCCGGCCATCCTTTTGTGGTTAGTCTTCCAACTTCTCTCTTGGTTTTTCTCGTCGCGTTCTTGGAGAATCTAGTAGTTCTCGAGAACACGAAACTCGTGGCTTTGCGAAGTCATCCCGAAGATACTCGGCGTGGACGCGAATAGAGGCGGAGCTTCCAAGGGACGCTTATGGTTGGATATCGTCCCTTCCTTCAAGTTACGCGAGGTAATACGTAAATTAGTTTATGTTTTTGTAAAATTTTAAATATATGATCATGTCTACACAAGATAAAATTGCATGCTTAGATGTGTGGTTAAATAATTTGAGAAATTATTTATGCTAAACCTTCCGCTGCACGTAATTAATTTTAAAATTATGAACTCGCATCCATGTCAACATGCACCTGGACCCAACAGTTACCTCCCTAGGTAACTCATCTATAAATGCAAGATCACACCGGTGCTCCTCCGGTGCTTCTTAACCTTCCACTATTACTCTCTTGACTCTATAGACCTTTTTCTTGATCAATTCCTTTTCTTTTCTTTTTAATGACTTTTCTTTGCCATTTTTGTTCTTTTCTCTACCATAGGTATAGGACATCCTTGAATATACCATTTCACTACCATTTGTCCTCCTAGGGTGGTATCCTAAACCCGGCCTACCATTCCTAAGAGGTTGATCTTTTTGCATCATGCTTGACCCCTTGGACCCCCTAATGAGTCTATCTAGGTTTTTCTTCAATTTCTCAAGTTTTGTTTTCAAAACTTGTAACCTTAGGATCATTAGACCTAACTTGGTCATTCCTAGGTCTACCTATTTTTCTAGGCATATGCCTCCCTTTCTTAGGATTTATGTCTTGGTCCTTAGTCCTAGAATTTCTAGATTTGTCATAAAACATAAATTTTTTGATGTTTTGGCACACAAAAGTATTTCTACTCCTATCATGATATTTAAAGCCAAAATTACATCTAGGCAAGCAATCATTTACATTTCTAACATTCATGGAAACATTTTGAGCATAAGCAGAGTTAGGGATTACCTCCCTTACCTTTGTAGCTCCCCCTTGATATAAGCTCCTTTTTCTTTCTCCTTTCTCCCATCTCCTAAGGTGCTCCATCTTTTTCAACTCTCCTTTCCTTGAACATTTTGTATGGTAATGCCCTAGCTCCCCGCATGTGAAGCACCTAATATGCGTCTTTTCTTTTCTTTCCCTACAACCCACATTAGATTTAAATTGATTGAACCCGGGTTTAAGAATTATCTCCTTTTTACCTAGTGGGAACTTATCCTTGTAGTGCCTCTTTTTGTTGCAACCAAAGCATATAATATGCTCTTTTGATCTTGCTTTGGCGGAGGTTGGAGCTTTCTCTTTCTCTTGTATGAAGGAGGGTCTCTCCTCCCCCTTAACCCTTGATGTTGATACTTCTTCTACTTCTTCGGATGAGGTGGATCCTTTTTCACTCAATTCCTCCAGTTCACTTGATAATGTTGATAATTCTTTTTCCCTTTGATCTTCTTGGACACTTGAGCTTAGTTCTTTGGGCTCTTCTACTCCTTGAGTTTGTATAGGGTTCTCATATGCATTTTTATAATTCCCTACATCACTCAAAATATTAGTAGGCAAAATATTAACCAAAATATTGATTATCTCTCATTGGCCCTTGCTTGTTCTTGTTGCTCCTTGGTCCAATACCTAGGTTGGAGCTTCTTTCCATGCTTGTCCTTAGGGGTCTCAAATGGTTCCTCTAGCACTATTACACACTCCTAATCCATGCCGAGCCACATCTTTATCCTAGCTCTCCAATAGTCAAAATCCTCATGATCATACGTTGGTGGTGAGTTTATATCGTCCCCTAGCTTATCCTCCGTCATTCCCTCTAGCTTCGCTTTGCTCCCTTGGCGGTTATTCCAATCAAGAGCGGTCCTTGCTCTGATACCACTTGTTAGATCGTTCCAGGTGCTAGAGGGGGGGGGGGTGAATAGCACTTCTCAATTTTGTTCTTCCTACACGGTTAGTTGCGTAAGCGGAAATCTAAAGTAAAACCAAAACTAACTATGAAGAACACTTACGATTTATGTGGTTCGGAGATAAACTCCTACTCCACAGCTGCCCGTAAGGTGGCAATCCCTAATCCGTCGGTGGATGATTCCCCGGAGCACCTCCGGCTAGATTACGTAGCTCATTGTAGGTGGAGAAACCTTTCCACAAACTCTGGACACTACCTGAGATCACAAGGCTACTAACTAGCTTTGACCAAGCAAGTTTCGCCAAAGAAGGAAAGTAGGAAACGAGCTCCTTTAAATAGAGCTCGAGTCCGAAACAGCCGCTACTAGTCGACTGCCCCTGGGGTAGTCGACTGGTCCCACTCAGATTCGACCATTACAGTACAATGTTCGAATCCAGTAGCTGTCCCAGTCAACACCAGTCAACTACCCATGGGCCAGTCGACTGGTACACACCTAAGCCTAGGGTTACACTCCCCGAGTACATGTCACTCCACACTCGAACCCTCCCGGCTTAGCCCCTAAGTACAAACACTCATACTCAGACCCTCACAACCCGGTTGACTCTTCACCAGTAGCCTTGACTGTTGCCTTCACGCCCTCTTCATCTTCGGCCCTCATCCCTCGGATGCGCATGCAAGCCTCCAGCTTGCCTCCATGCCACCCTTCACGTATGCCTCGAAGTCCGTGTCCCTCGGCTCATCATCCCTGCTATCCAACAGTCCCTCAGATGTGCACACAAGCCTCCAGCTTGCCTCCATGCCATCCTTCACCCAAAGATATCAACTAGGTCTATGTGTACCTGTATACCTGCACACTCATGTACACACATTAGTCCAACACAAATCCTAACTTAACCATATTGACTGCACACAGCAAAACACCATGATCCTCCAGATCATCTCAGGGCCGATTGCCCCAACAGTTGAGACGATTTTTAGCAGGATCATCGCAGGGTTCTCAGCAGACCCGAAAGTCTGCTACTGGTGGGGCTCATTATTTTTAGTGTGGTTCTAGGGACCACAACAGACCAGATTGTCCTCTAGAGCACCCTATCTGTTATTATTGTAAGCTTCCAGGTCATGAGAGTCGAGGTTGTCCCTTGAAGGCTCAGCATATGTCTGTAGCAGTTACTCCCCAGGGAGACCGGTCAGGATAACAGAGGCCACAACGAGGTTGCTATCAGACTCAGACGTCATCCCCACAGCAGCAAACAGGACGTCAGTAGACAGTTCCTCCACCAGTTCAGATTTATTGTATGCCTGGGCATGAGTACCCCTCACCAGGGGCGTCTCAATACTTTGGGACGGGGTCATATTATCAGCAGTCATACCCAGCATATTAGCCTGCAGTTTATTAGCCTTAGCAATCGGCTGGAGCTTCAGGTTATCAGCCTCAGCAGTCGGTTGGGCCTTCAGTATATCAGCCCCAGCAGACTGTCGGACCTTCAGCTTCTCAGCCGCAGCAGATTTTGGCATTGCCACCTTCAGCTCCAGAGATGGACCGAGTTTATGCAATCACCAGAGAGGAGGCACAGTGGGCTGATGGATCGGTCTTCCGTGGTATGATTTCATTTTATTCATTTTCTGCAGAATTACTTGTTGATACCGGTAGTTCCAGTTCTTTCATATCAAGGTTATTTATGGGAAAGATTAGTAGGTTGCCTACCCTTAGATCACAACGTCTGTCAGTGTCTCTGCCATCCGGTGAGGTATTAGATATCACGCAGAAGTCATGGCACATCCATTGGATTTCGACGATTATACTCTCATCATGGATCTGCCAGTTCTCGAGATAGTAGAGTTTCATATTAGTCTAGGCATGGACTCGTTGGTGGCCTATCATGTCATAGTCGATTGCCAAGCGAGGGTGGTCACGTTTTAGCCTCCAAACCAATCCTCTTGGGAATTCATTAGCACTAGAGATGATAGGATTTCGATTATCTCTACACTTCAGGCCCAGAAGGTTATGTCGCATGGATGTCAGGGTTTTCTATTGTCACTGGTCAGCACTGATGATAGCAGTAGCCCTCAGCTCTCGGATGTTTCAATGGTCCGAGAATTTACGGATGTATTTCCAGAGGAGCTTCCTGGTTTGCCTCCCAGAAGGCAAGTCGAGTTCATGATTGAGTTGATTCCAGGGACAACACCAGCATCAAAGGCTCCATATCGTATGGCGCCTAAGGAATTGGATGAGCTAAATGTCCAACTTCAAGAGTTGCTTGATAGGAGATTTATCCGTCCTAGTGTATCTCCATGGGGTTCGCCAGTTCTGTTCGTCAAGAAGAAGGATGGTTCTATGAGATTATGCAGCGATTACAAGCAGTTGAATGCAGTGACCATCCAGAACAAATATCCCCTACCTCGTATCAAAGATTTTTTTGATCAGTTAAAGGATACATCAGTGTATTCTAAGATTGATTTGCGGTCAGGACATCACTGTTGAGGCAATCGGCCCTTAAATGATTGGAAGATCATGGTTTTGATGTGTGTGTGTGAATATGTTTAAAGTTAGAGTGTTATGTTGTATTTGATGTGTGTGATTGAGTTTGCAGGACTTGGAGAATCACACATGGTGGACATATCCAAGGGACGAGAGTCGAGGGAGGAGAGCTCCAAGGGTAAGCCGGGAAGTGGACTTCAAGGGCACACGTGAAGGGTGGCATGGAGGCAAGCCAAGGGAAGGCTTGCGTGCGCATCCGAGGGACGATAGCCAGAGGAAGAGGACTTCAAGGGGCGAGCCAAGGGAGCAGACCTGAAGGCACACGCGAAGGAGAAGGTCCGGAGTAGCTGGAGCTGAGCTGTGAGGCAGGGTAGTCGACTGGCCATGGGGCAGTCGACTGCCAAAACTCACAGAAAGTTTACGGCCTCGGACCAGTCGATTGGAATTTGGGCAGTCGACTGGTATACCCCGAAAACTAGCCGTTGGCTAGCAATTAATGCTAGGCCAGTCGACTGCCCTTGGGGCAGTCGACTGGTGCGGGGCTGGACAGACTGCGAGTCTGTCCTGTTCACCTATAAAAGGAGCACCTTTTTGCACGTGCACGGTACAGTTCCATACAGTGTCGAAGTGCTACTCGTCTGAAGAGCATTTTCCACTTCCTCTCTTGTATTCTACTGTATTCTGAAAAGAGGAAATCGATTGAAAGGTTTCTCCACCTCAAGGAGAGTTTTTGATAGTGAAAAGTGGTGCTCGCGGCATGGATCCTTGGACTAGTCACCCATCTGGGTGGATACCAAGTAAACGATAAGTGTTAGCATTGTTCTCATTTTAATTTGCATATTATTTCCGCTGCACTAACAAATTTGTAGAGATTCCACGACGAAAGAGTTCTATTCACCCCCCTCTAGCACGCCTTAGACGATCCTTCAGTTGGTATCAGAGCCGGTGCGTTTCGGAAGAACTAACCGTCAACCGGAATAAATTTGATGGCATTTCAAGAGGGATACTCCACCGCACGACCACCCTTCTTCGACGGGAACGACTTCGCTTACTGGAATGGTAGGATGCAATACTATCTTATGAATGATATTGAAAACTGGATCAGTGTTGCAGATGGCTTCGAGGCGCCCGTGGATGAAAGAGGAGAACCAACACCGATGAGATCTTGGTCGAAGGAGGTGATGAAGAGGGCGCAATCCAACACCAAGGCCACCACCACACTGCAATGCGGGCTCTCGAAGGAGCAACTGAACAAGATGGGGCCGTTCAAAAGCGCCAAGGAACTGTGGGACAAGTTGGTGGAATTGAACGAGGGGTCAAATGAGTCTAGAAGAGCCAAGAAGGACTTACTAGTGGCCCAACTACAATCCCTATCCATGAAGAGCAACGAGACCGTCAGCCAGCTACATGGAAGGGTAAAGGAAGTGATAAATGAGCTCCATGTGATTGGAGAGAAAATCGAGAACCGGGACATCGTCAGGTATGTTTTACAAGCTTTCCCGAGAACTACCTTGTGGGCGTCCATGGTTGATGCTTACAAGGTATAGAGGGATTTGTCAAGTGTTAAATTAGATGATCTTTTCTCTGAATTTGAACTACACGAGCAAGCTAATGTCTCGGCAAAAGAGAAAGGTATTGCCTTTGTTGCAGAAAAGGAGAAGAAGAAGAGGAAGCAGAAGAAGAAGGTAGTCTACTCCTCATTATCAGACTCAGAAGAATCCAGTGCCTCCTTGGATAGTGATCAAGAGGCGTTCATGGTAAGAAAAATTTCGTAGATCATTTAAAAGTTTGTCTAACAAGTCCTATGCTAGGAAAGGGTCCAAAGGTAAGGGTAGGACCAAGGACATCATATGCTACAACTGCCACCAAGAGGGACACATGAAGAACGAGTGCCCCCAATTGAAGAAAATAGAGGACAAGAAGGAGGAGAAGAAGAAGAGTGACAAGAAGAAATCAAAAAGGAAGGAGAAGGGTGCCACCAACCTAAAGGCGACATGGGATGCTCCATCATCCTCAGAGGAAGAAGAAGAGCAAGTCTCCCACTTTGCTCTTATGGCAGAAGATCACTCAGACTCATCAGACGATGAACGAAGCTCAAGTAGTGAAGATGAAAGCTCCTCCACTTCATCATCAGAGTCAGAAGCTTCGGTAAGTGAGGTATACCACTTACCTTCATTTACTTTGGTAAAAATCATTTCTAGCACCAACATGGACTTAGCTAAGGCTAGAAGTAAAATTAAAGATCTAAAAGAAGAAATTGTCATGCTTAGAGTAGAATCTACCAAACTTAAGGAATTGCATGCTAGTTCTACTTCTTCACATGCCCTACATCTTGAAACCGAAAATAGGGAATTAAGGAAACAGGTAGAGGACCTCACAAAGGCCCTTAGGAAATTTCAAGTAGGATTTAGTAACCTAGATATGATTATCAACAGTCAAAGGGCTGTGTATAACAAGGCTGGCTTAGGATATAGGCCTAGGACAAAGGAGGTAGCCTTTGTCTCACTTACCGATAGGATTGGAGCATCTAGGAGACTAGGGACTAGGGGAACCACAAAGAAGGCATGGGTACCTAAGAGATTTCTAAATGATGCTTATGGATCAAAGATATGGGTACCAAAAGAGTATGTTTTCCATGTTGTTTAGGTAAAGGTGAAGGAGGCCTCAACCATGTGGATAGTAGATAGTGGATGCTCAAGACACATGACCGGGGATGTGAGCAAATTCACCACTATTAGCTACTTAAGAGAAGGGACGGTTTCCTTTGGGAATAGTGGAAAGTTGAAAATCATTGGTAGGGGCACAATTGAGGTATTTTCCACTATTTCTATATATAAGGTATTTCTAATCAAAGACATGAAATTCAATTTATTAAGTGTGATTCAATTATGTGATGCTAGTTTTAGAGTTGAATTTCATGCTAGGAAATGTATAATAAGGCATAATGAATTAAATACTATCATATTAGAAGGGTTTAGAGAGGCAAATTTATATTATCTTGATCTTACTTATGCTACTAACAATGTTGCTAAGTGTCTTATGTCCAAAGAAGAAGAAGGATGGTTGTGGCACCGGAGACTTGGACATGTCAACATGAGGAGCATTGCAAGAGTGGCCAAGGAAGAGTTGGTGAAGGGGCTACCAATAATCAAGTACGAGAAGACCAAGTTGTGTGATGCATGCCAAGAGGGTAAGCAATCAAAAGCATCACACAAAGGTAAAACTAACCACTACTTCTTTACCTTTAGAACTTTTGCATATAGATTTATTTGATTGCCATAGTACTCCCTCACTTGTAGGGAGTAAATATTGCCTAGTCATAGTAGATGATTTTTCTAGGTTTACATGTATTTATTTCTTGAAACATAAGGATGATACCCTAGAGATTTTTATAGGATTTAGTAAGAGGGTAGAAAACGAAAAACAAATCAAAATAAACCGAATTAGGAGTGACCACGGTGGGGAGTTCCAAAACGTAAGTTTCACACAATTTTGTGTTAAAAATGGGTACAAGCATGAATTTTCATGCCCAAGGACTCCTCAACAAAATAGGGTAGTTGAGCGGAGAAACCGAGCCCTACAAGAAGCTGCTAGGACTATGCTTAATGCATATTCCCTTCCTAGTTATTTTTGGGCCGAAGCGGTTAACATCGCTTGTTATATCCAAAACCGGGTGTTGGTACATAGGTTTTTAGGAAAAACACCCTTTGAACTATGGAATGGAAGGGTACCACAAGTCCACCATTTTAGGGTCTTTGGATGTAAGGTCTACATCTTAAATATCAAAGATAACCTAAGGAAGTTTGAGTCAAAAGCCAATGAAGGAATTCTAGTAGGGTACCCTTTAACTAGTAGGGGTTATAGAGTTTACAACAAAAGGACAAAAGTGATTGAGAAGTCCTCGAATGTTAAATTTGATGAAACAACGAGTACCTACCCTAGAAAGGCCTCAATTGATAAGGATATAGAGGAGGTCCAACCCCTTGCCCAAAGAATCCAAGACCTACATTTGGAGGGCAATGATCAAGGGGGAGTAAGAAGTACCCTAGAGGATGAGGAAGAAGGAGTAAATGAACCCACAACCTCTAGACCCTTGAGACATCATCATGATCACCCCATTGACCAAATAGTAGGTGATGTAACTCAAGGAGTAAGGACTAGGTCCTATTTTAGGGATCAAACTAGTCAAATAGCTCTAATCTCCCAATTAGAACCCAAGACCATTGATGAAGCATTGGGAGATGTTGATTGGGTCTTAGCCATGCAAGAAGAGCTAAATCAATTTGAGAGAAGTGAGGTTTGGGAGTTAATTCCTAGGCCTAATGATTGTACTATTGTAACCACTAGATGGGTCTTTAGGAACAAACTAGATGACCAAGGTAAAATCACTAGGAACAAGGCTAGATTGATAGCTAGGGGGTTTAACCAAGTTGAGGGACTAGATTATGATGAGACTTATGCCCCCGTAGTTAGGTTAGAATCAATTAGAATTCTACTAGCCTATGCCGCTCACATGGGTTTCACACTCCACCAAATGGATGTGAAGTCGGCATTCCTTAATGGGATCATTAAGGAAGAGGTATATGTAGAACAACCCCCCGGGTTTGAGGACCCTAACTATCCAAGACACGTGTTCAAATTAAGAAAAGCCTTATATGGATTGAAACAAGCTCCCCGGGCTTGGTATGAAAGACTTTCTTCCTTTTTAGTGTCTAAGGGGTTTAGGAGAGGAACAATTGACCCTACTTTGTTCCTAAAATCTAAGGATAAGGACATATTTGTTGCCCAAGTCTATGTAGACGATATCATTTTTGGGTCAACAAATAATGACTTCCTACAAGAATTCATCAAGTGTATGGAAGATGAATTTGAGATGAGTCTTGTAGGAGAGTTAACCTTCTTTTTAGGCCTTCAAGCTAAGCAAACAAATGAAGGGACACATGTATTTCAAACAAAATATGCTAAGGAGATGTTAAAGAAATTTGGTTTAGAAAATGCTAAGGTAGCATCTGCACCCATAGGAACCAATGTCAAAATGGATAGTGACATTGAAGGGAAAATGGTAGACTCTAAGCAATATAGAAGCATGATTGGTAGCCTCCTATACCTAACCGCTAGTAGACCCGACATACTCTTTGCGGTAGGTATGTGTGCAAGGTACCAATCTTGTGCCAAAAAGTCCCATTTGGTTGTAGTCAAGAGGATCTTAAGGTATGTAAAAGGTACCCTCAATGTCGGACTTTGATATCCTAGAACCCCTAGTGTTGATCTTATTGGATACACCGACTCGGACTATGCGGGTTGTAAGCTAGATAGGAAGAGCACTAGTGGAGGGTGTCAATTTCTTGGGTCTTCCTTAGTTAGTTAGAGTAGTAGGAAACAACCATGCGTTGCCCTATCAACAACGGAGGCGGAATATGTGGCAATGGGTGGGTGTGTTTCCCAACTCTTTTGGATCATGCACACCTTAGAGGATTATGAGTTACATTACACCAAAGTCAAAGTTTTGTGTGATAATGTAAGTACAATCAACTTGACCAAAAATCCCGTTCACCATTCTAGGACAAAACACATTGAAGTGAAACATCACTTCATTAGAGACCATGTGGCATGGGGAGATATAGAACTACACTATGTTGAATCAAAGTCGAACCTAGCCGACATCTTTACCAAGCCTCTTCCCGATTCGGAATTTATATCCTTAAGAAGAGGCCTTGGAATGTATTTTGTGGAAGTATAGGATGAACTTGGCAATATTAGGGTTGAGAAAGGGTGCTTGGTCCATTAGGGTGATACACTTAGCTCACTTGTGCTTGTGGCACATTGTTGAACCATTAAAAATATCAAAATATCAAAACTAGAACAACTATGGGGAAGACAAGTGTTTAATCAATGGACACTTTGCCCGAAGGTCATAGTTGGTCATTTTAAATATTTGAAAACCATTTTATGCTGTATACAATTTGTCATGCTTCTTAAAGCTACATCATTGCAAAATTAGATTGAGAACTTGATACAAAATGTAGTGGTTTTCAAAATTTTTGGATTTTTATCAAAAATCATGCATGTTTAAAATTTTATATGGTCTAATATTTTTCCCTGATAAAGTATAACATTTCAAACATGTATGCAAAATTTTACAATTTTTGGAATTTTTTGGAATTTTCTGGAAGTTTCTGAAGTTCGACAGAAAAGCTGAAATTTCAGACTGATAGCATATCAGTCGACTGCCCTATGGGCAGTCAACTGGCATGACTGTTTTCAGCTACTGTGAGAAATTTCAGAGATCCATTATTCTCACATTTGATGCCATAGGTATGGGTTGCTTGAGGCAATCATTTTGATGGTGTCAAAGGGGGAAAATGAGTGGTTCAAGTTAGAATTTTAACTTAAAATGGATGGTTTAAGGTTTCTTTCTCACTTAAACCTTGAATGATGAAAAATGGGGAGAAGACATGGATTAAGGGGGAGGTCTGATATGTCTTGAATATTGTTATTGTTAAGTGGAAACTTAACTTGAATTATGATTAGAATTGAAAATAGGGAGAAGACATAGATTAAGGGGGAGGTTACCTCTTAGGGTTACTATGTCTTATGCTTTTTCAATTGCTATCTGTTGTTACTGTTATTGTGGCTGTTATTTATCTCTAACATAAACATATTGGCACACATCAAAAAGGGGGAGATTGTTGAGGCAATCGACCCTTAAATGATTGGAAGATCATGGTTTTGATGTGTGTGTGTGAATATGTTTAAAGTTAGAGTGTTATGTTGTATTTGATGTGTGTGATTGAGTTTGCAGGACTTGGAGAATCACACATGGTGGACATATCCGAGGGACGAGAGCCGAGGGACGAGAGCTCCAAGGGTAAGCCGGGAAGTGGACTTGAAGGGCACACGTGAAGGGTGGCATGGAGGCAAGCCAAGGGAAGGCTTGCGTGCGCATCCGAGGGACGATAGCCAGAGGAATAGGACTTCAAGGGGCGAGCCAAGGGAGCAGACCTGAAGACACACGCGAAGGAGAAGGTCCGGAGTGGCTGGAGCTGAGCTGTGAGGCAGGGCAGTCGACTGCCCTTGGGGCAGTCGACTGCCAAAACTCACAGAAAGTTTGCGGCCTCGGACCAGTCGACTGGAATTTGGGCAGTCGACTGGTATACCCCGAAAACTAGTCGTTGGCTTGCAATTAATGTTAGGCCAGTCGACTGCCCTTGGGTCAGTCGACTGGTGCGGGGCTGGACAGATTGTGAGTCTGTCCTGTTCACCTATAAAAGGAGCACCTTTTTGCACGTGCATGGTACGGTTCCGTACAGTGTCGAAGTGCTGCTCATCTGAAGAGCATTTTCCACTTCCTCTCTTGTATTCTACTATATTCTGAAAAGAGGAAATCGACTATAAAGGTTTCTCCACCTCAAGGAGAGTTTTCGATAGTGAATAGTGGTGCTCGCGGCGTGGATCCTTGGACTAGTCACCCATCTGGGTGGATACTAAGTAAACGATAAGTGTTAGCATTGATCTCATTTTAATTTGCATATTATTTCCATTGTGCTAACAAATTTGTAGAGATTCCACGACGAAAGAGTGCTATTCACCCCCCTCTAGCACGCCTTAGACGATCCTTCAATCACCAGCTGAGGATCAGAGATTCAGATATCCAGAAGACAGCTTTCCGCACCCAGTACGGACATTACGAGTTTTTGATAATGCTATTTTGGCTGACCAATGCTCCTGTAGTATTCATGGATTTGATAAATCGGGTCTTTATGGAGTATTTGGATCAGTTTGTTATTGTTTTCATTAATGACATCCTAATTTACTCCCATTCTGAGGAGGAACTTGTGTGTCATCTTCGCATCATCCTGGAGATGCTCTGGCGGGAGCAGTTGTATGCGAAGTTTAGCAAATGTGCTTTTCTGGTTGTCTTCTGTGGGTTTTCTCAGACACGTTGTTTCCAGTAGAGGTATCTCCGTAGATCCCCAGAAGATCGAGGCAGTCACTGGTTGGGAGCAGCCTAAGTCAGTTCAGGAGATGCGTAGTTTTCTCGGATTGGCTGGTTATTATCGACGATTTATTGAGGGGTTTTCCAGCATTGCTTCACCGTTGACACGTCTGACCGGAAAGGTGTGAAATTTGTTTGGACAGAGGCTTGTGAGACCAGTTTTCAGGACCTCAAACGACGATTGATGTCTGCGCCTGTTTTGGTGTTACCTTCAGGAGAGGACGGTTTCGTACTCTACATTGACGCATCACATCAGGGTTTGGGCGCAATTTTGATACAGCATGGACGGGTAGTCTCTTACGCTTCTTGTCAATTAATGGAGCATGAGAAGAACTATCAGTTCACGACTTAGAACTTGCAGCTATTATTTTTTCCCCTGAAGATATGGAGGCACCATCTCTACGGTGTCACATTTGAGATTTTCATGGATCATAAGAGTCTCAAGTATTTATTCACTCAGAAGGAGTTGAATCTTCGTTAGAGGAGATGGATGAAATTCCTGAAAGATTATGACTGTACTATTAACTACCATTCAGGGAAAGCTAATGTGGTTGCAGATGTATTGAGCAAAAAATCCTGGAGTGTTCTAGCTTGTCACCGGGTGAGATGCACTGAGCAAAAAAATCCTGGAGTGTTTTGGCTTGTCACCGGGTTATGGTCACAGACTTAGTTCAAAGCTTCTCAGAGTTAGGACTGTAGGAGCAAGGTCAGACAGAGAAAGGGTTATTGGTGACTATGGTTGCTCAGTCTTTGATCAGGACAAGGATCAGAGAGGCTCAGGCCAGTGATCAGTGTCTGCAGTTTCTAGGCAGCCGGATAGCTTCGGAGCAACAGACTGACTTTACATGAGATGATAAGGGTATTCTATATTTCCGAGGGAGATTGTGTGTACCTATATCACATCCGATCATGGAGGAGTTGCTTCAGGAGGCTCATCGATCACGGTTTACCATACATCCTAGTGGAACCCCGTATCTATCGAGATTTGAGACGTTCTTACTAGTAGAATTGTATGAAGAAAGACATCGTGGATTTCATAGTTAGATGTCTAGTGTGCCAGCAAGTGAAGGCTGAGCATCAGAAACCTGCTGGATTACTCCAAAAGATTCCTATTCCTGAGTGAAAATGGGAGCATATCACTATGGATTTTATTGTGGGGTTACCGAGGACTCGGAGAAGACATGACACGATTTGGGTGATCGTTGATCGATTAACCAAATCTGCTCATTTCTTGGAGATTCAGAGGATAGATTCACTAGACAAGCTGGCAGAGTTATACTGCCATGAGATTATCAGACTACACAGTATCCCTCTGAGCATCATATCAGACAGAGACCCGCGTTTCACTTCGCGGTTTTGGTAGAGTTTACAGTATGCCATGGGTACCGAGCTTCGATTTAGTACAACCTTTCGTCTGTTGGGATTGATGCGTACGGCTAGAGGGGGGTGAATAGCCATCACCACTTGATTCGCTGATTCTTCCTACACGTGTTAGTGCGCAACGGAATACAAAACAAACTAAAACTAGCACAAAGGAAGACAAACCAATTTAACGTAGTTCGGAGATAAAACTCGTACTCCACGGCTGCCCGTAAGGTGGACGATCTCAATCCGTGGTGGATAACTCCCGGAAAGCGTCCGGCTAGCTCGTGTCGCTCCTTGTGGGTGGAGAAACCTCGTCACAAACTCCCAACAACACCTGAGCACTTGGAGACTACTAATAAGCATTACCCAAGCTTATTTCGTCAACCGTTGCCCAGCCAAATCGAGCTCCCTTGACTAGAGCTAGATCTTGAAATAGCCGTTACCAGTCGACTGGTGCCAACACCAGTCAACTGGTCCACTTGGATTCGAACGTTGTAGCCCAACGTTCGAATTCCAGCCGACACCAGTTGGCTACTACATGCAGCAGTCGACTGATCTGTTGGTGCAGGAAGCACCATATCCAACCTTGTTTTGATATTGGCAAAGGATTCAAAGTTAAGTACTATTTGTGCTCTAATGTGTTCACTGAGTGTGCAGAAAGAAGTCCTGGCGAAGGGCAGCTGGGCACCTAGCGAAGGGCTGCTAGGCATCGAAACCCTAAGACCTAGCGAAGGGCTTCTAGGCATTGAAGACCTGGCAAAGGGCTGCTAGGCACCTGGCGAAGGGCTGCTGGGCAAAAGTCCAACTGGAGGAGCCGGTTGGCAAAAGGTAAACTCTCCTGAGAGGAGTAGGTGAGGACGCGTTCCCCGTCGAGGGAACAGTAAGCCTCGGTTCGACCTAGGGTTCCATTTGGGAGACCCGAAGTCAGAATTAAGACAGCTACGACTGTAAAAATTAACTAATATTCTTGTCTTGTTTGTGTTGGTACTAACCTTGAATGCAGGGACCAAAGGAGTGTGTTTCTGCAGCTCAGAACGCCCCAAAGGAAGGGGCAAGCAGCTGGGCTAGGCGCCCGGGAGGTCCCGGGCGCCCAAGGTCAAAGCCAAACAAGCAGTTAAGCAAGAATCGCTTTGAAACAAGACTGGGCTAGGCGCCTGGGAGGTCCCGGGCGCCTAAGTTCAAAGTCAAAAATGTAATCGAAGCAAAATCAGCCACGAAGCCAGCAGACCAAGTCAAGCTAGGCGCCCAGGAGGTCCCGGGCACCCCAGTCTGACCAGGAGCCGATTCGAAGGGGATAAAGCGCTGACCAAGCTTCGGATAGAGGTTCTCGGATATGAAGGCACGTGTCAGGCGCCCCCGACATCCCAGGCGCCCCCAGGGCTGCTATAAAAGGGGCTCGACCCCTAAGGCTTCAACAACACTTTTTCCAATGCATCCAAGCTTTTCGTTCAAGCGCTCTGCTCTGGCAAACTCAGATCTCGAGATTCCAGCGCCAACGACGACCCCCTGCTCCGAAGTACGATCCACACCGAGCGTCGGTAACAAAAGGTGTAACTCTTTTATTTACTGCGATATTATTGTACAAAATTATGTAAACCTTTACGCGAATATAGAATTGCCCGCAGTAAACGGTCAAGGACCGTGAGCCTTGGAGTAGGAGCCGACCGCGACTCCGAACCAAGTAAAAATACTTGTGTTCCTCATGTTCGTTTTTAATTCCGCTGCGCACTTTCTCTTAATCTTATCCGAAAAAGTTTTCATGATATTCACCCCCCCCCCCACTATCGTGTTTCTTGATCCAACAAGTGGTATCAGAGCGGGGTAGCTCAAACTTGGTGCAACCACCAGTTTGGGAATTCTTTTGCATTTTATTTCTCTATCGTGAATTCTTATTTTTTTCACCATAAGTTAGAATTGATATAACGATCAACTTTTAAAAATTTATCATAAACTTTTTTTTTATTATTACCTTAATTCGAGCAATATTCATTTTTTTGAAAACTCCTATTTCTCTTCATTAATCAGAATATTCATTTTTTAAAATTTGTCATAAACTTTTTTTTTATATTATTTTAATATTTTGCCTCGAAATTTATGCAATATTTTTGCTGGGCTATTTTTTTCTTCTCCCGCACTACTAATCCAAGACCAAGTCTTGGTTCATTTTTGGTGTTTCTTTTGTGTACGAGGTTTAAACTAAATGACCAACCAAGAGTGGAACAGTGTTCGTCCGCCTCTATTCTCTAGCGAGAACTTCAGAACGTGTAAGGGTCTAATGGAATCACACCTTAAGGCCCATCTAGATCTATGGATGATAATCCAAACAGGGTTTACAGTACCTACAGAAGATGGAATGTCAATCGCCTGGGATAAATTGGACGAACCAACTCTGAGGAAGATCGAGGCAGATGCAAAGGCGACTGCAATACTACAATGCTGCCTAATAAAAGAAGTATTCAAGCAAATTGGACCATTCGAATGTGCCAGAGAAATTTGGGAAAAGCTAATCAATCTACACGAAGAGAGCTCTAATATTGAGATCTTAGAAGAGTTAGCACCTAACTTCAAAATTGACTCTAGGTCAGAAGATGAGAAAGAATCCATACCTGACTGCGAATTCGAGCCAGAGTCAGAAGACGAATTGACTGAGACAAAAATAGTAACCAATTTCGAATCTTTTTTTGAACTACAATTAAATAATCAAACAGATACTGTAATGGTCGAGGAAGGTGTAATTTCTAGTGCAGGGAAAGCTCCAAGAGAACCACCAAAGAAGAAGCTTCAACCTGTACCCGAGTCCGACTCAGACTCGGAATCAGAAGACAATGAAGGAGATCGACCCAAACTGGTCCGATTAGCTCGTGATCATTACAAGAGTACTGGACAAACGATCGGGAAAGGTAAGTTTTCAATATTTGAAAATCCAATATTTATCTCAAATAACGTGATTAATTCGTATAAATTAGTTAAGGTTAATATGTTAGAATACTTAATTCACAACCATGCTGATTTTAAAAAACCAGAGTTTTATTTCAATTATGATGTAACTTAGATCATTTTTGTCATGTTTGCTTGTTTTTTTTTTTTTTGCTTGGATTTAGAATTGGATAGTTTAAGGACAGACAGTTTAATTAAAATTTGAACAACATAGTATTGGGTGGAGGTGAGATGATAGTACATTAGGGAAACCCTTCTAATAAGGTCAAGTATACACTACTTGGTCTGTTTAGTCTGGTGGAACTAGCCGAAGCTACCGATCCAAGACCCAAACTAGATAGACCAAAATCTTTCAAGGAGTAACTTGAAGATGAATCTTTTATAAAAGGCTTTGTTAAGGAAAGGGTTGATGATCCAATAAGGCTACGGCCAAAGAAGGCCTAGTGCCTCGCCAAGACCTGGAAGCCAATTATAGAAAATCAAATTCACTTTACTATTGTCAGATTTGAATCTAACACAAATTTTAAGTAAATCTTAGATTTAACACTAATTCAAAGATAAAAATAAAGTATCTCACAAAACAGATAAGGTAACCTATTTTTTCATGTAGAATTGGTAGAATTGGTGAGATGTCTAGGACCTAATAATGTAGTTCAATACTTTTTCAAAATCAACTCAACTTTTTCTAAAATTAATTCTAAATTAACTCTATATGTTTTCCACTCAACATTTTTCAAAAATTAAATTTCATTTATTTTCAAAATTAACTCATCAAACTAAGTCTTGATTGAATTAATATTAAGACCTAGGACTTGATTGGGTCAATTATTGATTGGTAAAACCAAGTCAACATAGTCAAACCTAGTCAATACTAAAGACCCTTCAAGCACTTAGATAAAGTCAGACGAGTCGGATACAAGGGGTGTTTTTTTATTTTTTGAAAAATTTAGATTTTTTCAAAAACCTTATGCTCTAAAATTTAGTATCATCTCAAAATAAGGTTTTCAAAAATTTGATTCAAAAACCTTCGTATATTACTATCTCTTTAAAAAATTATTATCATTTCAAAATATTTTTCGAAAAGTGTGCTATCATCCAAATTGTGTTTTCAAAAATTTATCTCCTTGAAAATTATCATACTTAAAAGGCTATTCAAAATTGTTCCTTTAATTTTGATAAACCTTAAAGACACAGAGGAAGTCTTCATCATGATCTACAAGGACTCCTAGGATGTGTCAAATTTAGGGGGAGTCTGAATCAAAAGAAGAATTTCTGAAAAGTTTTTATTGGTAATTATCTGTTTTGAAATTATTAGATAATTCCTTTGATCTGAACTGAACCCTAAAGACTTAGAGGAAGAGTACTTGTGGTCAACATGCTTCCTAGGACTGGGTCAATTTAGGGGGAGGTCCAATTAAAGAATTATTGAATATTTCAAGGTGATATGTTTTCATGCATGTATTTTCAAATCCTTCTGAAAACACAAGTAATTTCCTTTCAAATATTTGTTGGTGCAGAAAGCACCCAAGTCAAACCTGTGTTTTGATAATGGCAACAGAGTTCAAAAGTTAAGTCTTACTTGTTTTCTAACAAGTTACTCTAGTGTACAGGAAAAGCCCTAGCGAAGGACTGCTAGGCACTAGCGAGGGAATGCCAGGGTAAAAAGCCCTAGCGAAGGACTGCTAGGCGCCAGGCGAAGGACAGCTTGGGACTAAAGCCCTAGCGAAGGACTGCTAGGCGCCAGGCGAAGGACAGCTTGGGAGTGAAGCCCTAGCAAAGGAATGCTAGGCACCGGGCGAAGGACAGCTCGGCATCCAAGCCCTGACAAAGGACCGTCAGGCAAAAGTCCAACCAAAGGAGCGGTTGGCATCAGGTACATTCTCCCGAGAGGAGTAGGTGAGGATGCGTTCCCCGTCGAGGGAACAGTAGGCGTCGGTTCGACCTAGGGCTCCATTTTGGAGACCAAAGTCAGAACCAAGACAGCTAAAGCTGTATAAACTAATAATTAATTGTTTTATTGTGTTTTGGACTAACCCTGGATGCAGAACCGAAGGAACGTGTGTCTGCAACTCAGAGAGCCTCAAAGGAGTGAGGCGGCAGCTAAGCAGGGCGCCCTGAGTGTCCAGGGCGCCCCCAAGGTGAACCAGAACCAAGTGAAGCAAAAAGGGCTTCGGCTGCTTACTGGGCAGGGCGCCCTCAGCAGCCAGGGCGCCCCGCGCCCAAGTCTGCGAAGCTTCATCTTTATCCACAGCCGAGATTTCTGCGCGGAAGAAGTCAGCCAAGGCGCCCTCTACGACCAGGGTGCCCCCAGAGTCAAACTTATCCCTATTCGGGTGGGATAACGTTTGACCGAGCTAAAAGCGGATCGCTTGACACGTGGCAGGGCGCCCCCGACGTCCAGGGCGCCCCGAGGTGCTATAAATAGCACCCAACGCCCAAGCCTTCAACAAGAACTTCAAAACAACGCTTCTATGCTCTTCTGCTCTCGCGCATCGCCCCGGAATCCTTCCAACTCGAGCTGACGACGTCCTGCTGCTCCGGAAAAAGTCGATCTTCCTCGGACGTCGATAAAAAGAGCTATTTAAGTTTATTGTGCTAAATTCTGTAACAATTTTCTGTAAATTATTTGCGCCTGATATAGAATTGCCCAAAGTAAACGGTCAACGACCGTGGGCCTTGGAGTAGGAGTCGACACAGGCTCCGAACCAAGTAAAATCGACTGTGTCTCTGTGTTTCTAATTTCCGCTGCGTACTTGCTCTAAGCTTTCCGAAAGAAAAACGATTTCCGATATTCACCCCCCCTCTATCGGTTCTCTCGATCCAACAAGTGGTATCACAGCGGGGAAGTTCAAACTTGGTGCAATCACCAGTTTGAAAATTTCTTTTCGGATTTTCTTTATTATTTTTTTTTAATTCGAATTTTTAAATATTTTTTCGTTCGAATTTCTTTCGTTAATCGAGGTTGGTGCAACACCCCTCGATATTTTATTTCCCTGATCCCGCACTACTAATCCAAGACCAAGTCTTGGGATATTTTTCTAGTAGTTTTCTTTTTCAGCTTAAATGGCTATGCAAGAGGGATTCAGCACCGCCAGACCTCCACTTTTCAGTGGAGAAGACTTTTCTTACTGGAAAAGTCGAATGGAGGTCCACCTGAAAACTCAGGTGGACATGTGGATCATCATCCAGTCCGGTCTGGAGATCCCCAAAAACGCCGAAGGACTACCTCAAAGCTACTCGGAGTGGGACAACACCCTAAAGCACAAAATAGAAGCCGATGCAAAAGCAACACAAACCCTACAATGCGGGCTGATAAAGGAAGAGCTCAACCGAGTAGGCCCCTTCAACAGTGCCAAGGAGCTGTGGGCAAAATTGATTGAGCTACACGAAGGAACGTCAGACACCAGGATCAGCAAGAGGGATCTGCTCCTGAACAAATTGTACAATATCAAGATGGCCGACAACGAAACAGCAGCCCAACTCCACACACGCATCCAAGAATTGATGAACGGTCTTCACACGATAGGTCACAGGTCGAAAACCGTGACCTAATAAGGTATGCCCTAAACGCTTTCCCTGGAAATACCTTATGGGCATCTATGGTAGATGCATACAAGGTTTCAAGGGATCTCTCCAAAATTAAATTAGATGAATTATTTTCTGAGTTAGAACTTCATGAGCAGACTAACTGCAATATGGCCGAGAAGAGTATTGCCTTTTTTGCAGGAAAAACTGGAAAATCGACAAAAAAGAAACCTCAACCTGAACCCGAGCCCAACTCTGATTCAGACGCAGAAGATGAAGAAGGGATCAATCTGAGCTGGTCCGACTGGCCCGAAGCTACTACAAAAAATTGAAAAATCAAGCCAACACACGGAGGACAAGCCGAAGAAAGGACGAACCAGCTGAACCAGCAAATGACAAACACAAGCCCAACGTAACCTGCTACGAGTGCAAGAAGAAGGGCCACTACAAGACAGAATGTCCAAATCTGAAGGAGTCCAAGAAGACAAGAAGGAAAAAGGCACTCCAAGCAACCTGAGACGAATCTTCCTCAGAAGAAGAAGAGGAAGCACCCCAATCAAACCTACTAGCCCTGACCGCCTCAGAAAAAGTCGAGACTGAGTCAGAATCAGAACAGGACGACGGCGAGCTAACTTTTACAGAAGACGGCGAAATTAAGGTAACTGGTTTTAATAGATGTCAATTAAGTGAATTAATTTCATTTCTTTCTCGAGATTTGGCAAAAGCCAAACTCCGAGTCGAATCCCTCCGACAGGAAGTAAAACTCCTGAAAGAGGGAGCTGACTCTAAACCCTTTACCGAGAAGGTTCAGGAAGGAACTCCTACTCATGTTGAAAAACTTGAAAAGGAAAACTCCTCCTTGAAAACTCAGGTTAAGGATCTTAGATCAGCCTTAGAACGATTTACTTCTGGTTCCAAAAATCTTGACATGATTCTTGGGAAACAGAAGTCCGTTCTAAATCGATCCGGACTTGGCTATAGAACCAAATCTCGACAAAGATCTTACTTAGCTGTACTGAATCAATCCAGAGGTAAAATTCAGGCATGGGTACCTAAACTATACCTGAACAAACCAACTGGATCAAATCAGTATTGGATCCCCAGGGACAAGATTCACATCTTGCCTAACCATCATCGTGGCTTTAGTCCAGGGGGAGCCAAACTGAAAACTATATTCATTATTAGATAAAATTGTTATTCTTGATTTCAATTGCTTGATTGATTGTTTATTTAAAATTCCTGCAATTTATCATGCTTAAAATTAGAAATGGTTAGTATAAGGACTGAACACACTTAACTGAAACTTGACAACATAGTATTGGGTGGAGGTGAGATGATAGTACGTTAGGGAAGCCAATTTGGTGGAACTAGCTGAAGCTACCGATCCAAGACCCAAACTAGTTAGACCAGAAATTTTTCAAAGAATAATTTTGAAAATGAAATTTCATTAAAAGGCTTTGTCAAGGAAAGGGTGGATGATCCCATAAGGCTACGGCCAAAGAAGGCCCAGTGCCTCGCCAAGACCTTGAAGCCAATTTTTGAAATTCAAATTCAAATTAATTTTTGTCAAATTCGAATCTAACACAAAATTTCAGTTATTTGTAGATTTAAATATCTTTTCAAAAAATTTAATTGTTTTCAAAATTAATTAAGTTTTCAAAATTTAATTATTTTCAAAATAAACTGTCAAAATTATCAAAACCTGTCTCACAAAACCTATAAGGTTAACGTGATTGAAAACCCTAGATTTGGGTGAGACAGACTAGGCAGTGAAACTCAATTTAAGCTATTCCTGATTCTAATTGGATCCAAATCAAGAAAATTCTTTATGCGTAGGAACATAAAGATTTGGACCAATGGATGTTGGATAGCGGTTGCTCCAGACACATGACTGGAGATAAATTGAAGTTCACCAAGCTCAAACTCAAAAACCTAGGCTCAGTGGCATTTGGCAATAATGCTACACTCAAGGTAATTGGGTCAGGTAATATTGAGCTTAAATCTGATTTCATTATTAAGAAAGTTCTATTGGTTGAAAACTTTAATTTTAACTTGCTTAGCATAAGTCAGTTATGTGATTCTGGTTATACAGTTACTTTCAACAATTCTAACTGCCTGATTAGAAATGAACAAGACTCAGAAATCATACTTAAGGGCACTAGGAAAAACAATGTATACACTATAAATCTTCCCCTTATACCCAAATGTATGTTAACTCAATTAGAACAATCAAACCTCTGGCATAGGAGATTAGGTCATACCAATTTAAGAACTATCTCAAAAATTACCCAACTTGGCTTAATCAAAGGTATCCCCAAAATCAAAAATAATGAAAACCTAATATGTGAATCATGTAATCAAGGTAAACAAACCAAATCCAATCACAAACTAATCCAGTCTGATTTAACTCAAACCACACTTGAGCTCCTGCACCTTGACCTATTTGATTCACATGGAGCCAAGTCACTAAGCGGGAACCGATACTGCTTAGTAATAGTTAATGATTACTCTAGGTTTACCTGGGTTAGGTTCCTAAAAACCAAAGATGAAATCCTAAACCTATTTATTGAATTCTGCAAACTAATTGAAAATCAAAACGACACTAAAATTAAAAGACTTAGGAGTGATCACGGGGGAGAGTTTGAAAATCAAAAGTTTGAGGATTTCTGTAAAGTAAATGGGTATTTACATGATTTTTCATGTCCTAGAACCCCCCAACAAAATGGGATAGTTGAGCGAAGGAATAGAACATTACAAGAAGCCGCTAGGGCTATGCTCAACGAATTCAACTTAGCAAACCAATTTTGGGCAGAAGCAACTAGTATGGCTTGTTATATCCAAAATAGGGCTTTGATTAACAAGCGACACAACAAACCCCCCTATGAATTGTACTACCATAGACTACCAAATCTACATTACCTAAGGGTCTTTGGGTGCAAAGTCCATATCCTAAACACCAAAGACTATTTAGGAAAATTTCAATCCAAGTCAAACCCAGGTATTTTCCTAGGGTATTCAACCACAAGTAGAGCCTATAGAGTTTACAACAAACAAACTAAGAAAATTGAAGAAACAACAAACTTAATTTTTGATGAAGAAATCAATTCAACATCTAATAATCCAGACCCAATTTCATCAAACTCTGACCAAGAAAAGAATGAACAAATTATTGAACCATTAATTGAACCCTTAAACGAACTAACTATTGAACCAATTAATGAATTAACTGAACCAAGAATCGAACCAATAAATGAACCAGCCCAAAGAGTCGAACCAAATAGTGAACGAAACCAACCAGCCGGACCTGAGGCTGAACCAAGCTCTAGAAGAACAAAGAAACCCAGACTTAGTCACCCAACCGATCAAATTGTGGGTGATCCAACTCTAGGAGTCAGGACTAGGTCCTCCTATAGGAACCTTAGTCAAATAGCTATGATATCAAAAATTGAACCCAAAACTATAGAGGAAGCCCTACCTGATCCTGATTGGATCATAGCGATGCAAGAAGAACTAGCTCAATTAGAGAGAAACCAAGTCTGGGAATTAGTACCTAAACCTGAGGGCAAATCCGTCATTGACACTAAGTGGGTCTTTAGGAATAAGCTGAATGATCAAGGAGAAATAGTCAGAAATAAAGCCCGCTTAGTAGCAAAGGGTTTCAGCCAAGTAGAGGGATTAGACTACGATGAAACATATGCCCCAGTAGCTAGACTTGAGTCCATTAGAATGTTGTTAGCCTTTGCATTCCATAAAGGATTTAAGTTATATCAAATGGATGTAAAGTCAGCCTTCTTAAATGGATTCATTAAAGAAGAAGTTTATGTAGGACAACCCCCAGGGTTTGAGGACTTAGACAAACCTAACCACGTTTACAAACTAACTAAAGTCTTATATGGGTTAAAACAAGCACCTATGGCCTGGTATGAACGTTTATCAATCTACTTAACTTCTAAAGAATTCAAACAAGGCCAAATTGACTCAACTCTATTTATTAAAACCCTAGGAAAAGATATATTCATTGCCCAAATTTATGTAGATGACATAATTTTTGGATCCACCAACACAAACTTCCTAAAAGAGTTTGTCAAAATAATGGAAAATGAATTTGAAATGAGCTTAGTTGGTGAGCTTAACTTTTTCCTAGGCTTACAAATTAAACAAACTAAGGATGGAAACTATGTTCATCAATTTAAGTATGCTAAAGAATTGATAAAGAAATTTAAAATGGATAACTCTAAAAGTATAAGTACCCCATGACCACTAATGTAAAAATAGATAGTGACCCTGATGGTAAACCAGTGGACCCCAAACTCTATAGGAGTATGGTAGGTAGCCTACTGTACCTTACAGCCAGTAGACCCGACATTCTTTTTGCTGTAGGGATGTGTGCTAGGTACCAAACCTGTGGTAAGGAAACACACTTAGCAGCCCTAAAAAGAATACTAAGATATGTAAAGGGCACCATAAATGTAGGAATTTGGTATCCTAGGACCTCAACTTTTGATTTGACAGGATACTCAGATTCTGATTATGCTGGATGTAAATTAGATAGAAAGAGCACAAGTGGAAGCTGCCAACTGTTAGGACAGAGTCTAGTTAGTTGGTGCAGCAGAAAACAACACTGTGTAGCTCTATCCACAACTGAAGCTGAGTATGTGGCCTTAGGAGAGTGTGTAGCTCAACTTTTGTGGATGATGCATACACTAAAGGACTTCCAGCTCAACTACACCCAAACTCAAGTATTTATTGACAATATAAGTTCAATTAATTTAACTAAGAACCCAATCCAACATTCAAGAACCAAACATATAGAAGTCAAACATCATTTTGTAAGAGACCATGTAGCCAGGGGTGAAATAGTACTTAAGCATATTGACTCTAAATCCAACTTAGCTGATATATTCACAAAACCCTTACCTGAATCTGAGTTCAGTTCACTAAGAAGGCAGTTAGGATTGTGTTCAGTAGAATAGATTAACTACATTTCCTTCTATTACTGTTCTACTTGCTTTTTAAAAATTGTTACTCAAAATAGAATTTGAAAAACTGCTTTACTTAATTTCAAAATCAGTTTTCATTTTTCGACTTAGTTTTTATTTTTATTTCAAAAGTACCCCTTTTCAAAACTAGGGCTTTTTCGAAAATGGACTTAGCCTAGGCCCTAACCCTAGAACTGCATGCACCTATAGACTTAGAAGCCAGCATCTCACAAGCACCTTAGGGTACTTTTGATTGATAACCTAGAATGGGTTGAGATGCTTAGGTCTTTGCCTTAATTCAAGATGCTTTAAGTCAGTGCATCTGCAGTAATTGGGGCACTAAATACAACTTACACAGCAATCAAGTTAAGTGTCAAGTTTAGAAAATCTAACTTGAACAGAAACACTTAACTTGACTAACCCTAGCAAAAGCTACTGTTTATAACAGTTAGTAAGTAGCTAATTGGGTTAGACAGGTCCCTATAGAGAAAATTGACTGATTTGATTTAAATCTAATAATGAATTGGTTCAGTACAGCAAAATCTTACTTATTTCCTTTATGTAACTTTTTCTGCTATATTTATCTGTTTTTGATATATGGCAAAGGGGGAGAGATAGGAAAGGAGAGAGTAAAACATTTTTGCTCAAATATTTTTTACTCTATCCTTTATTCAAAAAGTTTTGCTCAAATATTTTTTACTCTATCCTTCATTCAAAAAGTTTTCAAAATTTTCTTATCCTTTATTCAAAAAGCTTTCAAAAATACTTAAGCTTTTTTAAAATTTTTCTAAGTACTTAAACTTTTCAAAAACCTTTTCAAAATTAACTAAGTACTTAAGTTTTTCAAAATTAATTAAGTACTTAAGTTTTTCAAAATTAATTAAGTACTTAAATCTTCCAAATTTATTAAGTACTTAAATCTTTCAAATTCATTAAGTACTTAAATCTTCAAAATTATTAAGTACTTAAGCTTTCCAAATGTACTAAAGTTTTTTCTTACTAAGTAGTTAAGCTTTTGAAATCTTACCAAATACTTAAGTTAACACTTTCAAAACTTTTGAGTACCTTAAAACTTAAGGCTTCAAACATTTTTAGTACTCTAAAATCATGCTTTCAAAAACTCTCCTATGTACTTTTAACTTAAGTTATCAAAAGATTTCTAAGTACCTAAAACTTAAGTTTTTAAAGTACAAATAAAGTTTTTTTAACCCACGAATTTTTGAAAAATCAAGGGGGAGATTCCTTCCAGGGGGAGGGAACGAAATTTAACTTTTCATGCTTGCTTAAACTTAACTTCTTGAACTAGGGTTGCCATAAATCAAAAAGGGGGAGATTGTTGGTGCAGAAAGCACCCAAGTCAAACCTGTGTTTTGATAATGGCAACAGAGTTCAAAAGATAAGTCTTACTTGTTTTCTAACAAGTTACTCTAGTGTACAGGAAAATCCCTAGCGAAGGACTGCTAGGCACTGGCCAGGGAATGCCAGGGTAAAAGGCCCTAGCGAAGGACTGCTAGGCTCCAGGCGAAGGACAGCTTGGGACTAAAGCCCTAGCGAAGGACTGCTAGGCGCCAGGCGAAGGACAGCTTGGGAGTGAAGCCCTAGCAAAGGAATGCTAGGCACCGGGCGAAGGACAGCTCGGCATCCAAGCCCTGACAAAGGACCGTCAGGCAAAAGTCCAACCAAAGGAGCGATTGGCATCAGGTACATTCTCCCGAGAGGAGTAGATGAGGACGCGTTCCCCGTCGAGGGAATAGTAGGCGTCGGTTCTGTTGGGACCGGGTGCATGTCGACAAGGATACGAGTTCGTAAAATTTAAAATTTTTACGTGCAGCGGAAGAGTTTGCATAAAATAATTTCCTAAATTATTTTAACTTCGTATCTAGCATGCAATCTTATGGTGTGTTGACATAATCATAAAATAAAACTTTGCGGAAAAGTAAACTAATTTACTAAGTACCTCTCGTAACTCGAAGTAAGGGACGAGATCCAACCGTAGCGTCCCTTGGAAGCTCCGCCTCTATTCGCGTCCACGCCGAGTTCTCTTCGGGATGACTTCACAAAGTCACGAGTTTTGTGCCGACGAGAACTACTAGATTCTCGGAAGGCACAACTAGAAGGACAAGAGAAATAATGGAAAAACTAACCAATGAAGTAACGGAATCGAATTCCGGGAAGAGAGGAGTCGCTATCCGCTTCTTCTTCTTCGTGTTCGGGTTCTTCTTCTTCTAGTGGCTCACGGCAACACCTCCTTGGTGTTGTGATTGGGCGCCGACCCTAGAGGAACTAGGGTGCGCCGGCCCTAGAGAGCTAGGGTGCGCCGGCCCTAAGGAAAGAAGAAGAGAAGGAGGAGAGAAGAGAAGAGAGGGAGAGAGAATTCTTAATCTCTTAATTAGTTAGGAATAAGGGCTAGCCTTTGGTTCCTTTATATAGTAGCAACTCCTTTGCTAAGTCTCCCTCTAAACCGAATTAACGGAATTAGTTATAAGAAATTTATCTTATAAATTTTCTTATTAATTATTCCGTTTAAACCGAGTCTTTATTATAAACTAATTTATAATAAAACTAATTCTTCTTCTCTTTAAATTATGGAATAAATTTTTATAAGAAATTTATAAACTTTCTTATTATGGAAAAGTCAATTCATAATTGATTTTATAAAATTAAAATAAACCAATTCATGGATTATTTTAATCTTCCATAAAAGAATAAATTTCTACAAATTTTATTTATATAAATTTCTTTATACAAATTTATTTATCCATAATTTATAAAATAAATTACACTAGATTTATTTTATTAATTAAACCAATTAAATTGGTTTTTCTCCTCTTATTTGGCCGGCCACCAAAGAGGGTTTAACACCCTCTTTGGCCGGCCAAAACCAACCCAATAAGCCGCGAATTAAACTCATTTAATTCGCCCAAAAAGCCTTCAAAAGACTTAGCCATTTTTGCTTCCATTGCGCCTCTGACTAACTCAGATTCGACTTATTTCTCTTGATCGGAAAATCCAATTTTCAACTCGTTTTAAATCCCTCGGATTACTCGTATTGCGTGTGACTAAATAGGCTTTCGATTTATGTTGGCCGTCTATAATTAACCCATTAATTATAGAATGATCATGAGTGGCACCTAGTAGTACATCATGATCCCCAATTAATCGAAAGATCAACGGTTTGACCTCAGAAGAAATTATTCTGAAACCCTTCAGCAGCTCTAATGAGTCGTGCCTCATTCCCTTCACCACCTTATACCCACTTGGTTCAGGACACGGTCTATGGTGTCAGTCCCCACTAGGCTGACTACGTCACACCTAGCCCAAGTAGTGTCTTCCTCGTCCTTTGGATTTCTAATTACTCTCATGTATTTAAGAGACTCGCACTCTTAACATGATATGCTCTGGCCAGAGGCTTTGAGTAACAATCCGACGATAGGCCTGGGTATACATCTCCTCGCAAGGAGTGGTGAATCCTTTGTAGGCTGTTCAAACATCTTCGGGCATTTCGGCTTATACCCGATCATCCTGGGTCCACATCTCCTTGGAGATGCTTGCTTAAGATGTCAAAGTATAAGTCTCCATGACCAAGATGACTTGAACACCGCAAGTCAAAGGAACATCGCACTTAAGCCGCAGTAAGATCTTCATTGACATATCTACATGTAGATTCCCATATGAAGTCTCACAGCTAGTCACTCCAATGAACTAGTTCCCTTAACTAGCATCCATGTTTATCTCCGGACATCCCAATGTCACCAGCTAGTGAGAATCAGCTGATTAGAGAATAACCCATGCTAGTCTCAACAGAATTGATAGTGTCCGTTTTTATCAATTCATCGACTAGGGATAATTTCAATACTTCACAATTACACATTAGAGATAATCACTAGTTGTGATCCCATCACAAATTCTCTTATGCTGTGAGTTGTATTGCGGACATTCAGTAGATGAGTTTAAGATCCCAATCAAATACACAAAACATGTACACTCAAATAGTGAATTATCATTTATTAAAATAAATGTTTACATCATAAGGCGATTGCCTTAGGACACTTCTCTCATATCACTAACAGGTTCGACCTAGGGCTCCATTTTGGAGACCAAAGTCAGAACCAAGACAGCTAAAGCTGTATAAACTAATAATTAATTGTTTTATTGTGTTTTGGACTAACCCTGGATGCAGGACCGAAGGAACGTGTGTCTGCAACTCAGAGAGCCTCAAAGGAGTGAGGCGGCAGCTGAGCAGGGCGCCCTGAGTGTCCAGGGCGCCCCCAAGGTGAACCAGAACCAAGTGAAGCAAAAAGGGCTTCGGCTGCTTACTGGGCAGGGCACCCTCAGTAGCCAGGGCGCCCTCAGCAGCCAGGGCGCCCCACGCCCAAGTCTGCGAAGCTTCATCTTTATCCACAGCCGAGATTTCTGCGCGGAAGAAGTCAGCCAAGGCGCCCTCTGCGACCAGGGCGCCCCCAGAGTCAAACTTATCCCTATTCGGATGGGATAACGTTTGACCGAGCTAAAAGCGGATTGCTTGACACGTGGCAGGGCGCTCCCGACGTCCAGGGCACCCCGAGGTGCTATAAATAGCACCCAACGCCCAAGCCTTCAACAAGAACTTCAAAACAACGCTTCTACGCTCTTCTGCTCTCGCGCTTCACCCCGGAATCCTTCCAACTCGAGCTGACGACGTCCTGCTGCTCCGGAAAAAGTCGATCTTCCTCGGGCGTCGGTAAAAAGAGCTATTTAAGTTTACTGTACTAAATTCTGTAACAATTTTCTGTAAACTATTTGCGCCTGATATAGAATTGCCCAAAGTAAACGGTCAACGACCGTGGGCCTTGGAGTAGGAGTCGACACAGGCTCCGAACCAAGTAAAATCGACTGTGTCTCTGTGTTTCTAATTTCCGCTGCGTACTTGCTCTAAGCTTTCCGAAAGAAAAACGATTTTCGATATTCACCCCCCCTCTATCGGTTCTCTCGATCCAACAATATTATCATTTTTTTAAATATTATTATTTTCAAAATGTTTTCTATTAGAATCAATTTGAAATAGTATTTACTTGAGTTAGAGAATTTCCAGGACACTTAGGGAAATGTCCTTGTAGTTAACAAGGTTTCCTAGGATTGTGTTAGACTGGAAAAGAAACCAAAGCAAGTAAAATATTATGTGTTAAAAACAATATTTCTGTAAGTACTTTCAAAAGATAAGTCAAGTAATTTTCTTTAATATTTTAAAAGTACTTATATTTTTCAAATTCATAATATTTTCAAAGCACTTATATTTTTAAACTCATGATATTTTTTTCAAAAAAAAATACTTATATTTTCAAAAATGCATAATATCTTTCAAAGTGACTTATATTTTTCAAAGTGACTTATATTTTTCAAAATATATAGATATTTTAAAAGTACTTGAATCTTCCAAAAAACTCAATATCTTTTAATGTACTTGCATTTGTCAAAATATTCAAACCAAGTAACCTTATTGATTAAATATTTTTTTGTTGTTTGTCATGCATGGACTCAATGAGAATATACACTTGACTCCAGTTCTGTTTTTGAGCATCAATTCTTCATTCTTTCAAAATTTTGTTACTTAGAAATTATCATAATTTTTGACATTATTCTCTCACTCAAATATTTATGTTTTCAAAACCCATAAGCTCTGATACACAAATTTTAAATGTCTTTCAAAATACATTTTTCAAGAGTTCTTTATTGATATATGGCCTAGGGGGAGAGTAGAAAAAGTGAAAATTAAATTCTTCCTTAAACTTTTTCCCCTTTTCAAAGAAAGTTTATCTTAGAAATGGTCTAAAACATAAGGAGAAGAATTTCACATTAAGGGGGAGAGAAAGGAAAGAGAGAAAAGAATTTTTTTAAATTTTTATCTCTTTTTCAAAAAGTGCTTCAAAAATTTCTAAGTATTTCTAAGTGTTTCAAATTTTTTTAAGTGCATGTTTTTTTTCTAAGTAAAATTTTTTTTAGTAAACAAAATTTGTCTGAGCAAAAACTGCTTGAAAAATTTTGGCAAATGTTTCTAAGTAAAGTTTTTTGGTGAAAAACTTGTCTAGAAATTTCTTAAAGATTTTATTTTTCAAAATACACAAAGTATTTCCAAGCAAATTCATCTAACTGTGCAAATTCTTTTAAAACAAACTTTTCCCAATTCTCAAAGTTGAACCTTTTTTTGGGGGAAATTTGGCTTCAAAATTTTGCCTAAGTAAAATTCTTTTTGCAAAGCCTTGTAAGTAAAAGTTTTTTAACAAAATTTAGGTTTGTAAAACTTTTCAAAATTTTACCTTGTTCACCCATGTTTGTTTTTGATATATGTCAAAGGGGGAGGAAAAGTCAAAGTTAAGTATTTTATAACACAAGTATTCAGGATTCTAGGGGGAGTATGAGAAATAAAGGAATTTTTTTTTCAAATCTACATTTATTCTGTTCATGACTGCTATACTTCATTGATTTCAAATCTACATTTATTCTGTTCATAACTGCCATACTTCATTGATTTTTACCTTATTTTCTTAACTGTTATATGTTTTTACTTAACTTTGAATTGTGTTGCCATAAATTAAAAATGGGGAGATTGTTGGTGCAGGAAGCACCATATCGAACCTTGTTTTGATATTGGCAAAGGATTCAAAGTTAAGTACTATTTGTGCTCTAATGTGTTCACTGAGTGTGCAGAAAGAAGTCCTGGCGAAGGGCATCTGGGCACCTTGCGAAGGGCAGCTAGGCATCGAAACCCTAAGACCTGGCGAAGGGCTGCTAGGCACCTGGCGAAGGGTTGCTAGGCATCGAAGACCTGGCAAAGGGTTGCTAGGCATCAAAAACTTGGCGAAGGGCTGCTAGGCACCTGGCGAAGGGTTGCTGGGCAAAAGTCCAACCGGAGGAGCGGGTTGGCAAAAGGTAAACTCTCCTGAGAGGAGTAGGTGTTTAATCTGAAACTTTTGTGTCACTCCGGAAAATTTCTCAGAAAAGGGTCCCAGGGTTTCTGGGCTTCCAGATGAGGTTTAGGGGATTTAAAGGATTTAAAACTAAACCTTAAAGGGGTTGTTTGCCAAAAATATTCAAAGTTAGGGGTACAAATTGAATTAAGTTAAAATGGGTGGACTTGAATGCAAAAAGACATTGAATAAGAGGTGATTAGGGCAGCGCTTCTGCCGCATTTCCACTTCACGCCTGATCGCCTCACTCCCCTCTTCTCCTTCTCCAATCGCACACCTTCCACCTAGCAACCGGAGCCGACAAACCCTAGCGGAAACCTTTGCATAAGGTCGATCCACGGAAACGCTCTCCTGCTGTCGACCGTGAGTTGGTGCGCACGAGTCTCGGCTTCCGTTCTTCTTTGCCGTATGCAGTCGACGTCGTGGGAGATTGCACCCAATGGATTGACCGGGAGATTTTAGATGCTACAGACGGATCTAGGGTGAACGGTTTAAGCTGGAAGAAGCTACGCAGTGTGGAGCTGCCGATTTAAGGTCGTTCCTCTCCAATCGGGTAAGTACCGGAACAAGAAGGAATTGGATTTTAGGGTTCTAACCTGGTAATGGCTTGAGGTGTGACGGATTTGTCCGTTTGTAGGTGTTTCCCTTTATCAGAAAGCAATCGTATCCAAGCCTTGGTAGTCTACTGTGCCGATTGGAAATCCAGGTTGGTTTCAGTGTTGGAAATGTTAAATAGAAATTGGAGTTGAACCATAATCTACCTTAGATATTCGATTCTGTGTAGAACTTAGCTGTGGGGAGTGGGTTGTTTCTTCCGTAAGGGGCTGACTCTGTGCCATACACTGTTTTGGAGCTTGCAGTGATCGGCCACATCTCAGGTAAATGTTTCCTCTAGCCACTATGACTTGGTTATGGAATTGTTAATGAACTGTGTGTTGAGATGATGCTCTGTCCACTAAGTATTTCATACAGGTAATTGTACTCTTGTTTTAGAATTTAAGGTGGCAGTTTGTGAGGAGTTGATATTGTGAGATCCTAGTGGGATTCATTTATTCTAGATGCTATTAGGTTGTGTAGTTTAATCTGGACCAATTGGAAGGGGATTAGGTTTCATTGGAAACAAGGAGATGATATGCAACACAAATCATTTAACTACATGGTTAATTAAATGATTAGGAGATTGTGAATACACTTAGAAATTGAACCTAATCTTAATTACACTGAGTAATTAGAACTTTTCATTTAATTAGAGGTAATTAAATGGAAAGGAAATGGTTAGTTTAACCCGAGCATGGTTTAGGGATTTATTAGCTAGCTATCATTTGTATAATAGCTAATTAAATGCATTCTTGATACAAGAGCTTGATTGGATTATTGACGGGTGGTTCTTTCTGCTTGTGATACGGACTTCTACTCTTGGAGGCGGGTACTTCTTGCTTGTCTTCTTTAGATCCACGTTATCTTTATGCATGACTATTTGTTATTGATGCAGTAGGCTGATATTGACCTTTATCTGCTACCGTTTTGTTATCCTACTTGATACTTATGCTTGACCTTGGATATGGTTTAAATTTTCTTCTGTACAGTCTCATTTATTTGTTATTTGATTCTGTTTAGCATTGGTATGAGCATGAGTATGTGGATAGGGAGTAGCATACCATGGTATGGTTGCATTGGTTGATTCCAGTCATACTTGCACGTGTGTCTAGATATGGACTGATTGGGTTATTGTGGCATGTCACCTGATATTTGCATTGGTTGATTCCAGTCATACTTGCACGTGTGTCTAGATATGGACTGATTGGGTTATTGTGGCATGTCACCTGATATCTGCATTAGTTGATTCTGTTACTACTTGCATGTCCACTTAGATGCATGATGATTAGGTTATTATACTTGTGATTGACCTGTGCATGTTATGTTGAGTTATGTATGATGACCTGGTAGGGGTTGCATGTGTGAGAGTCATGCACCATACCTGCACTGTTGCATGCGGTGATCAGCGGCTCCCTTGTGGTTGAGTCTATCGTCTTCCGGTACATGATATGCACACACGGCCACTCATGGGTTAGTGGATACCGTTGGGTGTGTGCATTTTCTCTGTACTGCTCCGCTCGACCGCTCAGGGGTAGTGGTTCGGAGCGTGGTAGCAGGCGGAGATCCCTTCTCTTCCCATAGACCAGAGGAGATGAGAGCGACATTCCCTCATATATACATGGGGTAGGGGGGCGGTCCCCCGCCAGCATCCTGTCCACTCGGTCACTCAGGAGCAGTGATAGCAGGGTGCGTACAGTGTCACAGCTCTACCCACTCGGCCGACACGGTATCGCCTGTCTCGGTGGCTTGACTGGTGTTAGGGTGTGACCATGACATTGCATCATGTGCATATGATGCATTGTGCATTTTGATTGTGATTGCTGCATTTATTTGCTGCACTTGTTTGACATGCATGTACAGGTTATACTTATGTGTGGTTTGATGACCCTAGACTTACTCGTGTGGTACGAGTCTTTTATGATATGGATATTTTGATTTCTGGTATGTACAGTCAGTTGTTATTTTCAGTTATGCATATTCTGATATTCCTGTTGAGATTGTATCTTGTTGTTTCTGTATAGTTGATTTAGCTACTTTTCTTCCATGCATATTTTTCTATATACCCGCGAGTCCACTTGGACTCACCACCCGTCGTAATATTTTTGTTTTCAGGTTGATAGCTTGCCGGAGGAGCCCAGTTGCTAGTCCCGGGTCCCCACGACTCCATTTGGATGGATGCTTCCGCTGGTTTTGTTTTCTTTTGATAGCATTGTCTATGTTTTGTATTTCGTTTTGTTACCGTGGGCTTGTATTGGATTTATTCGTGCGGTATTGTATTTTGAGTCCTTTGTTGGACTTTGTGTTTGTGGTTTTGCTACGCGCCTGCCCTGGGGGCAGCTCAGGTGAGTATTATAGAGTTTAGCATTGCGATATGTTCATTTCCATATATTATATATCTGTTTTGAGGCCTGAGACCAATTTATAAACTGCGTGTGTTGTATATATGGTAAATTGTCTGCCGAACAGGGGAGATGTTGTCTGATTTAACATTGGATCAGCGGCTCCAATGGTCTCGGGGCATGACAGTAGGTGAGGATGCGTTCACCGTCGAGGGAACAGTAGGCGTCGGTTCGACCTAGGGTTCCATTTGGGAGACTCGAAGTCAGAATCAAGACAGCTACAACTGTAAAAAACTAACTAATATTCTTGTCTTGTTTGTGTTGGTACTAACCTTGAATGCAGGAACCGAAGGAGTGTGTTTATGCAGCTCAGAATGCCCCAAAGGAAGGGGCAAGCAGCTAGGCTAGGCGCCCGGGAGGTCCCGGGCACCCAAGGTCAAAGCCAAACAAGCAGTTAAGCAAGAATCGCTTCGAAACAACACTGGGCTAGGTGCCCGGGAGGTCCCGGGCGCCCAAGCTCAAAGTCAAAAATGTAATTGAAGCAAAATCAGCCATGAAGCTAGCAAACCAAGTCAAGCTAGGCGCCCAGGAGGTCCCGAGCGCCCCAGTCTAACCAGGAGCCGATTCGAAGAGGATAAAGCGCTGGCCAAGCTTCGGATAGAGGTTCTCAGATCTAAAGGCACGTGTCAGGCGCCCCCGACGTCCCAGGTGCCCCCAGGGCTGCTATAAAAGGGGCTCGACCCCTAAGGCTTCAACAACACTTTTTCCAACGCCTCCAAGCTTTTCGTTCAAGCGCTCTGCTCCGGCAAACTCAGATCTCGAGATTCTAGCGCCAACGACGACCCCCTGCTCCGAAGTACGATCCACACCAGGCGTCGGTAACGAAAGGTGTAACTCTTTTATTTACTATGATATTATTGTACAAAATTCTGTAAACCTTTGCGCGATTATAGAATTGCCCGCAGTAAACGGTTAAGGACCGTGGGCCTTGGAGTAGGAGATGATCGCGACTCCGAACCAAGTAAAAATACTTGTGTTCCTCGTGTTCGTTTTTAATTCCGCTGCGTACTTTCTCTTAATCTTATCCGAAAAAGTTTTCACGATATTCACCCCCCCCCTCTATCGTGTTTCTCGATCCAACATGATCTTTCTGTGCCTAACACCAGTCGACTGCTACATGCAGCAGTCGACTGCCCAAACCCTAATCCTAGGGGTTTCAACCCCGAGTACAGTCCCTCAGCACTCATCCTCACCCGACCAACCTAGACCTAGCCTTCTAGCCTCCTCTATCAGCCTTGCATCCCTCGGATGCCTCCCCATCCTTCACGCCTTGCCTTCTGGAGCTTCCTTTAGCCTCGGTCCTTATTGTCGGTTCTTCCATTGCCAAGATGCCACTTGGACTTTCCTCCTTAGCCAAGATCCCACTTGGACTTTCCTCGTTATTCCTGTATCCTGAAGGATCGTATAAGGCGTGCAGAGGGGGTGATGAATGCACTTTTTCGGACTTAGATCTCTATAGAATTGTTAGCGCAGCGGAAATAATATGCAAAGGAAATTCAAACAATGCTAACACTTATCGTTTACTTGGTATCCACCCAGATGGGTGACTAGTCCAAGGATCCACGCCGCGAGCACCACTTTTCACTATCGAAAAGTCTCCTTGAGGTGGAGAAACCTTTACAGCAAGATCTTCCTCTTTACAGATGCAGAAATATGAGAGAGGAAGTAAGAATCGCTCTACAAACGAGCAGCACTTCGACACTGTACGGAACCATACCGTGCACGTGCAAAAAGTGCTCCTTTTATAGGTGAATAGGACAGATTCACAATTTGTCTAGCCCGCACCAGTCGACTGCCCTGGGACAGTCGACTGGCCTAGCATTAATTGCTAGCCAACGGCTAGTTTCAGGGTATACCAGTCGACTGCCCCAAGGCCAGTCGACTGGTCTAAGGCCGCAAACTTTCTGTGGATTTTAGCAGTCGACTGCCTCTGGGCCTGTCGACTGCCCTGCCTCCCAGCTCAGCTCCAGTCACTCCGAACCTTCTCCATCACGTGTGCCTTCAGGTCTGCTCCCTTGGCTCGCCCCTTGAAGTCCTCTTCCTCTAGCTATCGTCCCTCGGATGCGCACGCAAGCCTTCCCTTGGCTTGCCTCCATGCCACCCTTCATGTGTGCCCTTGAAGTCCACTTCCCGGCTTGCCCTTGGAGCTCTCCTCCCACGGCTCTCGTCCCTTGGATATGTCCACCATGTGTGATTCTCCAAGTCCTGCAAACTCAATCACACATATCAAATACAACATAACACTCTAACCTTAAACTATTCGCCCACACATCAAAACCATGATCTTCCAATCATTAAAGGGCTGATTGCCTCAACATATCCTGCATACTCACAATGCATATCAAATAAACAATAAACCTAACTTAAACTTTTGCCAAACATCAAAACCCAAGGTACCTAGATTGCTTTAACAATCTCCCCCTTTTTGATGTTTAACAACCCGTTTAAGTTAGGAAATAACAACAAAGCAAATATATTATGTATAAATCATGGAACCTAACCTTAGGCTCCTCCTTTACCTAAACTCCCCCTTGAGTAGGTTTTTTTTGCAAAGGTACTTCTCCCCCTTTGCCAACACATGCTCCCCCTTCACCTAAGCTCCCCCTTGAGTAGGTTTTTTTTGCAAAGGTACTTCTCCCCCTTTGCCAACACATGCTCCCCCTTCACCTAAGCTCCCCCTTGAGCTTGGATTTCTTACAAAGGTGTGTTGGTTTCCCACTTAAACCCAACACTTCTCCCCCCTTACCACACATCAAAAAGAACTCCAACAATATCCCAATTATTGGATTCTTTAACCTCTAATGATCATAAACAAAGTATACTAACCCCCTCATAAGATTATATATTTGTTTTACATCATTTGGACACTTTTCGACTGCCGAAAAATAATTTCAGCCTGTATCAGTCGACTGAGACAGTTACCAGTCGACTGATTCCCATCGAAAAACCATATAGTAGCTAGTCTCTTTCTAAAAACATTGTTACCAGTTTACTGCCCCCTGTACCAGTCGACTAGTACCCTGATAATTGCATTTTCAATATTTCTGACCCAATTTCAGAAATGCACCAGAAATTTCACAAATCTCTAAAAATTCTCAAATTTTATGGAGAGGTTTGTAGTGCCCATGTCTACTTGGGAAAAATATAATCAAAAATATATCTATCACCAATTCCAAGAATGACATAAAATCCAAAACTATCTAAATTGTTCAATTGATCCTTGACCTAAAGTCCTAGTTTTGGTCTCCTCTATGGGATCGACGCCGTCGATAGAGGGATGTGAATATCGACTCGTAAAATCTTTTTGTAAAACTCGACGTTCGTTTGTTTGTTCTAGTCAGAGCGTTAGTATCACAACGGAGAAATAAAGAAACAAACGAAAGACACAATAGAAGACATGCGGGTTTTTACTGGTTCCCAACCCCCCATGGTCAATACGTCCAAGGCCTAATCATGGGTAGCTCCCATCCACTAATGGTCTCCTTTCCGGACTTTCCGGAGGTGGAGAAACCCATCATACAGTTCAAGTTTACAATCAAAGAATAAGTAAATTAAGTGCGTAAAAATAAAAGCAAACCAAAAAGAAAGTCGACGATCCGGCCAATCTGGAAGTCCGAAGTGCAGCGCACTTCCTCCTGGAGCCTCCTTGGTTGCAAAGCTTCATCTCTAGCGCTTTTTCTTTGCTCAGAATGCTTAGAATAATGTTGCAAGTATTGTTCTGAGTTGAGGAGTCGAAGCTGTTGGATCGAGAAAACACGATAGAGGGTTTCGGATTAGAAGTTAAGAGAATACGCAGCGGAAATTAAAACACACACACAGAACACAAGGATTTTTACTTGGTTCAGAGTCGCGGTCGGCTCCTACTCCAAGGCCCATGGTCCTTGAGCGTTTACTGCGGGCAATTCTATAATGCACAAAGTTTTACAAAGATTTGTACAATAATAGTGCAGTAAAAAGAACAAGTTTACTCTTCGTTACCGATGCTCGGTGTGGATTGTACTTCGGTGCTGAGGGGCGTCGTCGACGCTAGAACCTCGAGATCAGAAGTTTCTGGAGCAGAGCGCTTGAGCGAAGAGCGTTGAGGATTTGGAAAAGTGTGTTGTGAAGCCTTAGGGGTCGAGCCCCTTTTATAGCACTCCTGGGGCGCCTGGGACGCTGGGGGCGCCTGACATGTGCCTTGGGATCCGAGAACTCTCATCCAAAGCTCGGTCAGTGCTTATCCCTCCAGAATCGGGCTCGGAGCTAACGGGGGTGCCCGGGACACTGGGGGCACCCCGGTTGAATTTGTCTGCTGGCTTCTCGGCTGGATTTGCTTCGATTGCTTGGTTGGCTTTGACCCAGGGTGCCCGAGGCATCCAGGGCACCCGGGACCATCAGGGCGTCCGGGAGCTTGAGGGCGCCTAGCCCAGTGAGCTTCCGAAGCGATTCTTGCTCAACTGTTCGTTTGGCTTTGACCTTGGGCGCCCGGAACCTCCCGGGCGCCTAACCCAGCTGCTGCCCCTCTCCTTTAGGGCGTTCTGAGCTACAGAAACACATTCATTTGGTCCCTGCATCCAAGGTTAGTTCCACAACAAACAAGGCAAGAATATACATTAGTTTTTATAGTCGCAGTTGTCTTGGTTCTGACTTTGGGTCTCCCAAATGGAACCCTAGGTCGAACCGACGCCTACTGTTCCCTCGACGGGGAACGCGTCCTCACCTACTCCTCTCAGGAGAGTTTACCTTTTGCCAACCGGCTCCTCCGGTTGGACTTTTGCCCAGCAGTCCTTCGCCAGGTGCCTAGCATCCCTTCACCAGGTCTTCGGTACCAAGCAGTCCTTCGCCAGGTGCCTAGCAGCCCTTCGCCAGGTCTTCGGTACCAAGCAGTCCTTCGCCAGGTGCCTAGCAGTCCTTCGCCAGGTCTTAGATTCCCAGCAACCCTTCGCCAGGTGCCTAGCAGTCCTTCTCCATGTCTTAGATTCCCAGCAACCCTTCGCCAGGTGCCCGGTAGTCCTTCGCTTGGTCTTTGTGTCTCGATGCCTAGCAGCCCTTTGCTAGGTGCCCAGCAGCCCTTCGCCAAGACTTCTTTCTGCACACTCAGTGAGCAAATTAGACCATCATAACATCTTAACTTTTGAACCCTTCGCCATTATCAAAACCCAGGTTTGACTTAGGTGTTGCCTGCACCAACAATCTCCCCCTTTTTTATTTATGGCAACCCGGTTCAAAAAGTTAAGTTAAAACAAGACATGTAAAATTCCAATTTTTATTTCCTCCCCTGGAAGGAATCTCCCCCTAGGTTTTTCAAAGGTTCGCGGGGTTTGAAAAAATTATTTTTCAACACTTAGCATCCAAAAAAATGTAGGTTAGAATGTATTTTCCAAAAAATTTTGGGTTGAAAACTTGGAAAATTTTTGGAAAATTTACACTTAGAAAATTCTTAAGTCAATACTTAGTTTTCGCACTTTTAGAAAATTTTCTAAACTTGGAATTTTGAAATTGTTCTCAAGTCAATACTTAGTTTACAAACTTGGACCTAGTTTGTGTCAAGTACTTAGAAATAATTTTGAGAACAATTTAAGTCAAGTGACTTAAGAAATAATTTCGAAAATAATTTAAGTCACGTACTTAGAAATAATTTAAGTCAAGTACCTAGAAATAAATTTGAAAATAATTTAAGTCATGTACTTAGAAATAATTTTGAAAATAATTTAACTCAATTACTTAGAAATAAATTTGAAAATAATTTCAGCCAAGTGACTTAAAGGATTTTTCTTTTTGAAATTTTACTTTTCGAAAAAGGAGAAGATAAAGTTTTGAATTTTTTTGAAATTTGAAAAAATTTTAAATCTCTCTCCTTTCTAATCTCTCCCCCTTTGCCATATATCAAAAAAGACAATATAGTAAAACAATATAGCAAAAGAAGTAAGGTGCTGTACTGAACCAATTCAAGGTATAAACTGGACCAAATCAATTTGAATTATTTCTTTCGGGTCTTGTCTAACCCAATTAGCTACTTACTAACTGTTATCAACAGTAATTTTTGCTAGGGTTAGTCAAGCTAAGTGTTCTGTTTAAGTTAGATTTTCTAATCTTGACACTTAACCTGATTACTGTGTAATTTGTATTTAGTGCCCCAATTACTGCAGATGCACTGACTTAAAGCATCTTGAATTAAGGCAAAGACCTAAGCATCTCAACCCATTCTAGGTTATCAGTCAAAAGTACCCTAAGGTGCTTGTGAGATGTTGGCTTCTAGATCTATAGGTGCATGCAGTTCTAGGGTTAGGGCCTAAGCTAAGTCCATTTGCGAAAAAACCCTAGTTTTGAAGGGGTAATTTTTCTTAAAAAAACTAAGTCGAAAAAATTATATAAAGAAGTAATTTTTCAAAATTAAGTAAGAACTAATAAGTAATAAAACAGTTTTACCGAAAAACCAGAAGTCGAGTAAACCTATTCTACTAAGCATAATCCTAATTGCCTTCTTAGTAAGCTAAACTCAGACTCAGGTAAGGGTTTGGTGAATATATCAGCTAAGTTAGATTTTGAGTCTACATGCTTAAGGACTATCTCACCCCTGGCTACGTGATCTCTTACAAAGTGGTATTTGACTTCTGTGTGTTTAGTTCTTGAGTATTGGATTGGATTCTTAGTTAGATTAATTGAACTTATATTATCAACGTAAACTTGGATTTGGGTGTAGTTAAGCTGAAAGTCCTTAAGAGTGTGCATCATCCATAAGAGTTGTGCTACACACTCTCCTAAATCAACATACTCAGCTTCAGTTGTGGATAGAGCTACACAGTGTTGCTTTCTGCTGTACCAACTTACTAGACTATTTCCTAACAGTTGGCAGCTTCCACTTGTACTCTTTCTATCTAGTTTACAACCAGTGTAGTCAGAGTCCGAGTATCCTGACAAGTCAAAGGTTGAGGTCCTAGGATACCAAATCCCTACATTTAGGGTGCCCTTAACGTATCTTAGTATTCTTTTTAGGGTTGCTAAGTGAGTTTCCTTAGCACAGGTTTGATATCTAGCACACATTCCTACAACAAAAAGGATATCAGGTCTGCTAGCTGTAAGGTATAGTAGACTTCCAATCATACTTCTATAGAGTTTAAAGTCTACTGGTTTACCATCAGGGTCACTATCTATTTTTACATTTGTGGCCATAGGGGTACTTATGCTTTTAGAGTTATCCATTTTAAATTTCTTTATTAACTCCTTAACATATTTAGATTGATGGACATAGTTTCCATCCCTAGTTTGCTTAATTTGTAACCCTAGAAAGAAATTGAGTTCACCAACTAAGCTCATTTCAAATTTATTTTCCATTATTTTAACAAATTCTCTTAGGAAATTTGAGTTGGTGGATCCAAAAATTATATCATCACCGTAGATTTGGGCAATAAAGATGTCTTTTTCTAAGGTCTTAATAAATAGGGTTGAGTCAATTTGTCCCTGTTTAAATTCTTTAGAAGTTAAGTAGGTTGATAAGCGTTCATACCATGCCCTAGGTGTTTGTTTTAGTCCATAAAGTGCTTTAGTGAGTTTGTAAACATGGTCAGGTCTTTCTAAGTCCTCAAAGACGGGGGGTTGTCCTACATAGACTTCTTCCTCTATAAATCCATTTAGAAAAGCTGACTTTACATCCATTTGGTAGAGTTTAAATCCTTTATGGGATGCAAAGGCTAACAACATCCTAATGGACTCAAGTCTAGCTACTAGGGCATAGGTTTTGTCATAATCTAACCCTTCTACTTGACTGAACCCTTTAGCTACAAAGCGGGCTTTATTTCTCACTATTTCTGTTGGATCGAGAGAATACGATAGAGGGGGGGTGAATATTGTAAAACAATTTTCAGATTCGAGATTAAGAGAATATACAGCGGAATTGAAAACACAGCACAAGAACTCAAGTGATTTTACTTGGTTCGGAGTCGCGGTTGGCTCCTACTCCAAGGCCCACGGTCGTTGACCGTTTACTGCGGGCAATTCTATATGTGCGCAAATGTTTACAGAAAAATATTACAGTTGTAGTACAGTAAAAAAAAATTAAACTCTTCGTTACCGACGCTCGGTGTGGATAGTACTTCAGAGCAGAGGGTCGTCGTCGGCGCTTGAATTTCGAGATGAGAGGTTTCCGGAGCAGAGCGCTTGAGTCGAAGAGTGTATTGGCGTTGGAAGAATGTGTTCAGAAGCCTTAGGGGTCGAGCCCCTTATATAGTGCACCTGGGGCGCCCGGGACGCTGGGGGCGCCCTCCACGTGTCACTCGATCCGAAAAACTCTCGGTCAGCCCTTATCCCTCCAGGATTGGGCTCAAGGTTTGACGGGGGCGCCCGGGAAGCAGGGGCGCCCGGGTTGACTCAGTCTGCTGACTTCTCGCTGACTTGAACTCTTATCGCTTCGTTGGCTTGAGCCCAGGGCGCCCGAGGCATCCGGGGCGCCCGGGAGCAAGGGGGTGCCCGGGAGCAAGGGGGCGCCCGGCCCAGTATGCTTCCGAAGCGTTTTCTTGCTCAACTCTTGTTTGGTTTTGACTTAGGGCGCCCAGGACCTCCCAGGCTCCCAACCCAGCTGCTACCCCTCTCCTTTGGAGCGTTCTGAGTTGCAGAGACTCGTTCTTTCGGTCTTGCATCCAGGGTTAGTACCAAACAAAACAATGCCAGATTAGTAGTGTGTTTTACAGCCGTAGCTGTCTTGGTTCTGACTTTGGGTCTCCAAAATGGAACCCTAGGTCGAACCGACGCCTATTGTTCCCTCGACGGGGAACGCGTCCTCACCTACTCCTCTTGGGAGAATTTACCTATTGCCAACAGGCTCCTCCGGTTGGACTTTTGCCCAGCAGTCCTTCGCCAGGTGCCTAGCAGTCCTTCGCCAGGTGCCTAGCAGTCCTTCGCCAGGTCTTTGGTACCATGCAGTCCTTCGCCTGGTGCCTAGCAGTCCTTCGCCAGGTCTTCGACTCCTAGCAGCCCTTCGCTAGGTGCCCAGCAGTCCTTCGCCAGGTCTTTGTCTCCTAGCAGCCCTTCGCTAGGTGCCCGGCAGTCCTTCGCCAGGTCTTTGTCTCCTAGCAGCCCTTCGCTAGGTGCCCAGTAGTCCTTCGCCAGGTCTTTGTCTCCTAGCAGCCCTTCGCTAGGTGCCCAGCATCCCTTCGCCAGGTCTTAAGGTATCGATGCCTAGCAGTCCTTCGCTAGGTGCCTAGCAGTCCTTCGCTAGGTCTTCAATCTGCACACTCAAGTAACATGTTAGATAAACATAACATCTTAACTTTTGAATCCTTTGCCATTATCAAAACCAAGGTTTGACTTGGGTGCCGCCTTCACCAACAATTTCTCCTTGATCATTTAGCTTATTCCTAAAAACCCACTTAGTATCAATAATGGATTTGCCATCAGATTTAGGTACTAGTTCCCAGACTTGGTTCCTCTCAAACTGGGCTAACTCTTATTGCATTGCTATGATCCAATCAGGATAAGGTAAGGCTTCCTCTATAGTCTTAGATTCAATTTTTGAAATCATTACAATCTGACTAAGGTTCCTATAGGCGGACCTAGTTCTAACTCCTAAAGTTGGATCACCCACAATTTGATCAGTTGGGTGACTGAGTCTGGGTTTCTTAGTTTTTCTGGAGCTTGGTTCAGCCTCAGGTCCTGCTGGTCGGTTTGGTTCAGTATTTGGTTCAACTACTTGGGTTGGTTTGGTTCAATTATTGGTTCAATTGACTCAATAGTTGGTTCAATAGTTAGTTCATTTTCGTCTTGATCAGTATTTGATGAATTTAGATCTGGATTATCAGATTTTGAGTTAATTTCTTCATCAAATATCAGATTTGTTGTTTCTTCAATTTTCTTAGTTTGTTTATTGTAAACCCTATAGGCTCTACTTGTTGTTGAATATCCTAAGAAGATGCCTGGGGTTGACTTAGACTGAAATTTACCTAGATAGTCCTTGGTATTTAGGATATGGACTTTGCACCCAAAGACCCTTAGGTAATGTAGGTTTGGAAATCTATGGTAGTATACCTCATAGGGTATTTTATTGTGTCGTTTGTTAAGTAGGACCCTATTTTGGATGTAGCAAACCGTACTAATTGCTTCTGCCCAAAATTGGTTAGCTAGGTTAAATTCATTGAGCATAGCCCTAGCGGCTTCCTGTAGGGTTCTATTTCTCCGTTCAACTATCCCATTTTGCTGGGGGGTTCTAGGACATGCAAATTCATGTATATACCCGTTTATCTTACAAAACTCCTCGAATCGTTGATTTTCAAACTCTCCCCCGTGATCACTCCTAAGCCTTTTGAATTTGGTATCGTTTTGATTTTCAATTAACTTGCAAAAATCACTAAATAGGTTTAGGGTTTCATCTTTGGTCTTTAGAAACCTAACCCAGGTAACCTAGAGTAATCATCAACAATTACTAAGCAGTATCGGTTTTCGTTAGTGACTTGGCTCCATGTGAATCAAATAGGTCAAGGTGCAGGAGCTCAAGTATGGTTCGAGTTAGATCTGATTGAATCAGTTTATGATTAGACCTGGTTTGTTTACCTTGATTGCATGATTCACATATTAAGTTTTCATGGTTCTTGATTTTGGGTATACCTTTAATTAAGCCAAGTTGGGTGATTTTTGAAATTAATCTCAGATTAGTGTGACCTAATCTCCTTTGCCAGAGGTTTGATACTTCTAACTGAGTTAACATGCATTTAGGTACTAAGAGTAGGGTTATAGTGTAAACATTATTTTTCCTAGAGCCCTTAAGCATGATTTCAGAGCCTTACAAGTTTCTAATCAAGCAGTTAGAGTTGGTGAAGGTGACTACATAACCAGTATCACATAATTGACTTATGCTAAGCAAGTTAAATTTAAAATCTTCAACCAAGAGCACCTTTTTAATAATAAAGTCAGATTTGAGTTCAATGTTACCTGACCCAATCACTTTGAGTGTAGCATTGTTGCCAAATGCTACTGAGCCTAGGTTCTTGAACTTGAGTTTAGTGAATTTCAATTTATCCCCAGTCATATGTCTGGAGCACCCGCTATCCAACATCCATTGGTCCAAATCTTTATGTTCCTACACATAAAGAGTTTGTTGATTTGGATCTAATCAGAATCAGGAATAGCCTAAATTGATTTTCACAACCTAGTCTGTCTCACCCAATCTAGAGTTATCAATCACGTTAACCTTATGTGTTTTTGTGAGACAGGTTTTACTTGACAGAATTATTTTGAAAGATCATGATTTATTTTGAAAAAAGTAAATTAGTTTTGAAAATAATTGTTTTGAATTTATTTTGAAAAAGTTTGAATCTACAATTAACTAAAAATTTATGTTAGATTCGAATTTGACAAAGAATAATTTGAATTTGAATTTCAAAAATTGGCTTCCAGGTCTTGGCGAGGCACTAGGCCTTCTTTGGTCATAGCCTTATTGGATCATCAACCCTTTCCTTGACAAAGTCTTTTAATGAAATTTCATTTTCAAAATTACTTTTTGAAAACTTCTGGTCTAACTAGTTTGGGTCTTGGATCGGTAGCTTCAGCTAGTTCCACCAGTCTAATGAGACCAAGTAGTGTATACTTGACCTTATTAGAGGAGGTTTCCCTAACGTACTATCATCTTACCGCCACCCAATACTATGTTGTTCAAATTTTGGTTAATTGGTTTAGTCCTTAATCTAACCATTTCTAAGTCTACACATGGTAAATTGCTAAAAATAAATAGACAAGCAATCATGCAATTTAAACAAGAAAAGAAATTCATTTAACTATGAAAATTGTTTTTAATTTGGCTCCCCCTAGACTAAAGCCACGATAATGGTTCGGCAAGATGTGAATCTTATCCTTGGGGATCCAATACTGATTTGATCCAGTTTGGTTGTTCAGGCAAAGTTTGGGTACCCATGCCTGAACTCTGGGTCTAGACTGATTCAGTACAGCATAGTAAGATCTTTGTCTCGGCTTGGTTCGATAGCCTAACCTGGATCGATTTAGAACCGATTTCTGTTTTCCAAGGATCATATCAAGACCCTTGGAACCAGAAGTGAATCGTTCCAAAGTTGCTCTAAGGTCCTTGACTTGAGTTTTAAAGGAGTTCTCTTTCTCAAGTTTTTCAACTTGAGTAGAGGTTCCTTCTTGAACCTTCTCAGTTGAGGATCTAGAGTCAGCTTCCTCTTTCAGGAGTTTTACTTCCTGTCGGAGGGACTCGACTCGGATTTTGGCTTTCGCCAAGTCTCGAGATAGATACACAATTAATTCTGATAATTGACTTTTAGAAAACCCACTTACAGTGATTTGGTCGTCCTCTGAAAATGTGAGGTTTCCGTCGTCCGACTCCGATTCTGACTCGGTCTCGATTTCTTCTGAAGCAGTCAGAGCGAGCAGGTTCGACTATAGGGCCTCTTCTTCATCTTCAGAGGAAGACTCGTCTCACATTGCTTGAAGGGTCTTCTTCCTTCTTGTCTTCTTTGTCTCCTTCATATTTGGGCATTCCGTCTTGTAGTGACCCTTCTTTTTGCATTCATAACAGGTCAGTTTGGTTTGGTCTTTTCACTTGAAGGATTAGCTGGTTCTTCTTTTCTTCGGCTGGCTTTCCTTCTGTTGGTCTGGTTTATCAGTTCCTTGTAGTAGTCCCGGGCTAGCCGAACCAGTTTGGGTCGATTTCCTTCGCTGTCTTCTAAGTCTGAATCTGAGTCAGACTCGGATGCAGGTTGGGACTTCTTCTTGGTCATCTTTCCAGTTTTTCCTGCATCAAAGGCAATGCCTTTCTCGGCCAGGGTGCAGTTAGTCTGCTCATGTAATTCAAGCTCAGAAAATAACTCATCTAATTTAATTTTAGACAAATCCCTTGAAACTTTGTACGCATCTACCATAGATGCCCACAAAGTGTTTCTTGGGAAGACATTAAGGGTGTACCTGATTATGTCACGATTTTCCACCTTGTGACCGATTGAATGTAGACCGTTCATCAGCTCCTGGATTCTAGCGTGGAGCTGGGCTGCAGATTCGTTGTCATTCATCTTGATTGTGTACAGCTTATTTAGCAGTAGGTCCCTCTTGCTGATTCGGGTGTCAGAGATTCCTTCGTGCAACTCAATCAACTTACCCCAGAGTTCCTTTGCACTGTTGAATGGTCCTACCCGGTTCAGCTCTTCTTTGGTTAAGCCGCATTGGAGTGTCTGGGTTGCTTTGGCATCAGCTTCGATTTTTCTTTTCAGTGCGGTATCCCATTCGGTGTATGATTGTGGCACTCCTTCAGCATTCTTCGGGATGTCCAGTCCAGATTGGATAATTATCCACATGTCCACCTGAGTTTTCAGGTGGACTTCCATCCGACTCTTCCAGTAGGAGAAGCCCTCCCCACTGAAGAGTGGTGGTCTAGCTGTGCTGAACCCTTCTTGCACGGCCATTTAGAGATTATTCTGAAATAAACTTAACCAAAAAAACTGTACCAAGACTTGGTCTTGGATTAGCAGTGCGGGGAAAAAATAAATTATCGAGTGGTGTTGCACCAACCTCGATTAACAAAAAAAATCCGAAAAAAAAACTTTCGTAAAAATCCAAAAAAAAACTCTCAAATTGGTGGTTGCACCAAGTTTGAGCTTCCCCGCTCTGATACCACTTGTTCGATCGAGAAAACACGATAGAGGGGGGTGAATATCATGAAAAACGTTTTGGATTAGAAGTTAAAAGAATACGCAGCGGAAATTAAAACGCACACACAGAACACAAGGATTTTTACTTGGTTCGGAGTCGCGGTCGACTCCTACTCCAAGGCCGACGGTCCTTGACCGTTTACTGCGGGCAATTCTATAATGCGCAAAGTTTTACAAAGATTTGTACAATAATAGTGCAGTAAAAAGAACAAGTTTACTCTTCGTTGTCGACGCCCGGTGTGGATTGTACTTCGGTGCAGAGGGTCGTCGTCGGCGCTAGAACCTCGAGATCAGAAGTTTTCGGAGCAAAGCGCTTAAGCGAAGAGCGTTGAGGCGTTGGAAAAGTGTGTTGTGAAGCCTTAGGGGTCGAGCCCCTTTTATAGCACTCCTGGGGGCGCCCAGGATGCTGGGGGTGCCTGACACGTGCCTTCAGATCCGAGAACTCTCATCCGAAGCTCGGTCAGCGCTTATCCCTCCAGAATCAGGCTCAGAGCTAACGGGGGCGCCCGGGACACTGGGGGCACCCCGGTTGAATTGGTCTGCTGGCTTCTTGGCTGGATTCGCTTTGATTGCTTGGTTGGCTTGGACCCAGGGAGCCCGAGGCATCCAGGGCGCCCGTGACCATCAGGACGTCCGGGAGCTTGAGGGCGCCTGGCCCAGTGAGCTTGGTTTACCTTTTGCCAAGCGGCTCCTCCGGTTGGACTTTTGCACAGTAGTCCTTCGCCAGGTGCCTAGCAGCCCTTCGCCAGGTCTTCAGTACCAAGTAGTCCTTCGCCAGGTCTTCGATACCAAGCAGTCTTTCGCCAAGTGCCTAGCAGTCCTTCGCCAGGTCTTAGGTTCCCAGCAACCCTTCGCCAGGTGCCTAGCAGTCCTTCGCCTGGTCTTAGATTCCCATCAACCCTTCGCCAAGTGCCCGGCAGCCCTTCTCCAGGTCTTAAGGTATCGATGCCTAGCAGTCCTTCGCTAGGTGCCCAGCAACCCTTCGCTAGGAATTCTTTCTGCACACTCAGTGAGCACATTAGACTAACATAACATCTTAACTTTTGAACCCTTTGCCATTATCAAAACCTAGGTTTGACTTAGGTGCTGCTTGCACCAACAGAAGCCCCTTTTATACTATCATCCAGGGCACCCTAGAGCCTCCGAGGCACCCTATAGGTGGTCAAAAAATTATTCGAAATCGCGAACTTCGCGATGCTGATAAGTCATGCTATCTAGAGCACCCTAGACCATCCAGGGTGCTTGGAACCATCCAGGCGCCTAGTATTCAGGGTGCCTTGAAGCATGGGGTAGCCCTGGTTAATGGGGGCGCCCTGGCAGAGGTTTTTCAGGCCATCTCTTGTGTTTGCTCGCCTGCCTTGCCTCCAACTCTAGGTACCTACAAGATACACAATCACAAGACAAACAAATATATAATCTTAGCCTTAATGATTGGTTCTGACTTTGGATTTCTGGCGAAACCCTAGGTCGAACCGACGCCTAATGTTCCCTTACCGGGGAACACGCTCTCGCCTTCTCCTCTCAGGAGAAGTTGCCAACCGGATCCTCCGGTTGGACTTTTGCCCGATCTTCCGGATCAGGACTTCGATGCCCAATCCACGACTAGGACTTATTGCCCAACCCTCGGTCAGGTTTTCGTGCCCAGTCCACGACCAGGACTTATTGCCCAACCCTCGGTCAGGTCTTCGGTGCCCAGCCCTCGGCCAGGACTTAGTGCCCAATTCCTCGAACCAGGATTTCGTGCCCAACCCTTGGTCAGGTCTTAGGTACCCAGCCCTCGGCTAGGACTTAGTGCCCAATTCCATGAACCAGGACTTCGTACCTAACCCTCGGTCAGGTCTTAGGTGCCCAGCCCTCGGTCAGGACTTCGTGCCTAGGTTAACTAAGACTTTGCTTCGCTTTGATGAAGACTTCTTTTGCTAGTCATATTAATCTTGATTAGACTTCTCTTCTGCCAAATATCAAATCCTGTTTAGCTTACTCCTTGGTCTAACTGACCAACCCTGGATTTTCTGCTAAACATCAGATCCTATTTAGCTAACCCTTATTCTAACTGATCAACCCTTAGTATATTAACCAGATTAAGTCTAGGTTTGATCATCCTGCCAAACATCAAGTTATGTTTGGCAAACCCTTGGTTACCTTAACCAACCCCGGGTTCTGGTTTTTGCCAAACATCAAATCCTATTTGGCTAAACCTTTGTCAACCTGATCAACCTGGGTTTTTCCTACCAAATATAAGGTCCTGTTCGGTTTAACCCTTGATCACTTTGACTAACCCTTACCTAGTCTAATATATATTATTACTAACTTAAGTATCTTGTTAAACATCGAAACATTAGAGGAAGATATCACTGATGCATCTTGCACCAACATCCTCTTGATGTATCTGCCCATAACAAATCACAATGCATCCGTAGCATTGGTTTATATGATGTCTACACATCAAAACCTAATTTTCATGCAATATAATCCCAATGTCATATTTTCATGCATGAAACATACAGTCATTGTGCCAAAATCTAAGGATTGAGACTCAAATTCGTCTCCAAACCTTTTGGCACACTTCATAGTCTATCTAGACTTCCAGGAGAAATCCTCCTGAGATCCATTTACCATGGATCCCAACTTGACTCTTTGAGCTCCCCCTTGAGCTCTTAACCTTAGTCACATCCCTAGGTGACTCTTCAACAATTACTTGGCCGCATCGGTGTACCTTCGGTGACTCTTGGCTTACATTCATAACTTCCCTAACCTTAGACACATTGTCTTTGGTTAAATTCTTCTTTTCCTTAACTCTAAATGACTTATTCTTGCCATTTTTTAATTTTCCATCCTTTGCATAGTTATATGCTACCCTAGCATATTTTCTTCCATTTGTCTTGGATGCATCCAATTTGATATTTTTGGATTTTTGAACACCCAAACCCATGTCAAGTCCCCTAGGTCTAATAATGAACCTATCTAGGACTCTCTCTATTTCTTCAAGCCTTGCCCTTAAGACTTGATTTTTCAATTCTATGACTCTAACCCTAGAGTCAACATGTCCACCTTGGACATTTCTAGACCTACCCACCTTTCTAGGCATATGTCTTTCCTTCTTGGGATTAATGCCTTGATCATTAAATACCTTCCTCACCTTATGCATGGTAGTTTTGGTCTTATTAGGTCTAGCCTTGGTTAATGATTTCCTAGAGTTATCTATCTTGTTAACTATATTCCTATCATTATATCTAAATCCATGATTATTCTTAACGAGCATATAAGAATTGGAAATTGGGTTTAATTTTAAATAAGGGATTACCTTCCCTTCTACCTTTGAAGCTCCCCCTTGACTTGAGCTTCTCTTCTTATCTAATTTCTTCAAGTGCGCCAATTTCTCGATTTCTCCTTTCTTTGGGCACTAGTGTGGTAGTGTCCACGCTCATCACATGTGAAGCAAATTATATGCTTCCTCTCCTTCTTTTCCCTACAACCCATGTTAGTTTTCGAAGAAATTGACATGGGTTTAGGGTTTACCTTCTTTTTCTTACCCAATGGACACCATACTAAAAAGTAAATATAGAAGTAACATGGGTTGTAGGGAAAAGAAGGTGTAGAAACATATACTTTGTTTTACGTGTGGTGAGCATGGACACTACCACACCAAGTGCCCAAAGAAAGGAGAAATCGAGAAATTGGCGCACTTGAAGAAATTGGATAGGCAGAGAAGCTCAAGTCAAGGGGGAGCTTCAAAGGTAGAAGGGAAGATAATTTTGAGGCAATCTGTGATCCGGAGTGATCATGTATTTTGATGTTTGGGCAAAGGGTTTAAGTTAGGCTTTCTCTTGTGTACCAATATGTGTATGTGAGTGTGCAAGTTGTACAGGTTTACACATATTGACTTGGCTGGATGACTTCGGTATGGTAAAGGGTTGCATGGAGACAAGCTGGAGTCTTGTGTGCACCCGAGGGACCTGATATAGTAGGGATGATGAGCCGAGGGGCGCGAACTTCGAGGCGTGCGTGAAGGATGGCATGGAGACAAGCTGGAGGCTTGTGTGCATCCGAGGGACGAGGGCCGAAGATGAAGAGGGCGCGAAGGCAATAGTCAAGGCTGCTGGTGAAGAGTCAGCTAAGGCAAGAGACAAGAGCCGAGGGAAGATGACTCCAAGGGCAAGCTGAGAAGTGGACTTCAAAGGGCACACGTGAAGGGTGGCATGGAGGCAGGTCGAGGACTTGCGTGCGCATCCGAGGGACGATAGCCGGTGGAAGAGGACTTCAAGGAGCAAGCCAAGGGAGAATGCTTGAAGGCACATGTCGACGAGGGTCAAGAGAGTGAGAAAGAGTGTTTGTAGAGGCTGGGCAGTCGACTGGTGTTATAACAGTCAACTGCTAGCGCAAACAGAAACTCACAGTAGGTTCTGGACCCTGGGCCAGTCGACTGCCATTTTGGCAATCGACTGGTAGCGACTGGTGTATAGCTGGATTCGAACGTTGGGGCTGTCAACGGTCGAATTCTGAGTGGGGCAGTCGACTACCCTGGGAGCAGTCAACTGCCAGCGAGGGTTTCAGCCCGAGTCCTATTTAAAGAGGGCGTCGTGGTGGCTGAGATTCTCGATGAAACAAGCTTGGTTAAGGCTTGTTAGTAGTCTCTAGAGTCCTGATCGTGTCAAGGTGCTGTGGCGAGATTTCTCCACCCACAAGGAGCGACAAGGACTAGCCGGAGGTTATCCGGGGAGTGATCCACCGACGGATTCTTGGATTAGTCACCCGTCCAGGGTAGATACCAAGTAAATTAGTTTGTTAGCAATGCTTTCTTTGTTGTTTGTGTTTATTATTATTGTTTCCGCTTGCGCATACTAACAAGGTAGGAAGAATAAGCCGAAGAATTCGCTATTCACCCCCCTCTAGCGGACCGGAATCGATCTTACAGATAATCCCTTATTTAAAATTAAATCTAATTTTCAATTCTTATATGCTCGTTAAGAATAATCATGGATTTTGATATAATGATAGGAATAGGGTTAACTGTACGATCAAATGCGTTGCGCTAGAGGGGGGTGATTAGCGTTTCTTCGATTCTTTTCACCTACGTTGTTAGTTGTGCAGCGGAAATATAAACAAAATAAAACTAACAACAATAAACAATGCTAACAAACCAGATTTACTTGGTATCCACCCCGGACGAGTGACTAATCCAAGAATCCGTCGGTGGATCACTCCTCGGATAACCTCCGGCTAGCCCTCGTCGCACCTTGTGGGTGGAGAAATCTCGCCATAATCACCTCGACAATATCTGGCCACAACAGGCTACTAACAAGCTTTGACCAAACAAGTTTCTCCAAAGGAACTAGTCCAAACCGAGTTCTCTTTAAATAGAACTCGGGCTGGAAACCCTCGCTAGCAGTTGACTGTCACTGCTCCCAGGGCAGTCGACTGCCCCCCACTCAGAATTCGACCATTGACAACCCCAACGTTCGAATTCTGCCAGCTCACCAGCCGCTACCAGTCAACTGCTCCCAGGGCAGTCGACTGGTCCCTTACTAAGCCTAGGGTTACACTCCCCGAGTACATTTCACTCCTCACTCGAACCCTCACGACTTAACTGACTTCTCCTCAGTAACCTCGACTATTGCCTGCGCGCCCTCTTCATCTTCGGCTCCCGTCCCTCGGATGCACGCAAGCCTCCAGCTTGCCTCCATGCCATCCTTCACGCATGCCTCGAAGTTCGCGCCCCTCAGCTCATCGTTCCTGCCATACCAAGGTCCCTTGGGTGCACACAAGCCTCCAGCTTGTCTCCATGCCACCCTTCACCATACCGAAGTTGTCCAGTCAAGTTCATATATGTAACCTGTAAACCTGCACACTCACGTACACATATCAAATACACAAGGGTAAACCTAACTTAAACCCTTTGTCCAAACATCAAAACACATGGTCACTCCGGACCATAGATTGCCTCAACAATCTCCCCCTTTTTGATGTTTGACAATACGTTTAAGTTAGGGAAAACAAATACTAAAGAATAGCAAAAATAATGCTAAATAAATGCATATGCAATGCATACATGAATCATATCCCAAGGCATCCTACACCTAATCCTCCAAGTTAGGAATTTTTTTTACACCTAACCCTCCAAGTTAGGATTTTTTTTACACCTAACCCTCCAAGTTAGGACTTTTCACACCTAACCCTCCAAGTTAGGAATTTTTCAACAAAATGGGCTTTTTAAAGCTTCTCCAAAGCTCCCCACACACTGGACTTACAAAGACTTTTTAAGAACCTCTCCAAGGTCCCCCTTATGCCAAGAACGGAGCAACCATGCTCCCCCTTAATCTCAGCTCCCCATAAACCTAGAGTTTCTAACAAAGGCGTGTTTGGTTTCCCACTTAAACCCAACACTTCTCCCCCTTTACCATACATCAAAAGACCCCAATAATATCCCAATTATCAGTTCTTTTAATCCCTAATAGTCCTAAACACAGTGTACTGACCCCCCCCATACACTTGTTTTACACCATTTGGTCATCAAAATAGCTACTGATACACAAATCAGCTCTGGGCAGTCGACTGCCCCCCATGGCAGTCGACTGATACTCTGAATATCAGTTTTCTGGCCAAATTCAGAAATTCGCCAGAAATTCCACAAATCTCCAAAAATTTCTAAATTTTGTGGAGAACTTTGTGGTACCCATACCTACTTGGGAAAAATATATTTCACCATGTATCTATCATCATTCTCAAGTTTGACACAAAATCCAAAAGTTTCCTATGAAAATTAAGGCAAATAAGGAGGCAACCTCTCCCTTAACCTATGTCTTCTCCCAATTTTCATTTTTTCCAGGTTTAGTTCTACCCAACTTAACCTTCTAACACCTTTCATCAAGTTAAACCTAACTTGACACCCAAAGTTCTTTCCTTTGACACTATCAAAGGATCGCCCCAAGCAACCTTTCTCCTAGTGCCAAAAAGAGCTCAACAAAACTCGAAAAAACTCTAAAGGTTTGTAAGCACACTTGCTAGGATATACCCTATTATAGAATGAATATGATTCCATGAAAATATCACTTGTGCTTGACTTTTGATACAATCTAATTTTCTTAAAGGTTTGACATTTGGTATCAACTCTCAAACCCATCTATAATTCCATGTGTTTGCTAAGGTTTATCATTATAATCTGACACATGGAATTGTCCTCAATTTTCCCTTTTTACCTCTAAATCCTAGATACCTAGGGAAACTTATCAATCTTTCTTGAATTCATCAAAAGCTTCAATATCATCCAATGAACTTTAAGCACTCATTAATCCTTATAACATCAACTCATGACATAGAATCTCATAAGACACTATGACCCTTTCCTATGTTTCCAATTTTACAATTTCTTATCACCTAATAGGCTCTTTTTGCATACTCTCACTGATCAGTCGACTGCCCATATGGTAGTCGATTGCTAAAACGAACAGAGAGTTTCTTGGCTGAGACCAGTCGACTGCCCCCAGGGCAGTCGACTGGTACCTAAATTTTAGGTTTTTCAATCCAATTTCAGTAATGCCTAAATAATTCTACAAATCTCCAAAAATTCTGAAATTTCGTGAGAAGATTTGTGGGGCCAATGTCTACTTGGGAAAAATACGTTTCCAGACAAATGTACTCCGGATCCCAAGATTGGCATGAACTCCAACTTCTTCTAAAGTGTATCATTCCACTACAAAAATAACCGGCAATAGCGACGGACTAAATCCGTCGCTATTCCGTCGCTAAACACAAATAGCGACGGAGTAGCGACGGTTTTTGCGCCGTCGGCTGAGATCCCGTCGCAGAACTATAGTAGCGACGGATAATTTTCACTCCGTCGCTATCTTAGCGACGGACAATTTTCCTCTGCGTCGCTACCTTAGCGACAGACATATACTCCGTCGCAAACACAGAAAAATGGGGTGACGTGGCCGGAGAAAATAGTAGCGACGGATGGTCAATGATCCGTCGCTAATCATTCGGATTAACGACGGACATGGTCAAAGTCCGTCGCTAATATATCGTAATAGCGATGGATTCAGTCAACATCCGTCGCTAATTGATCTTTATAGCAACGGAAAAGTCAATAATCCGTCGCAACTTGCGACGGATTTTAAAAAATATCCGTCGCTAAACCTGGAAAATTTTGACAGCCAATATCTGTTTCTTCCACTTCCCATATATACATCAATACAATCCAATCAAATATGAAACAATATGAAACAATAATAGATATATCAACATCCAAACATTCACAAGAATCCAAACATTCATTTACAAGCCAATCCAATTCAAACATTAACATTCATATACAAGACAATCCAATTCAATCCAAACATTCATTTCCAAATGTATATGTACATTCAAACTTTCAATTTGAATCCAATATTCAATCGAGTGTTTAATTTCCAAACGTATACAATCGAAACTTTGATTAGTGACTAAACGTATACAATCCAAAGTTTCGAATGGTTAATCCAATGCAAACGTATCAAAAGAAAGCTATTTCAAATGTATATCAAATGCATCCAAACGTCAAAGTAAAAAAAAACTTTATACATCAAAAATGAGAGTTTAGTAGAGAATCATTACGTACATGATAATCAGAGTCAATAATGGATGGAAAGGAAAAATATTCCTGCACAATAGAAGATAAAACAATAAGAAATCTGAATTGATACTAATAAAATATAACAAATGAAATAAGCATATGTAATAGCAGATAACTCTAATAGAAGTAAATTAAATATTAAATATGTAAATGAAAAATAACAAATAAGAAACAATAAAGGAATAATATCAAATATTCATACCTTTCAAGGAAGAGATGAAATCTGAATTCAACTCTGATAATGTCGAATCTGTAAACAAAAATGGAGTAATAAGAAAACAATCATTATGAAAAAATTAGGTGAAAAATTGATCATACCACTATAATATCTCTACTCCTCTGTGGGATGCTCAGGATCCTGTGTCTCCTGAGACTCAAACCGATGGGCGGGAGCGGGAGCGGCTGACATCTGTGTATCCGGAGCATCAATACGAGGGGCGGGAAGGGCTGCCATCTGTGTCATCGGCGATATGGTAGCTGCAAAAGCTTGCATCTGACGTAATATATTCTCAGTATTTGCCTGGCGAGCCCGCAAATCTCTCAACTCATCATCCCTCGCTGCGTCCTTCTGAGCCCACTCTGCGCTCGTCTTAGCCCATTATGCGTCCCTCCCGGCACACGTCGACTCTATCGACGTGAGTCGAGTCCGCAGGGCTTCATTTTCCTCCCGCAATTGACGAACCTCACTAGAGGTAGAGGAGGAGGATGGTGGACGCCTCCTAACCCCTGGAGCTCTCATCTGATCATATGTAACCTTTGCCTGAGAGCCCAGGCCGTAGCAGGCGGTCTTCCTCTTCCCGCCGATGACATCAAAATAAATCTGATTCACATCGTCGGTGGAAAGAGGTTGTGCATCCTCCCCCTCTGCAGCAGGCTGAGACACCTGTGCCTCAGAAACTCTAGTGGTCATTGCTTCCTGTGAAATAAAAATTTAATTAGTCTATATAAAATGTCAAAACAAATAAAATATAATTAATACACTTACATTGATTGCTAGGGAGCGACGATCGACAAAAGACCCATCTTTTTTCTTGTGGGTCTTGCTGAATAACTCCCAACTAGTGGGAGGTCTCTGTAGCTCAGCAGCCTGTAAACACAAAATATAATGTTTACACACATCCAAAAAAATATACTAAATACCTTTAATAGGAATCTATATAAAAACTACTTACCAAATCACTAGCATGCTGGACAATGGAACGGGATCCAGCAGTGTGCTTCATGGATCCCGTGCTGGGGCCAGCAACCTCTGAATTGCAATTGCCTCGAGCAATCGCAGCATTCTCTTGCCAGTGCTGGGCATCCCAGACAGCTCGCCATGCTGCCCAAATCGGCTCAGGGACCTCTGTAGGCCTATCAGCCTTCTTTCTCCATTTGTATAGCATGTCCCTGTATAATTTGGAGCAGTAGGCATTCCAGGTCCTCTTGAATTGCTCCTCTGCACCCTCCTCCCAGGTATACCGTTTCTGTAAAAAAAAATTAATATGGTTAGTATGAAAAAAATCTATAATATCAAATTAAATATACATCTAAACTACTTACTAAAAACTCCCCGTAATAGAATATTTTCAAATCAGTTTCAATGTGACCCCATGTCGTAGAAGGTGACAGTCTTTCTTTAAATTTTTTAGAAATATAAGATGACACCTGATGCCCATCTGGTATGAAACTGTAGGAAAAAATAAAATATATTAGTAAATTCTGTAAGATAATATATAAGAAGAATAGTTATACCTGTCACCGACGACTAAAAGTCTAATCTGCTGATCACGGGGTGCAGCCATGGTACCTGATTATACACAAAGTTTAAGCAGATAAGCAAAATAGGTAATCTTTCCAATGAGACATATTAGAGGAAAATGGAAACATGCACTAATGAAGACAATGTAAATAAATCTAGCAAAGGGATAATCAAGAATCGTATAAAACTGTTCAATACAAGCAGAATGATCTAAATTAACAACTCATCTTAATACAAACTCTGATTAGTTAATGTTCAATACATCTAACTCATCCTAATGTGATGGATCTAAATTAACATGCAAGATTTCATCGCTTGAATCCGTTGATACATCGACCTCCTCAATGCTAGATATTTCACCATCATCAATTTCCTCGTAAGAGACATTCTCATCTATAAGTAATTGAGATGCTGATTGTATTTCTGAATCAACGGAGTTGATTATAACTTCTTCATTTTGATAAGCATCAGAGTTTTGGATAGTGATCGTATTTGGCATTTCAATTGTTGACCTAGGCTTCATTTGACATACAACAAGCCATTCACTAGGTCGTCTTCTCTTAGTTGGGTACTCCAGATAAAATACTTGACCAGCTTGCACCGCAAAAATGAAAGGTTCGAACTTGTTGAATCTTTTGCTTGAATTAACCTCAACTAAATTGTATAACCGATGTTTCCTTGTGCCCGTCCTTGGAGTTGGATCATACCAAGAACACCTGAATAATACACATCTTTTGAAAGGTAACGCTGGGTATTCAACTTCGATAATTTCCTCTAGCTTGCCATAATAGTTAAATTCATTATCATTATTGTATGTTGATCCTTTGACACTTATGCCAGAATTATACGTTAGCATCTTTGAATCACGTTGGCTCACATGAAATCTGTATCCATTCACGCAATAACCCGAGTAGACTGTCACAGTACGAAGAGGTCCAAATGCGAGATTTTTAATTCTTTCATCTTGTACATTTGAAATTCTGTCATCATTCACCTATAATAGTGGTGGTTGATCAAATTAGATTAATAAGTAATCAAGAATTGTTAACAAAAAATGCATATTAACTCACTTACATATATTTGAAACCAAAATGCAAAATCTTCTTCTATCTTTCGATCTACCTCATTTGTACTTATCGATGGATTTTGAATGTACAACTGTTGTTGGTATAACCTGACATATAAATTTATTTGATATCAATCCAGAATTTTGATTATATCATTTGATATTAATTTCATTACAACAAGAGATAATACCTTAGGTATGGTTTGACATCTTCACAGTTTAGGAGGATATATGTCCTGGCGGCATGATATTCTTGGTCATTTAACCGTCTAGATAAAGTTGAACCCATTGCTCTTCCAGGATACTTGAAAATAGAAAGAATGTCTGGGTCAACTGATGGAATGTCATCTTGATTGCGTGGACACTTTCGATGTCTGGTTTTCACATTTTCAGCAAAGTAATAGGAGCAAAATGAACTTGCTTCTTCAACCAGATATGCATTACATATTGATCCCTCAACTCTTGCTTTGTTATGCACATTATTCTTTAACTTTCTAAGAAACCTTTCAAAAGGATACATCCATCTGTATTGTACAGGACCACCAATCTGTGCCTCGCTAGGTAAATGAATAGGCAAATGCTCCATTGAATCAAAAAAACTTGGTGGAAATATTCGTTCAAGCTTACATAGTATCAAAGGAACCTCTGTCTAAAGGCGTAACATATCTGCTACCGTAATAACTCTGGAAGTCAGATTTTTGAAAAAAAAACTTAATCTGTAAGTGCTTGCCAAACATTATTAGGAAGTAATTCTTGGAAAGCTATTGGAATTAATCTTTGCATGAACACATGACAATCATGACTCTTCATTCCAACCATTTTAGATCTATTCGTATCCACACAACGAGACATATTAGAGGCATATCCATCTGGGAATTTTATGTTTTTCAACCAAGAACACAATGATTGCTTACTTTCTTTGTCCAATGTATAACAAGCCTTCGGATATCTACCAGTTGTTTCATTCTGATGCAACTCAGGCCTACTCACTAATTGTTTTAATTCTTCACGAGATTTTGTTGTATCTTTTGTTTTCCCATGCACATTTAAGACAGTATTAATGATGTTATCAAAGAAATTTTTCTCAATATGCATCACATCCAAATTATGACGAATGAGTAAATATTTCCAATAGGGAAGCTCCCAAAATATACTTCTTTTCCTCCAACCACATTTGTTGACTCTAACAATATACTTGTTGATATCATCTGATCCATCCTGATATACTGGTAGAAATCCATAACTATCAATTTCATTTAACACTTCTTCGCCTGACATCCCAACTGGAGGTAGCTTCCTAACTACTTCATTCCTTTTGAAAAATTTCTTATTTCTTCTGAACGGATGATCAAGAGGTAAAAATTTCCGATGATTATCAAACCAAGAAATCTTGCCACTGCAGGGCAAAGAAAATGCATCTGACTGACTCATACAATGTGGACATGCTAACTTTCCAGCTGTGCTCCATCCTGATAACATTGAGTAAGCAGGAAAATCACTAATAGTCCATAACAATGCTGCATGCATTAAAAAGTTTGACTTTGTAGCAATGTCATACGTCTCTGAACCTATATTCCATAAATAATTCAGCTCAGCTATCAAAGGTTGCAAAAAAACATCTATGTGCCCTTTTGGATTTTGAGGACCTGGAATTAAAACAGTAAGAAACATGAATTTATCTTTCATGCACATCCATGGTGGTAAGTTGTATGGTGTTAAGATAACAGGCCACGATGAATATTGTTGTCCATAACTTCCAAATGACTGAAATCCATCTGCAGAAAGTCCATGTCTAACATTACGTGGTTCCATAGCAAAGGAAGAAAATATTGAATCTAAATGTTTCCATGCAGGGGAATCACAAGGATGACACATAATGTCTCCATCATGTCCATGGTTTTGATGCCAGATCATATGACTTGCTGTTGTTGCTGATGCATACAAACGTTGGAGTCTAGCAGTCAAAGGAAAGTAATACATGACTTTGTAAGGAATATTTTTCTTCTTCTTCTGATTTACCATGTGAGCACCATGCTTGTAACGGGGATGGTTACAGATTTTGCATTCCATCAATTCACTATCTTGGTTCCAAAAGATCATGCAATTATTGATACAACAATGTATCTTCTCAACTGGTAAACCCAAGTCTCTGATTAGTTTTTTAGTGTTGTAGAAACTATCAGTCATGCAGTTATCAGTTGGAAGCAACTCTGACATAAGTTGACATACGTCATCATAACATCGTTCTGAGAAATGATGTTCTGCCTTCATATTCAATAATCTTGCAGTTACAGATAATTGAGAATGACCAGAAGGAATACCTTCCCATAATTCTCTTTCACTAGCCTTTAACATGTCATACATTTTCTGAACATCAGAAGTAGGTACTTGTTCTACATTTGATTGATCAAAAGCATTCATTGCATCGTAAACCATTGATTGCATTGCATCAGCAGGGTTATATGATGTCTCTGGTCCAATTGAGTTCGATGATGATGCAACAGAAGGTCCACCAAATTCATATACATACGGCTCTCCATGACAATACCAGTTGTAATAATCTGGAACAAACCCATACCTAGCGATATGAGTTTTCACTGTATCTTCATCACGGAAAGCTGTATTTCTACATTTGCGTTGATTACATGGACACTTCAACTCTGTGTCATTCAAACACTCAAGATGACACTTTGCAAAGTTTATAAATTCTTCCACTCCAGCAAAAAATTCGTCACGGATAAATCCATTGTCTAACCTATTATACATCCATGTCTTGTTCGGATACATTGTATCTGAATTCAGATAAGACAAATTAATGAAACCACACATATTATCATCCATGCATATGAAAATGTGATATTGATGATATACTACATACAAAATACATCTAATTAATCAAACATTATATAAATAATGAATCAATTATTTTAAGTAATCAAAGAATTAATCAACAAATTAATTTAATTATTCAAACAGTTAATCTAACATTAATCAAACAAGATCTAATTAATTAATCAATTAATCTAATTAAACAAACAATTAATCATCTAACCAAGATAAGAGAAAGGTTTAAGTAAATTAAACAAGCAATTAATCATCTAACCAATTAATCATCTAACCTAAAATAAATCAAACATTAATCAAATTAAATTCAATTAATTCAAACATTAAATCAAACAATTATTGAATTAATCAAATTAATTGAATTAATCTAATTAATTCAATTAATTAAACCCTAATTAGGTTTAATTAATTAATTGACGACGGAGCAGCCGTCGGCCGGCCGCAACAGGCGGCGCGCGGCCGCACCAGGCACCGCGCGGCCGCAGCAGGTGACCGCCGACCGCATTGGCCCGCGACCGGCAGCACGCGCCGCTTGCAAATGCGAGGCCGCGCTCGGCAGCGGGAGGCCGCGCCCGGCAGCGGGAGGCCGCGCGCGGCCGTGCCAAGACCCGTGGCTGCCCGGAGAAGACGACGACGCCGATTAGCACAAATAAACAGAGTTGACGGCAAATGGAGGTTAGCTAGCGTACCAGGGATCGGAGGATGGTTCGCCGGAGGAGAATCGACGGAGAATCGCCGGAGGAGAAAAGGACCGTCGCTAGGGTTCGCGTGGCTGCGGGGAAAGGGTCGATCGCCCTTTTTAAGAAATATTGCGACGGATTACTTGTCCGTCGCTAATCAGCGACGGATTTGACCAATCCCGTCGCTACCTTGAGGCGGTTTGACTCGTCGCTTACAATTAGCGACGGAGAATTTATATTATCCGTCGCACTAGCGACGGACGTTGACCAAGTCCATCGCTATTTTCAAGATTTTGACTTGCCGCGCAACTCTGGCGACGGATACTATATATCCGTCGCCACTTGCGACGGACCTTTTTAATAGTCCGTCGCTATTGCTTGATATTTTTGTAGTGTTCAAACTTCTCCCAAAAGTCCTAATTGTGATTTCTCCTCAATGTTTCTTCTTATCCTTGATCATAGTTCATTTCTATCATTGAATATACATGGTATTCACACATTAACACCTGATTTTATCAGTTATAACCTCATTTTCATCTTTTTTCCCTAAATTCTCCTTTTAATGTGCCAAAACCTAGGATTAAGACTTACCCAAGTCTTCCAACCCCTTTTGGCACATTTTGTTGGTGCAAATTGCACCCAAGTCAAACCTGTGTTTTGATATTGGCAAAAGGGTTCAAAAGTTAAGGGTTAGTTGTTGTCTAACAAGTTTCTTGAGTGTACAGGAAAAGCCCTAGCGAAGGAATGCTAGGCACTGGCGAAGGACTGCCAGACAGAAGAAAAGCCCTAGCAAAGGACTGCTAGGCTCTGGCGAAGGACTGCCAGAATAGACAAACCCTAGCGAAGGAATGCTAGGCACTGGCGAAGGGCTGCCAGAAGAAAAGACCTAGCGAAGGGCTGCTAGGCACCAAGCGAAGGACAGCTTGGCAACTCAAGACCTGGCGAAGGACTGCCGGGCAAAAGTCCAACTGGAGGATCCGGTTGGCATCAGGTAAACTCTCCCGAGAGGAGTAGGTGAGGACGCGTTCCCCTAGAGGGAACATTAGGCGTCGGTTCGACCTAGGGCTCCATTTTGGAGACCCAAAGTCAGAACCAAGACAGCCAAGGCTGTGTAAAATTAACTTATTAATTGATGTTTCGGACTAACCCTGGATGCAGGACCGAAGGACTATGTTTCTGCAGCTCAGAGAGCCTCAAAGGAGTGAGGCAGTAGCTGAGCAGGGCGCCCCGGATGTTTCGGGCACCCCAGAGTCAACCCAAAGTCAGCAGAGCAAGTAAACGCCCCGACAGCAGCACATTTGGGGGCGCCCCGGATGTTTCAGGCGCCCCGCGGCATCGGGCGCCCCGCGTGTCGCGGGCGCCCACTGTGCCACGCCACTGGCAGCTGCAACAGCTCACCCTCGCGAAGAAGATGAAGCTTTGACCGGTCAACCCGGGCGCCCCGCGCGCGTCGGGCGCCCCAGTCAACTGTTATCCCAAAGTTGAAGCGATCAGTCACGACCGAGGGCTCGCCGGATCGAATGCCACGTGGGGGGGGGCGCCCCGAGCATCCCGGGCGCCCCCAGCCCTATATAAAGGACCCTCAAACCTCTTCTTCAAGCATCAATTCCATTGAACGCAATCACGCTCTTCTGCTCCCGCGCTCTGCTCCAGAACCCTCCAGACTCTAGATACAAGCGCCGGCGACGTCCAACTGCTCCGGAACTTCAATTTACACCGGACGTCGGTAACAAAGAAAAGCTGTCTTTTTTTTCTTACTGCAATTTACTGTAATCAATCTTTGTAAAATTGTTTTGCGCGATTATAGTATTGCCCATAGTAAACGGTCAACGACCGTGGGCCTTGGAGTAGGAGTCGACCCAGGCTCCGAACCAAGTAAAAATCTTGGTGTTCGCATTGTCTGATTTTGATTATTCCGCTACGCAATTGCTCTTTACGAAATCCGAACGATTTGCGACATTCACCCCCCCTCTCTCGCAATTCTCGATCCAACAAGTGGTATCAGAGCGGGGAAGTCAAACTTGGTGCAACCACCAGTTTGAAATTTTTTTTCGGATTTCTTTTTCTCTCTTATCTTAAAATTTTCGTTCGAGTTTCTTTTTCAAGGTTGGTACAACACCCCTTGAAATTTGTGTTTAATTATTTCTTCCCGCACTACTAATCCAAGACCAAGTCTTGGAATATTTTTGTCGTTCTTTTTAATTCCAGTAACAAATGTCTATCCAAGAAGGATTTAGCACCGCCAGACCTCCACTGTTCAGTGGAGAAGACTTTCCCTACTGGAAAAGTCGAATGGAGGTCCATCTGAAAACTCAGGTGGATATGTGGATAATCATCCAGTCTGGACTGATGATTCCCACAAATGCTGAAGGTATACCACAAAACTACTCAGAATGGGACACTTCCCTCAAACGTAAAATTGAAGCCGACGCCAAAGCAACCCAGACTCTCCAATGCGGACTAACGAAAGAAGAGCTGAACCGCGTCGGACCCTTCAAAAGTGCAAAGGAGCTATGGGCTAAACTGATTGAGCTCCACGAAGGAACTTCAGATACGAGGATCAGTAAACGAGACCTGCTACTGAACAAGCTTTTCACTATCAAAATGGCAGATAACGAGACAGCAGCCCAGCTCCACGCCAGAATCCAGGAGCTGATGAACGGTCTTCACGCAATAGGTCACCAGGTTCAAAATCGTGATCTTATAAGGTATGCCCTAAACGCGTTCCCTAGGACCACCTTGTGGGCATCTATGGTAGATGCATACAAGGTCTCTAGGGATCTTTCAAAAATTAAGCTAGATGAGTTATTTTCTGAACTTGAGCTGCATGAACAGACTAACTCCAATTTGGTCGAGAAAAGTATAGCCTTCTTTGCAGGGAAAACAGGAAAGACGACCAAGAAGAAAACTCAAGTTGAACCTGAATCTACCTCAGATTCAGAAATAGAAGATCAAGAAGAAGATCAATCTGAACTGGTCCGGCTAGCTCGAAATTACTACAAAAAGTTGAAGAACCAAACCAACACACGAAGAACAAGCCGAAGAAAGGACGGACAAGATGAACCTGCAACTGACAAACAAAAGCCCAACGTAACCTGCTACGAATGCAAGAAGAAGGGCCACTACAAGACTGAATGTCCAAGTCTAAAGGAGTCCAAAAAGAACAGAAAGAAGAAGGCACTCCAAGCAACCTGGGACGAGTCTTCCTCAGAAGAAGAAGAAGAAGCACCTCAGTCCAATCTTCTAGCCCTGACCGCTTCAGATCAAATCGAGACTGACTCAGACTCGGACCGGGACGACGGCAAGCTGACATTCTCCGACGACGGCGAAATAAAGGTAACGGGCTTTTCAAAATCGCAATTGAATTCTCTTATTTCCTATCTATCCCGAGATTTGGCGAAAGCCAAACTCCGAATCGAGTCCCTCCGACAGGAAGTAAAACTCCTGAAAGAGGGAGCTGATTCTGATTCCTTAACTGAGAAAATTCAGGAAGGAACCCCTGATCAAGTTAAAAAACTTGAATCAGAGAATTCCTCCCTGAAAACTCAAGTTAAGGACTTAAGAACAGCTTTAGAACTATTCACTTCTGGTTCCAAGAATCTTGACATGATTCTGGGAAAACAGAAGTCTGTTCTAAACCGATCCGGACTTGGTTATAGAACCAAATCTCGGCAAAGATCTTACTTTGCTGTACTGAACCAGTCAAGACCTAAGGTTCAGGCATGGGTGCCAAAACTGTGCCTGACTAAACCAACTGGTTCAAATCAATTTTGGATCCCCAAGGACAAGATTCACATCTTGCCTAACCCATACAGAGGCTTTAGTCCAGGGGGAGCCAAAATCAAAACAATTTTTATAATTAGATAATTTTTTGATTGCTTGTTTATTTAATTTCTTGCAAATTGCCATGATTAGATTTAAGTAATACTTAGATTTAAGGACAAAATTACTTGAAACTTGAAAACATAGTATTGGGTGGAGGTGAGATGATAGTACGTTAGGGAAGCCAATTTGGCGGAACTAGCCGAAGCTACCGATCCAAAACCCAAGCTAGTTAGACCAGAAAATGACCTAATTTAATTTGAAAATGAAATTTCATTAAAAGGCTTTGTCAAGGAAAGGGTGGATGATCCCATAAGGCTTCGGCCAAAGAAGGCCTAGTGCCTCGCCAAGACCTGGAAGTCAATTTCTGAAATTCAAATTCAAATTATCTTTTGTCAAATTCGAATCTAACTCAAAGTTCAAATAATTATAGATTCTTATCTGTTTTCAAACCTATCTCTTTTTCGAAAATCACTTAATCTATTTTTCAAAATTTCTAAAATTACTTGTTTAAAAAATCTGTTTTCAAAAATAAAGAACTTTTTCGAAAATAAATTGAAATTCCTTTTCAAAACTAATTTCTACCCTCAAACCTGTCTCACAAAAACCTTAAGGTTAACGTGTTTGAAAACCCTAGACTGGGGTGAGACAGACTAGGAAGTGAAACTCAATTTAAGCTATCCCTAACTCAAATTGGATCCAAATCATCAAAAATTCTTTATGTGTAGGAACATAAAGATTTGGACCAATGGATGTTAGATAGCGGGTGCTCCAGACATATGACTGGGGACAAATTGAAGTTCACCAAACTCAAGTTCAAAAACCTGGGCTCAGTGGCATTTGGTAACAATGCTACACTCAAGGTAATTGGGTCAGGTAATATTGAACTTAAATCCAATTTCATTATTAAGAAAGTACTATTGGTGGAAAACTTCAATTTTAACTTACTTAGCATAAGTCAGTTATGTGACTCTGGTTATTTAGTTACTTTCAACAATTCTAATTGCCTGATTAGAAATGCACAAGACTCAGAAATCATGCTTAAGGGCACTAGGAAAAACAATGTATACACTATAAATCTTCCCCTTATACCCAAATGCATGTTAACACAGTTAGAACAATCAAAACTCTGGCATAGGAGATTAGGTCATACCAATCTAAGAACTATTTCAAAAATTACCCAACTTGGCTTAATAAAAGGTATCCCCAAAATCAAAAATGAAAACCTAATATGTGAATCTTGTAATCAAGGCAAACAAACCAAGTCTAGTCACAAATTGATCCAATCTGATCAAACCCAAACCACACTTGAGCTCCTACACCTTGACCTACTTGATTCACATGGAGCCAAGTCACTAAGTGGAAATCGATACTGCTTAGTGATAATTGATGACTACTCTAGGTTCACCTGGGTCAGGTTTCTAAAGACCAAAGATGAAACCCTGAACCTATTTAACAACTTTTGTAAATTGATTGAAAATCAAAATGATACCAAAATTAAAAGACTTAGGTCTGACCACGGGGGAGAATTCGAGAATCAGAGATTCGAAGAATTCTGTAAAATAAATGGATATAAACACGAATTTTCGTGTCCCAGAACCCCCAACAAAATGGCATAGTAGAAAGGAAGAATAGAACCTTACAGGAAGCTGCTAGGGCTATGCTCAATGAATTTGACCTACCTAACCACTATTGGGCAGAAGCAATTAGCACAGCTTGCTATATCCAAAATAGGATTCTGCTTAATAAAAGGTTAAATAAAACACCCTATGAACTTTACTACCATAGGCTTCCAAACTTACACTATCTTAGAGTCTTTGGATGCAAAGTCCATATTCTTAATACCAAAGACTATCTTGGAAAATTTCAATCCAAGTCAAACCCAGGTATCTTTTTAGGGTACTCTACAACAAGTAGAGCTTATAGAGTCTACAACAAAATAACTAAGAAAATTGAAGAAACAACCAACTTAATATTTGATGAAGAAACTAATCCAAAATCTGATAATTCTGACTTAGCTTCATCAAATACTGATCAAGAAGATAACTCTGAAACCCTAACTGAACCCTTTAATGACTTAACAATTGAACCAACTTCTGAATCAGTTGAACCAACTAATGAACCCAGAATTGAACCTATTGGACCAGCTGGACCTGAAGCTGAGCCAAGTACTAGAAAAACCAAGAAACCCAGACTCAGTCACCCAACTGACCAAATTGTAGGTGATCCAACCATAGGAGTCAGAACTAGAGCTTCCTATAGAAATCTTAGTCAAATAGCCATGATTTTAAAGATTGAACCTAAGACTATTGAGGAAGCCCTACCTGATCCTGACTGGATCTTAGCCATGCAAGAAGAGCTAGCCCAATTTGAGAGAAACCAAGTCTGGGAGTTAGTACCCAAACCTAAGGGCAAATCCGTAATTGACACTAAGTGGGTATTTAGGAATAAGTTAAACGACCAAGGTGAAATAACCCGAAATAAAGCCCGCTTAGTAGCTAAGGGATTCAGTCAAGTAGAAGGGTTGGATTATGATGAAACCTATGCCCCTGTAGCTAGACTTGAGTCTATTAGGATGTTACTAGCCTTTGCATCCCATAAAGGATTCAAATTATACCAAATGGATGTAAAGTCAACCTTCTTGAATGGGCTCATTAAGGAAGAAGTCTATGTAGGACAACCCCCAGGATTTGAGGATATAGAAAAACCAGATTATGTCTATAAACTTAGCAAAGCCCTTTATGGACTAAAACAAGCACCTAGGGCCTGGTATGAAAGACTATCCAACTACTTGATTTCTAAAGAATTCAAACAAGGTCAAATTTACCCAACCTTGTTTGTTAAAATTTTAGAAAATGATATATTTATTGCCCAAATTTACGTAGACGATATAATATTTGGATCAACTAATTCTAAATTTCTAAAAGAATTTGTAACAATAATGGAAAATGAGTTTGAAATGAGTTTAGTTGGGGAACTAAATTTCTTCTTAGGGTTACAAATCAAACAAACCAAGGATGGAAATTATGTACATCAAACTAAATATGCTAAAGAACTAATTAAGAAATTTAAAATGGATAACTCTAAAAGCATAAGTACTCCAATGGCCACAAATGTAAAAATAGATAGTGACCCTGATGGTAAACCAGTAGACTTAAAATTATACAGAAGTATGATAGGAAGTCTACTGTACCTTACAGCCAGCAGACCTGATATACTTTTCTCAGTAGGAATATGTGCTAGGTACCAAACATGTGCTAAGGAAACTCACTTAGCAGCCCTAAAAAGAGTTTTAAGATATATTAAGGGCACCCTAAATGTAGGGATTTGGTACCCTAGAACCTCATCCTTTAAGTTATCAGGATACTCTGATTCTGACTATGCTGGTTGTAAATTAGATAGAAAAAGTACAAGTGGAAGCTGCCAACTCTTAGGAAACAGCTTAGTAAGTTGGTGCAATAGAAAGCAACACTGTGTTGCGTTATCCACAACTGAAGCTGAATATGTAGCCCTAGGAGAATGTGTAGCTCAACTCTTATGGATGATGCACACTCTTAAAGACTTTCAGCTAGACTACAATCAGACCCAAGTCAATATTGATAATATTAGCTCAATCAACTTAACCAAAAACCCAATTCAACATTCTAGAACCAAACACATAGAAGTAAAACATCACTTTGTAAGAGATCACGTAGCTAGGGGTGAAATAGTCCTTAAGCATGTAGACTCCAAGTCAACCTAGCTGACATATTCACTAAACCCTTACCTGAGTCTGAGTTCAGCTCACTAAGAAGGCAGTTAGGATTATGCTTAGTAGAATAGAATCATTTGGTTTTTGATTTTCTTTATTTTAAAATGTCTTTTAAAATGTTTCTTAAATGTTACTTTAAAAAGTTTCTTTTAAAATTTTTTTAGTTTTATTGCAAAACTATCCCCTTCAAAACTAGGGTTTTCATCGAAATGGACTTAGACTAGGCTCTAACCCTAGAATTGCATGCACCTATAGATCTAGAAGCCAGCATCTCACAAGCACCTTAGGGTACTTTGAGTGATAACCTAGAAAGGGTTGAGATGCTTAGGTCTTTGCCTCAATTCAAGATGCTTTAAGTCAGTGCATCTGCAGTAGTTGGGGCACTAAATACAAACTGAACAGCAATCAAGTTAAGTGTCAAGTTTAGACAATCTAACTTGAACAACACACTTAACTTGACTAACCCTAGCAAAAGCTACTGTTCATAACAGTTAGTAAGTAGCTAATTGGGTTAGACAGATCCCTAAAGATGAAACCAGACTTAGGTCTTAGTTTGTTTCAGTACAGCAAATACTTTATTTAATTATTGCAAATGTAGTTCTGTGTTTTTTTTTGATATATGTCAAAGGGGGAGAGTTGGAAAGGAAAGAGGGAACCCAAAAAGAGGGAACCCAAAAAGTTGTTTTTCAAATTTTTTCCTTTATTCAAAAAGTTCAAATATTTTCCTTTATTCAAAAAGTTTAACCTCAAAGTTAGAAATTCAAAGCTTAAATTTATCCTGTAAAAATTTCTAACTCTGAATTATTTCTAAGCTTAATTTTTTTTCTCTTAAAAAATTTTCTAACTCTGAAGTGTTATTAAGTTTTGCTCAAATTATTCTTTGAAATTTTTTTCTGAAAATTTTCTAAGTCTAAAATTTTTTTTCAAAACTGAAAATTTTCTAAGTCTGAAGTTTTTCCAAAACTGAAAATTTTCCAAAATCTGAAATGTTTTTAAAACTGAAAATCTGTCTAAAGTTTTCTAAAGTCTTCCAAACTTAGAACATCATTTCGAAAAACTTAGCAGATTTCCCAACTTATTATCAAAACATGAAATCTTCGAAGTACTTAACTCAAACCACCTACTTTTGAAAAATCTAGGGGGAGATTTCTTCCAGGGGGAGGGAATCTAACTTAGGATTTCAATTTCAGCATTTTTTTTCCTTAACTTTTTGAACTAGGTTGCCATATATCAAAAAGGGGGAGATTGTTGGTGCAAATTGCACCCAAGTCAAACCTGTGTTTTGATATTGGCAAAAGGGTTCAAAAGTTAAGGGTTAGTTGTTGTCTAACAAGTTTCTTGAGTGTACAGGAAAAGCCCTAACGAAGGAATGCTAGGCACTGGCGAAGGACTGCTAGGCTCTAGCGAAGGACTGCCAGAATAGACAAACCCTAGCGAAGGAATGCTAGGCACTGGCGAAGGGCTGCCAGAAGAAAAGACCTAGCGAAGGGCTGCTAGGCACCAAGCGAAGGACAGCTTGGCAACTCAAGACCTGGCGAAGGACTGCCGGGCAAAAGTCCAACTGGAGGATCTGGTTGGCATCAGGTAAACTCTCCCGAGAGGAGTAGGTGAGGACGCGTTCCCCTAGAGGGAACATTAGGCGTCGGTTCGACCTAGGGCTCCATTTTGGAGACCCAAAGTCAGAACCAAGACAGCCAAGGCTGTGTAAAATTAACTTATTAATTACTGTTTTGGACTAACCCTGGATGCAGGACCGAAGGACTGTGTTTCTGCAGCTCAGAGAGCCTCAAAGGAGTGAGGCAGTAGCTGAGCAGGGTGCCCCGGATGTTTCGGGCGCCCCAGAGTCAACCCAAAGTCAGCAGAGCAAGTAAACGCCCCGACAGCAGCACATTTGGGGGCGCCCCGGATGTTTCGGGCGCCCCGCGGCGTCGGGCGCCCCGCGTGTCGCGGGCGCCCACTGTGCCACACCACTGGCAGCTGCAGCAGCTCACCCTCGCGAAGAAGATGAAGCTTTGACCGGTCAACCCGGGCGCCCCACGCGCGTCGGGCGCCCCAGTCAACTGTTATCCCGAAGTTGAAGCGATCAGTCACGACCGAGGGCTCGCCGGATCGAAAGCCACGTGGGGGGGGGGCGCCCCGAGCATCCCGGGCGCCCCCAGCCCTATATAAAGGACCCTCGAACCTCTTCTTCAAGCATCAATTCCATTGAACGCAATCACGCTCTTCTGCTCCCGCGCTCTGCTCCAGAACCCTCCAGACTCTAGATACAAGCGCCGGCGACGTCCAACTGCTCCGGAACTTCGATTTACACCGGACGTCGGTAACAAAGAAAATCTGTCTTTTTTTTCTTACTGCAATTTACTGTAATCAATCTTTGTAAAATTATTTTGCGCGATTATAGTATTGCCCATAGTAAACGGTCAACGACCGTGGGCCTTGGAGTAGGAGTCGACCCAGGCTCCGAACCAAGTAAAAATCTTAGTGTTCGCATTGTCTGATTTTGATTATTCCGCTACGCAATTGCTCTTTACGAAATCCGAACGATTTGCGACATTCACCCCCCCCTCTCTCGCAATTCTCGATCCAACACATTTCACCTAATTTCCTAGGAGAGAAACTCTTGAGATCCATTCACCATGGACCCCAAAGGCTCCTAGAGCTCTCCCTTGAGCTCTGAGCACTAGCCACCTCCCTAGGTGACTCAACCCACACTAGACCACACCGGTGCGCCCCCGGTGACTCTTGGCCTACAAAATGAACCTTCTTAACCTTAGACACCTTGCCTTGGGTTAAGTTGTTCCTTCTGCCCTCAAATGACATCCCCTTGCCATTTTGGCCTTCTCTTTCTTGCCAAGATTATATGCTTCCCCAACAAATTTCTTTTTGTTGGCCTTGGAGGTCTTAGACTGGTATCCCAAACCCGATCTATCATAGTTGGGTTTTATACTACCCAATATCATATCTAGACCCTTTGATCCAACCATGAATTTTTCTAGGGTCTTTTCCAATGTATCAAGTCTTGCCCTCAAGGCTTGATTTCCCCTTGCCAAGTTTATAACCTTAGTTTCCATATGTCCATCTTGGATATTCCTAGACCTACTCTCCTTTCTAGGCACATTCCTCTCCTTCTTGGGATTAGTACCATGATCCTTAGGTCTAGAGGTCTTGGGTCTATCATTATGCATGCTTTTCCTAGGGTTTTAATCTACCTTGTTGACCCTAGTCCTATCATTATATCTAAATCCAAAATTATGCACCATTAAGCATTTTTCATTAAAACTAGCATGCATGGAGGGATGATTAACATTATTTTTAATATTCAATGAGGAACTTGAAATTGAATTACATTTAATCTAGGGTTAGGAATTACCTCCCTTACCCTTGAAGTTCCCCCTTGATGTGATCTTTGCTTCTTTCTTTCCTCCTTCTCCCATCTTCTCACGCACTCCATTTTCTTTAGCTCACCTTTTCTAGGACACTTGGTGTGGTAGTGCCCTAGCTCTCCACATGTGAAGCATCGGATTTTCTTTTTCTTTTCTTGGGCTCCTCCTATCCTACAACCCACGTTAGATTTAAAAGAATTTGACATTGATTTAGATTTTACCTCCTTTTTACCTAGTGGACACTTGTCCTTGTAATGCCCCTTTTCGTTGCATCCAAAGCATGTGATATGGTCCTTGGTCTTGGCTTTGGTGGAGGTTGAAGCTCTTTCTTGTTCTTGTAAGATGAGGGTCTCTCCTCCCCCTCAACCTTTGAGGTGGTGACATGTTCCTCTTCTTCTCTTAAGGAAGTTGATGATCTTTCACTTAATTCCTCCTCTTCACTTGAAGAAGTTGACACTTCCTTTTCTTCTTCTTCTTCTTGACCCATTTGACTTTTCTCCTTGGGCTCTTGAACTTGTGTAGGATTTTCATGATATTCTTTCACTTTATTCCATAATTCATGTGTATCTTTATATTCACCTACACAACTCAAAATGTTATTAGGCAAAATATCTATCAAAAGACTAATTACCTTCTCATTGGCTTTTGATTGTGCTTGTTGTTCTTGATTCCAATATCTAGGCCTAAGCCTCTTCTCGTGCTTATCCTTTGAAATCTCAGAGGGCTCTTCAAGTGCAATTCTACATGCCCACTCCATGCCGAACCAAGTCTCGATCCTTGCCCTCCAAAAGTCGAAATCTTGATGATCGTAGGGCGGTGGAGTGTAGATGTCTTCCCCCAACTTATCTTCCATTGCCTTTCTTCCTCTAGCGTATGCTCCCTCGACGATTAGTCCAACGAGAGTGGTCCTTCACTCTGATACCAATTGTACGATCGAATGTGTTGCGCTAAAGGGGGTGAATAGCGTTTCTTCGATTCTTTTCACCTACGTTGTTAGTTGTGCAGCGAAAATACAAACAAAATAAAACTAACAACAATAAACAATGCTAACAAACCAGATTTACTTGGTATCCACCCCGGACGGGTGACTAATCCAAGAATCCGTCGGTGGATCACTCCCCGGATAACCTTCGGCTAGCCCTCATCGCTCCTTGTGAGTGGAGAAACCTCGCCACAATCACCTCGACAATATCCGCCACAACAGGCTACTAACAAGCTTTGACCAAGCAAGTTTCACCAAAGGAACCAGCCCAAACTGAGTTCTCTTTAAATAGAACTCGGGATGGAAACCCTCGCTGGCAGTCGACTACCCCCACTAAGAATTCGACTGTTGACAACCCCAACGTTCGAATTCTGCCAGCTCACCAGCCGCTACCAGTCGACTGCTCTCAGGGCAGTCGACTGGTCCCTTACTAAGCCTAGGGTTACACTCCCCGAGTACATTTCACTCCGCACTTGAACCCTCATGACTCAACTAACTCCTCCTCAGCAGCCTCGACTATTGCCTTCGCGCCCTCTTCATCTTCGGCTCCCATCCCTCAGATGCACGCAAGCCTCCATCTTGCCTCTATGACATCCTTCACGCATGCCTCAAAGTCCGCGTCCCTCAGCTCATCGTTCCTGCCATACCAAAGTCCCTCGGGTACACACAAGCCTCCTACTTGTCTCCATGCTACCCTCCACCGTACTAAAGCCGTCCGGTCAAGTCCATATGTGTAACCTGTACAACCTGCACACTCACGTAAACATATCAAATACAAAACATCAAAACACGTGGTCACTCCAGACCATAGATTGCCTCAACATTAACAAGGTAGATAACTCTAGAAATCATTAACCAAGGCTAGACCTAATAAAACCAAAACTATCATGCCTAAGGTGAGGAAGGTAGTTAATGATCAAGGCATTACTCCCAAGAAGGGGAGACATATGTCTAAAAATGTGGGTAGTCTAGGAATGTCCAAGGTGGACATGTTGACTCTAGGGTTAGAGTCCTAGAATTGGAAAATCAAGTCTTAAGGGCAAGGCTTGAAGAAATAGAGAGAGTCCTAGATAGGTTCATTATTGGACCTAGGGGACTTGATATGGGTTTGGCTATTCAAAAATCCAAAAATGTCAATTGGGTGCATCCAAGGCAAATTGAAGAAAATATGCTAAGGGAGAGGGAAATTGCCCAGGGTCAACGGCGGTTTTTCGACATCGAGGAGAGGGAGTCGGTGAAAAGAAACGGGGAGAGGGGATTAAAGGGAGGAAAAGTAGGGTTTTTATTAGTGTTTTGGCTTTTTGCAAAAAGGTCGTCAAGTTCAACAAATCCAAATAAGACCCTTAATTTTTGGGCTTTTAAGCATTCTAAAGCCTCCAATTTTCGTGATCTAACATGAAATCCCAGATATCACGCCCAACGTGAGCTTGATATTTTGGGATTTCAGGCCCCAACGTCGACTGATATTTATCCGATTTTAAAAATATTTTTTTAAAATATATAATCATCATTGATTATTTATTTATAGGATAATCTTTTAATTATTTCTTAATCTTTTCACAATCACATGAAAAATATAGTAAAAGGTTCATGATGAGTTGAGTTGTATAGACAGGAAGAGATATATAGGGTGAGAGAAGATGAGACTCCTTGCAACCGAACCATAATTTATTGTTTTAAAATCAAATTCTGAAAGGTGATTCGGATCTCTCAAAAAGTGAACTACAAAAAGGAGTTATTGGCTAGAAGGATATAAGAAGAATGAGCTGATTTTATGTACGCTCTTTGATAAAGAACAAACTATAAGACGTTTTTTAGTAAATATAAATTCTGACATGTGCCTTTTGGTAAAATGTAATTGTTGTCAACATCTATGTGCTGAAAATCACACATTTGCTACATGATTAACATGTAAATCTACTCGGCGAGCAGGAAAAGCAATTCTCGAGTCGGTGATCCTCACGGCGATAATGGTTGTGAGCCTCACCTTGTACACCGTTTGGGCAACTTCCAGAGGCCAGGATTTTAGCTTCTTCAGACCATTTCTATTCTTCGCCATCATCATACTGATGCTCTTTGCTCTCATCTAGGCAAGCCAGCGATTGATCAAGCTTAATTTTTTTCACAAAACTTTGACTGTCTTCGACGACAATTTTTGTTTCTGCAACTGATATTCCACTTGGGAAGGATCTCTACCACGATTTATGGAGCTATCACCACGACTATATTCTGTGGATACATATATAATCTATGACACAGCTAACCTGATCAAACGCTACTCCTACGATGAGTGCATTTGGGCAGCGGTGGCGCCGTACTTGGATATCATCAACTTGTTCTTGTCTCTGCTTACTTTGTTAAGAGCATCTGAAAGTTAGTTAATTAAGGAAGAACCGAGTAAGCCTCACAATGCGATGTTAGTACTCGAGGTTAATGTTCAAATCCGTAACTAGCTTGAATCGCTTGTAATGAAAATGTTGTTCTCAATGAAGTTTTCAGAAATCAGAATGGAGCTTAATTTTAAGTGCCAAATTTGTGGAAATAGTACATAACAATAGAAAACGTTTCATTTATTTAATTGGATAATACTTTATAGATCCCACAATTTATATGAATTCATTCTAAATTTGGATAGGTTCGAGTAATATCGAGATGATTTCAGACTTAGTTTCTCCATCCTCCTTGCCATATCCATCCCCATCCTGATAAAAAAACTGCGCCGCCCGAGGGACGTTAACTGCTATATTCTTGAAATACTCCTCCAATGAAGAATCCCAATAAAGAGATCCATTCAATTCTCTCCAAAATTTCCTTATCAATTCTCTTATCTCCCTCCTCGCCACTTCCTCGGAGACACTTTTCTCGTGCATGCAGCATTGAATACATGCCGCCACATCGCCTCTTTCCATCTCACCCTGTAGTAGTAAATGTTGTTTAATTCCAATTAATATATATATTGGTATGTATTTACATATTTACCGTGGAAGTGCCCATATCGTCGTAAAGGCGGAAAAGCATGCTTGAGGCGCGCACGATCGCATAGTAACTGGAGAAATTTTTCAAGGCCTCTCCAGTTAAGTCTTTGCCCACACAGTAAGCATTAAATAGAAGGAGTGGATTAGAGATTGACACCCATCCATTCTCCAAGTAATCTTGGAGCTCGGGAGTTTGACCATGGTGGAACCATTTTGCTTCCTCAAAGTATGCTTTGCATAGATTTCCCCACTGAAAATTTAATACCAACAACTCATTCAATAATAAAGAAGAAGATGAATAAGAAAATTGAAATAGTGTTTATAATTTACTTCTATCTTTAAGTCAGGCACAATGTCTAATCCCTTCTCCTTCATCACACGATAGCCTTCCTCGTGCACCAAGTTGAAGATGGCAAAGAAACCTAATTTCATGTACTCTGGAAGTTTGTCCATGGCAGTTAAGTCCCATCTGCAAACAAACTTGCTCGAGCTTTGATAGTTGAGATAAACATGACTTAATGATGATTGTGAATGCCTGTCACCTGTTAACGGCATCAGTGAACAGCTGGAGTTCATCCAAGGTTCCATAGACATCGTAAAGGTCATCAAACAATGCAATTAAGCATACTGCTTTTGCTTCAAACATTCTGAATCTCCAGCTATCTGGTTCATAAGCGAAACCAAGTGCCCACGTGTAGTTCTCAAGTAATCTATCTCTGAAAAATGGCAGCTTCTCAGGAAGCCCGAGCTCTGACCACCATCTGCATGTAAAAAGGAATTAAGCTTTGAAATTAGTATTGGATATACTCGTACAAGTTTTGATCTACAGAGGCAGTGCTTCCTATCAATGAAAGGGCATCACAAACGCTTGTGGTATCTGTTGTTGTGATGGTACTATATATAAAACTCATCATTCTTTTGCAGGTTTGATTAATTGCAGTTGATTTACCTGGAGAGCTCTCTGAGATCACTCTTGTACATTTCCTGAACCAGATTGAAGTCGAGCTTAGCAAACTCCAGCAGGAGAGGGTTGATGGTGTCGTCGCCACTGCACGCTTCAATGAACCACCTGTGCTGCACTCTCTCCAATCGCCAATTCAGTGGAAGTTGCAGCGCATGGGCCACCTGTTCTCTGAGACCGCCAGCCTCAGGAACAGACCCCTCCTCCATGAATGCCTTCAGCTGCTCGGTCGCGAAATCCATGGCTTCCTTCAGCAAAGTCTCTCCTTCCTTCTCGAGGTAGGAAGCTTCGTACAGACTCAGAAGCCCTCTGATCTGGTTATCACAGCGAGCTTCGAAGTTTCCCTTCTCGTCTCTAAATGTCTCGAACAAATCTATGTAATTTTGCGGACAGCAACAGATATGATCATCAGATCTGTGAAGCGATTGATTAATTAGTGATCATTGATTAATTACCTTGGGAAACAGAGAAGCCATTTGCTCTGAGGAGCCTGAAGAGCAGCGATGTGGCATGCAGATCGTCCTTCAGTTGCGAGCTCACATGGTCTAAAGAAGCATGAAGACGACTTAAAACGTTTGCAATCTCGTCTTTGAAGTGGTAAGCCACGCCGAGCTGTTGCAGGTGGTCTATCAGTTGAAGCTGCTCAGCTACTTGCTGCTTCTCGCGTATCAGATTCCTGGTCTGTTCCTTCAGTACGTTTATTCTCTCACGATTCTCTTCTTTTTGCACCTACATACAAAACAAAACAAAAGTTGCAAACAAATATTTGGACGATCGATCAACAACGGCCGGCAGTCACATACCGTGGAAGTGTTCACGAGGGATTGCACACGCTCATCCATCCACATGCTTGGATGATAATTCCCCGACCGCCGCAAGGGAGCTACAGGACTAGTAGCACTGTATGATCGGACCTGCAGAGTTCGCCGGAACGTCCGTCGGCAACTCTTCTCGACGGAAGCAACAATCATCGGGCGGCGAGGGAGGACGGATATCATGGGAGCACAAATAGACATTGCTTGACGAGCAGCCATTTCCGCTCTTATTTGCAATCAATAAAACTTGAATCTCAACTTCAATTTGATGGAAGGAGAAGAACAAGTGCAGCGTATATATATAGCTCAATTGAGCCTGACGTTAGAGAAACTCATTCAAAATATTAATCTTTTAGCACTTGAAATTTAGTTGTTAATTAAAAATGGCAATTTTAAGACAGCTATACAGGAACTCGATCATTAATCTTTCCCTGTTTAATTTGTATGGTTATTCAAATATTATTTACAAATTTAATTATACTTACAGTAGAAACAATATTTTTGTCAAACCAATAAAATGAATTTAGTATAAATGCTCACAGTTTTAATTTTTTTATTTTCAAACCTTTTTTTTTTTTACTTAACAAACACTAATAAAATACTGCACTTTAATTTACATCAAAATATTAGTTTCCAACAAAATGGAGTCCTAAGGATAAAAAAAATCAAAATTAATTAGATCAAATTTTTTTAAACAAATCAAACCAATAAAATTTTATCATCAAGGTAGTAAAAAATGATTCGCTCATCCTAATCCCCCACCCACCCCTCCCACTTCCCAATCCTTCTCACAGGTGAATATGAAAAAGATATATTATAAGAGACACTAACTTGGATGTAAGTTACTTTCAAATTTTGCTATCCAATATAAACTTGATTAATTCGATCAATTATCGAATTAAGCAATCAATTTATTGATGAAATCATCAATCAATCGAGTGGTGTAATTATCCCATACGGTATATCATTATTTACAATATAGGTTGGATTGATGATTTTTTGATTTAATCTGGCTTGAATTGTAAATCGAAATTGAACCCAATAAATTAGAAAACTAATGTTTTTAAATGAAATATTAAATTAACCGAATTTTTAATTAGGCTAATTAAATTAAATTAATTTTTTACTCACCTACAAGTAAAATCATTTTAGTCTTTTATATGCGCCGGTTGTCTTCGTGATTTATCTCTTTCGTATTAATCCTCGGACGAGTTGACGAGGATATTGAGAGCGAACAAATCACCTTATACCATCATTTGAGTCTTTTATATGTAATTTTATCATCCATTGTTCGCGAATCAAATTCATAATCACAAAAGTCACAAAATTTTATCCGAATTGAATCCATGATCAGAAAGTCGTGCGACAACCTTTTGCATTAAAATATTAAAATATCTGTTCACATGTTGAGTCCGTTAATAAATTCATACGAATATTTGGAATGTAAATGTTAAGGACAGTCAGAAAATTTAATTAAGACGAAATTTAATTAAGAAGTCTGTGACCTGTTTGGAATGCAACAGAGGAAACTTCTTTTATAACTTATTCACTTGCAACATGCTTTCAAAATCTTAAAATAATTTTAATTGTCCATAAAATTTTCAAATCTATCCTTTTTATCTTCATATCACTAATATAAATCTTTTTGTGTGCAATGCTTTTATATTTGTTTAATAAAACTTTGTTTTCTCACCTTTGCTTGAACATAGGTCTTCTTCTCGACGCCGTCTTCCCTCTTCACGATGCCCAATCCAACAGGCAATTAATTTAATTTTTTTTATATAAAAATAATAACATGGCATCTTACAAATGACAATAAAAGTATAAAATAAATGAGGATGATGAAAGATTAACCTAACAATTAGATGCGAATCAACTTGATCAACTAATTAAAGGCTAAGGCCCTACCTTTGAATAGAAATTGGCCAACGTATGAAAAAATTGCATATGGATTTTTATTTTTATTTATTTTTAAAGGCGGAGTAATAAAATAATGCCGTCGTGGGTACGATGTCAATTTCGTTAATACTTGGAGAGAAAAATACTATAAGGCAAACATTTAAAAAAAACAAACATCGAGGTGCTTATATATTCAAATTTATATATTCCATAATGATATGGACATATGAAAAAAAAAATGAATGAGAAGTGATTCTTAAATTATCCTGTTTTGTCTAAAATTATTGAGTTTGTAAGTCCAATAACTTTCGAATATAGTAGCAAGCATAGCCCAACAGATTTCAACATGGCCTACCAAAAGAATTTTTAGTCTAGAAGACATTATTTTTTTTTTTTTATTTACAAGGGCCGAGGTATCCAGGTTTGCGCCCGACTAATCCGCTTGGCTGACCGACTAATCCGCTTGGCTGACCGGCTCTGCCCCATAGGCTTCAACGAGAGTCCCCACCAGTCAACGAGGGTAAATCGCGGGACGAAGACACGTGGCGACTTCACCACTGATGATATCGATACCTGATGACCCTACTACGCAGCAGCTGTGGCGATTTCTTCCGTTAGCATACTGCGCGCTCTACCAAGGAGGAATCGAACCCGAAAAATGAGGGATCGCCCAAGTGAGTCATTACCAATCGTGTCATGCCCGTGGGGGCGTCTAGAAGACATCATAGGTTACATTTGGAGTAGTCAAAGATAAAAAGATTTACGGCAATTTACCAAAGGGCGTACGTAAGAATTGAAAATTACCATTACGCGTACCATGGTTTCTATTTTACCATAGGGCGCATCACCTTAAGTGATCTTCCTATTATACCCCTGCCACCATAAATATCTTTTTCCATTCACATTTTCGAGACATCCGAACCACTTTGCAATAAAATAATAATTTATGGTTCGGATGGCCAGGTAGTGAAAAATTTCTCAGCCTATATATATATTACTAGCTTGCACAAGTCGAATCATCAGGAGGGTGCGTATATATTTCAACCTTGCACAACTTAATTCATCACCAAGGCAGCTGAGGAAGATAGGTGTTGAAGGAGAAAAAGCAAGCAACAGATTGGTTACAAATACAAATAGTAATGTACGTATGATTGTCATATTTGATATGCTATCAGACCTAGTTGCATACTTATCAACTCTTTCTACAATTTTTATGTTTGGAGGAGTCTAAGGGTGATATGCATTACATAATAAGGGCTCTCTGAAATTTGTTAAATTTAAGATAAATAAATACTTGAATTCGACCTAGGGGTGATATCTTACCATATCAGGCCCTAGGAGGGTCAGAAATTAAAGAATTTCAGTCCCTGAGAGTGCATGATATCATTAGATTTCAGGCCCTAGGAGGGACTGAAATATGTTGTTTTCAAGCACTGGGAGGGCCTGAAATAAAAGGAATTCCCCAGGGCCTGAAATGAAAAGATTTCAGGCCCTTACAGGGGCTAAAATCATTGGATTTGATGGCCTGGGAGGGCCTGAATCAAAATAATTCTGGCCCTCCTAGGGCCTGAAATATACTAATTTCAGGCCCTGTGAGGGCCTGAAATAAAAAGATTCAGGCCCTCATAGGGCCTAAAATATACTGATTTCAGGCCCTGTGAGGGCATGAAATCTTTTGATTTCAGGCCCTCAGGCGTTCCTAGGCTCTTGATTATGATTTTCAAAGTTTACAAAATGTAATTGTAAATTATTTTTCAGGGATGATAATGTTGTTGATGAAATTCTATCCAAGATATGGAATACTCTTGATAATAATGTTGTCACGGGGAATGGATCAGAAATTACAAGGAATTTGACTATTGATCTAAATGAAGAAGCAACTAATCTAGAAGGTAATGGTTTGAATTCTTCTACAAGAGTTGTTGAATTATTTGAGCCAACTTGGAGTGGGGAGGAAGGAATTGAAAGCCGAAATGCAGATAAATTAGAACTCATTACAAGTGTACTAGAATTCCAAGCCGATGATATGCAGATTGAGCAACATGAATTCCCCCCAGATCAGTACAGTGACTTAGAGGAGGAGTTTCCATTAGCTGAAGATCCTTATATTTTAAATTATCGATTGCTTGCTTTGCCAATTGGAGAGGTAGAGGCAAAAGATGGGCATGAATTTTTTGTGGGACAGATATTTCCATCTAGAGAAGAATTCAAGAATGCACTTGTTAAACATGCCATGGTTAAGCATATGAGATATAACCCAGTTGACACTCGAAAAAATAGAGTTAAAGCAGTGTGCTTTAACCAACCATGTACATGGAGAGTAGTAGCAAGAGGGGAAGTAGAGTTCACTGTTACAAAATATATAAAGGAACACCAATGTGGAACTGTTAGGGAAAGTGCTAATCGTCATGCATACTCTTCATCATTTGTTGCTTCTTTTGTTGAAGAGCAATTTCTTCATAATGAACAATACAAACCAAGTATGATTACATCAGATATTAAAGCTAGATTTGGAGTGACCATATCATACAGAAAAGCATACATAGTTAGGGAGAAAGCATTGAAAAAGGTTGTTGGAGATTATGATGAGGCTTACAGAGATCTTCCACAATATCTGCGTGAGTTAAGAGCTAGAGATCCTGAAACGTATATGGCACTATGCAGGAATGGTGACAATCAGTTCCAGCGGTGTTTTTGGGCTTTTGGTGCTTGCCGAAGGGTGTTCAGGTCTTATTTGCGTAGACTTATCGGAATTGATGTCACACACCTAAGAGGAAAGTATCCGGGAGTAATGTTGATTGCAACGATGATTGATGGTAATGACAATGTGTAGGATCGATGCACGTGAGAGGGGGGGGTGAATCACGTGACTTTTTAAAAAATTAAAATCAGAGCGCTTTAAAAAGCGTGCACAGCGGAAAGAAACAATTATAAACAATGAACACACAAACACGAACGAGTTTTACTTCGTTCGGAGCCTTCGGCGACTCCTACTCGAAGGCCCAGGTCCCTCGGACCTTTCCGTTGGGCAATCCACTAAAACTCTCTATCGGTCAACCCCGATAGAGTAGGCGAGTACAAATGAATTGAAAGTGTGACAACCCCACACTTTCAAGTAATTTGATGCAATAAGAATATGTATTAAAAAGTTAACTTTTTACCGACGTCCGGAGTAGGTCGACTCTTTCGGGGCAGCAGGACGTCGTCGGCTCGAAGTGTAGCGTTTCCGGAGCAAGGCGCGAGCGTAGAAGAACTTGGAGACTTTGGAAGAATTGTTGTCCTTTGAAGAGGGTCGAGGCCCTCTTTATATAGGGCAGGGGGCGCCCGACATGCTCGGGGCGCCCCCCACGTGGCTTACGATCCATCACCCAGCTCGGTCGCATCTGATCGCTTCCATTTCGGGATGGGGTTTGACCGGGGCGCCCGAAGCGCGCGGGGCGCCCGCTTGACCGGTCAAACTTTATCACCGAGGCTTCGCGAGGGTGAGCTTCAGCCGCCTTCAGTGGCGTGGCACAGTGGGCGCCCGAGACACGCGGGGCGCCCGATCTGCGCGGCGCCCGATTTGCGCGGCGCCCGCGACAAGAGGGGCGCCCGACATGCGCGGGGCGCCCCCCAACGCGCTGCTGTCGGAGGTTTACTTCTCTGCTGACTTTGGGTTGACTCTGGGGCGCCCGACACATCCGGGGCGCCCTGCTCAGCTGCGGCCTCACTCCTTTGAGGCCCTCTGAGCTGCAGAAACACAGTCCTTCGGTCCTGCATCCAGGGTTAGTCCAAAACAAGGCTAGAACAATTTTATATGGACTAAAATAAGATACAATTCTAAGTTAATTAGATCCTGTCTCCCAGACCAGGATCTAACCAGGACTCAACTTAGATCACCTAAATGGGTCTAAGTTGGACCGCGCCTAAAGTCCAAGATTGGACTCGTCCTCACTGGGTCGCTCCTCCAGTGACTTACCTTACTTACCCATTGTGCAGTTTTACTTGACCTCTTGACCCACCAGGACTTCCTGCCAAGGCTCAACCACCCTGGTCTTCCTGCCAAGTCTCAACCAACTTGGTCTTCAGCCAGTTGTCAGGTCCCGCGGACCCAACTGGACTTCCCGCCAGGATTCAACCATCCTGGACTTCAGCCTGGTGTCTGGTCCTAAGTCTTTCAACCCTGCACACTTAGTAAATAGGTTAAACACTAATAACCCTAACTTTAACCACTTTGTCATACATCAAAACCCGAGTTTGACCGTTAGTGCAAACTGCACCAACAATCTCCCCCTTTTTGATGTAATGACAACCTAGGTTAAAGTTAGAGAAAAAACTAGCAGATACATGCAAGTAAATTAAAAATAAGCATGAAAGTACATGGTGCAAAATCACGTGCAAAATTAAGTAGCAAATAGAATTTTCTAAGCTTTAACCCTACTCTCCCCCTTTGTCATTCATCAAAAAAAACATACGTATATTAAGTTACGGAGAGTAGGATCGAAAGCTAAGTGATAGGGAAAACTAGACTTAGGCAAAATAGATTAAGTAAGATAAATAGCCTAAGTAAAAAAAAGGAACTCCCCCTAACTCAATTAACTTAGCTTTCAAAACTAACAAATAGTTTTCAACAACATTATTTTTCAAATGAATTAGAAATATTTTCAAAGTTAAGCTTGACAATCTTTTTAAAAGAAAATATATAAAAATTTCCCAAATAATACATATTTTTCAAAGCCAAAAGAAACTTTGCTACTGAGCTTTAACTTAGAAGAAGGAAGATATTCTAAGAATAAGCTTTAAAAGTTTCAAGACCATTATTCAATTTTTAAAACTAATTTTTCAAGAATATGCCTTAGATTCTTTTGAAAATAGTTATACTTTAAAAGTAATATCATAGACCTAATCAAACTATTCTTAAAATTAATTTTCCAAGTTAGTTTGAACTCCCCCTTAACTTGACAAGCCCTTAGAATTCCTTGTCAATTTCAAGGTAAACATTCTATTATGTCCTAGGGATATCCAAACTACAAATAAAAATATTTCAAAAGAATCATTTTTGGAAGTAAATCAATCAAAATATTTTGATACTGTCTAGTATAAGAACAAGCTAATAGTGGATTTTCAAAAAACATAAGTGTTTTTATTTTAAAGTTAATTTGAAAATAGTTTATCAAAGAAAATTAGTAAAATTTGAAAAAGGAGATTTGCAAGACCCAAAAATACTTGGAACTATTTATAAGCATAATCCTAATATTTTTCAAACAAAACAGTAAAAATAAGACATGTATGGCATCTCTTAAAATAGGTTTAGATATAGGGCATTTTTATTTTTAATCACATATTTTAATAAAATAGTTTAAAAGTATTTGAAGAGAGATTTTCAAGAGGATTGTTTAATATTTTGAAACAAAATTTGATATAGTAATAAAGTTATTATTATTATTTTCAAATGATAATAAGAATATCTTTGAAAGCACAAAAAAATTGAAAATAAGTTTTGAAAAGAATATAATTGAAAGAATAAAAAAGACTTTAAAAAATAGTATTTTTAAAACAGTTATTTTCAAATATGTTATAAGGGATTTGCCAAAAAGATGTATAGAAATATTTTCCCTCCCCCTCAACTCGATATTCTCCATAAGTCCATAGGGGTAAGTTCGTAAAAGAACAAGCAGAAAGAGAAAAGGAAACAAAATATTTTTTTTTTTGTTAAGTTGGTTTAATTAAGGATTAGGTGTAGGCTTAATTAAGCCTTTAGTGTGGGTTTGCTTTTAGGTTTGGTTTAATTAGGTTTGTATTCATTAGATTTAAGTTTGGTTTAATTAAAGTTTAATTAGGTTAATTATATTTAAGTTTGGTTTAATTAAAGTTTTTAGTTAAGTTGGTTAAGGTTGGTTGGGTTGATAAATTTTAATTAAACATTAAAAATTAAGTTAAAGTTTTAAAATTTAATTATGATTTTAATTGAAGTAATATTTAAAGTTTAATTTTAATTAGGATTCAATTTTGGTAAAATTAAATTAAGATTTGCTTAAGAGTTAAAGTTTGATTTAATTAAAGTTTAAATAATTAAGATTTTTAATTAAACTTAAGGTTAAGGTTTAATTAATTAAGAATTTTAATTAAGATTTAAGTAGAATTTTAATTACAAGTTTTAGTTATTTGGTGATTAAAGTTAGAGGTATTTAAATGAAGTTTTAATAAAGGGTTGAGGTTCAATTAGGTAAAATTTTAGGGGTTAATTTGGTCGAATTAAAGTTAGTTAAGATTTAATTAAAGATTCAACCATTGGAGTCTGAATAAAGATTGAAATTCTAATTAATTAAGGATTAAAGTTGATTAAGGATTAAAGTTTATTAAGGATTCAAGTTTAATTAATTAATGATTAAAATTTGATTATGTAAAGAGTTAGATTTTTAATTATATAAAATTTAATTAATTAGATGAATTTTTAATTAAGGATTTAATTAGGTGAAAAATTAAGATTTAGATTAAGTTAAAATATGATTTAATTAAGAATTTTAAAGTTTAATTTTAACATTTAAATAAGATTCAAATTTATAAATACGATTAAAATTTTAATTAATATTTAATTTGGTGAAAAGAAAGTAAAATTTTATCGGTTAAAATTTAATTAAATAACGGTTAGGTTAAAAATACCCAAGTTTCAAATTTTATTGTCTCTAATCATCTCACTCAGTCTAATATTGTCAATCAAAGGGATCCTATCATTTGTGTGAGATGAGCTTGAATTTGATTTTTAATCTTAATTTTTTTTTGAATTTTAATTTTAATTTTAATTTTAATTTTAATTTTAATTTTGAATTTTAATTTTAATTTTAATTTTAATTTTAATTTTAATTTTAATTTTAATTTTGAATTTTAATTTTAATTTTAATTTTAATTTTGAATTTTAATTTTAATTTTAATTTTAATTTTAATTTTAATTTGAATTTTAATTTTAATTTAATTTTAAATTTTAATTTTAATTTTAATTTTAATTTTGAATTTTAATTTTAATTTTAATTTTAATTTTAATTTTAATTTTGAATTTTGAATTTTAATTTTAATTTTAAATTTTGAATTTTAATTTTAATTTTAATTTTAATTTTAATTTTAATTTTAATTTTAATTTTAATTTTAATTTTAATTTTAATTTTAATTTTAATTTTAATTTTAATTTTAATTTTAATTTTAATTTTAATTTGAATTTTAATATTTGAATTTGAGTTTGAATTTGAATTTTAATTTTAATTTTTGAATTTGAATTTGAATTTGAATTTGAGTTTGAATTTGGTTATCCTTATTCATCTCACTCGGTCTAAGTCATCAATCAAGGGAGTCCTATGATTTTGTGAGATGATTTTGAGTTTGATTAGAAAAGTTAACTCGACCTTGTGTTAGATCCAAGTTTAACAAGTAGTAATTTAAAAGTACACTTCAATAATTGGATTCCAGGCCATGGCGAGGCACAGTGGCCTTCTTTGGCCGAAGCCTTATTGGAGCAACAACCATTTTCTAGGCAAAGCCGTTTAAAGAAGTTGAACTTTTAACTTACTCATTGAAAACCTTGGTACTAAATAGTACAAGATTCAAATTAACTTTGAAGCTAATCCTAAGTGCCCACCTGGGCAGAGGCTGATTTTAAGGTGCCAACTAGTTTGGAGCCTCCCCCTAAATTGTAGACTGGGTGTCTAGGGTCAATGTAATGGATGTCCCTTTTTGGGACATAAAATTGATTCTGACCTACTTGCTTTGTTAGATAAGCTTTCGGGACCCACGCTTTTCGTTGATTTTTGCGGGGGTGGATAAAGGAGATAAAAGATCTTTGGTTCGATCTTGATTTATATCCTATCCCAGATTTGTTATACATGCCCTTTTGTGATCCAAGAATAAGGTCAAGGTTCTTGGATCGGGTTGTGAAAGTTGCTAGTAGATCCTTAAGTTTTAGGACTTCGCCCTTTAGGGTTGAGTTTTTAGTTTCAAGCTCAATTAATTTTTGATTTTGAGTTTGTTCAGTTAATGTTCTGGTATTAATTAATTGCTCCTTAAGGTCTTGATTTTCCTTAAGAAGCTGGTCATTTCTAGATTCAGATTCAAGCAATTTTTTATTTAAAACAGAAATAATTTTAAAGAACTTTTCATTTACTGAATCTAAATATACCTTAGTCGAGTCGTCTGAAAATAGTCCGATCTCTTGGCTCGACTCGTATTCAGAATCTTCGTCGTGCTCTGAGTCTGACCCGGGTCTAGTTGCCATTAGTGCGAGATAGTTTGAGTTCCTTGGTGGTTCATCGTCGGAGTCGTCTGTGCTGTCGTCCCAAGTGGCTTGAAGAGCCTTCTTCTTCTTATTCTTCTTGGGTTGATTCTCCTTTTTGTAGGGGCATTCGTGTTTGAAGTGTCCTTTTCTGTTGCAACCGAAACAGGTTATTTTACTTTTGTCTTCATTACTGGTAGGCTTCATTATCCTCTGGAGGTCCTTTCTTGAGAACTGGCTTTTCTTTTTGGCGAAGACCTTTCTTACTAGGTTGACCATTTGTTCCTCATCATCTGAGTCTGAGTCTGACTCTTCTTTTAATTCTTGAATTTTCTTGTTTAACTTGCCATCTTTTGAGGAACCTGCAAATAAGGCAAATCCTTTCTCGGCCTTGGCGTTAGTCTGTTCGTGCAGTTCTAATTCACAAAATAATTCATCTAAATTAATTTTAGAAAGGTTCCTAGAAATTTTATAAGCATCTATAATAGATGCCCATAGTGAATTTCTAGGGAATGCATTTAAAGCATACCTTATGATGTCTCTGTTTTCTTGTTTGTGCCCGATTAGGTGGAGTCCATTTAGTATGTCCTTGATCCGGGCGTGGAGTTGGCTTGCAGATTCTCCTTCCTGCATTTTTATATTAAATAACTTATTTAAAAGTAAATCCCTTTTTGTTACCTTGGCATCAGAGGTGCCTTCATGTAGTTCAATTAATTTGTCCCATAGCTCCTTTGCTGAGTCGGTTGGTCCAATTCTGTTTAGCTCCTCTTTGGTAAGTCCGCACTGGAGGGTGTTCTGGGCTTTGAACTCGGTCTGAGCCTTTTTCTTCATCTCTGAGTTCCATCTGTCGGGCCTCAGTGGAGCATTATTTCCCTCATCCATTGGCGGTGTGTAGCCTGTTTGAATTGCGAACCACTGATCCATGTCGGTCTTCAGATAAACCTCCATCCTTCTCTTCCAGTAGGGAAAGTCTTCCCCATTAAAGAGGGGAGGGCGAGCAGTGCTATAGCCTTCACCTTGGGCCATTTAACTTCTGTGCACACGAAATAAAAGAAGAAAAAATATCCCAAGACTGGGTCTTGGATTAGTAGTGCGGGAAATAATAAACTAACTAAAAGCAACTTGAACGGTGTTGCACCAGATTCAAGTAAAATCAAATGAACGAAAAAGATAATTCAAATGTAGGCAATGATACCTAATTTAGATCTTGTGGAGCGAAAAACCAAAAAATCAAAAAAATGGATTTCCCCCGGCTCTTATGGTGGTTGCACCGATACAGAGCGTACCAGGCTCTGATACCACTTGTAGGATCGATGCACGTGAGAGGGGGGGTGAATCACGTGACTTTTTAAAAAATTAAAATCAGAGCGCTTTAAAAAGCGTGCACAGCGGAAAGAAACAATTATAAACAATGAACACACAAACACGAACGAGTTTTACTTCGTTCGGAGCCTTCGGCGACTCCTACTCGAAGGCCCAGGTCCCTCGGACCTTTCCGTTGGGTAATCCACTAAAACTCTCTATCGGTCAACCCCGATAGAGTAGGCGAGTACAAATGAATTGAAAGTGTGACAACCCCACACTTTCAAGTAATTTGATGCAATAAGAATATGTATTAAAAAGTTAACTTTTTACCGACGTCCGGAGTAGGTCGACTCTTTCGGGGCAGCAGGATGTCGTCGGCTCGAAGTGTAGCGTTTCCGGAGCAAGGCGCGAGCGTAGAAGAACTTGGAGACTTTGGAAGAATTGTTGTCCTTTGAAGAGGGTCGAGGCCCTCTTTATATAGGGCAGGGGGCGCCCGACATGCTCGGGGCGCCCCCCACGTGGCTTACGATCCATCACCCAGCTCGGTCGCATCTGATCGCTTCCATTTCGGGATGGGGTTTGACCGGGGCGCCCGAAGCGCGCGGGGCGCCCGCTTGACCGGTCAAACTTTATCACCGAGGCTTCGCGAGGGTGAGCTTCAGCCGCCTTCAGTGGCGTGGCACAGTGGGCGCCCGAGACACGCGGGGCGCCCGATCTGCGCGGCGCCCGATTTGCGCGGCGCCCGCGACAAGAGGGGCGCCCGACATGCGCGGGGCGCCCCCCAACGCGCTGCTGTCGGAGGTTTACTTCTCTGCTGACTTTGGGTTGACTCTGGGGCGCCCGACACATCTGGGGCGCCCTGCTCAGCTGCGGCCTCACTCCTTTGAGGCCCTCTGAGCTGCAGAAACACAGTCCTTCGGTCGCGCATCCAGGGTTAGTCCAAAACAAGGCTAGAACAATTTTATATGGACTAAAATAAGATACAATTCTAAGTTAATTAGATCCTGTCTCCCAGACCAGGATCTAACCAGGACTCAACTTAGATCACCTAAATGGGTCTAAGTTGGACCGCGCCTAAAGTCCAAGATTGGACTCGTCCTCACTGGGTCGCTCCTCCAGTGACTTACCTTACTTACCCATTGTGCAGTTTTACTTGACCTCTTGACCCACCAGGACTTCCTGCCAAGGCTCAACCACCCTGGTCTTCCTGCCAAGTCTCAACCAACTTGGTCTTCAGCCAGTTGTCAGGTCCCGCGGACCCAATTGGACTTCCCGCCAGGACTCAACCATCCTGGACTTCAGCCTGGTGTCTGGTCCTAAGTCTTTCAACCCTGCACACTTAGTAAATAGGTTAAACACCAATAACCCTAACTTTAACCACTTTGTCATACATCAAAACCCGAGTTTGACCGTTAGTGCAAACTGCACCAACACAATGTTCTTCCAGTTGCCTTCGCAATAGCTAAAGTTGAATGTGGGTCTGCATGGGAGTGGTTTTTGGAGCATACAGAGAGGTTCTTTGGTGTCGATGATCACTCAGTCACTATAGTATCAGATAGACATCGGGGCATTATATCAGCAGTTAGAAAAGTCTACCCAAACGCGCATCATGTCTTTTGTTGCCACCACATGTGTTGTAATATGGTAACTGATACTGGAAGTAGAGCTGCTGTAGGTTTGTTTTGGGCAGCAGCACAAGCCAACACAACACTCCAATATGATATGATAATGCAGACAATGCTTGAAAAACATCCAGTTGCCCATAAGTGGCTTCAGAACATTGACCCTAAAAGGTGGGCAAATGAACACTTTACAGGGAGAAGGTACAGAATGCTTACCACGAATTATGTGGAGTGCTTAAATGCTTTGTTCAAGTTTACACGTGAGCTTCCCATAAACAGGTTAATTGATAATACAAGAAGAAAAGTTGCTCAATGGTTCTATAACCGTAGAGAGGAAGTCTCCAAATGGCATGTTGCTTTGACACCTTATGCTACAAAAGAAATTGATTCAAGGAGAGAGAAAGCAAGAGCTTATAAGGTTCACCCTTACTCTCAATCAGAAATGAAAGTAGAAACATGGGGCACTTCATACGTTGTTGATTTGGGAAAAAAGTTGTGTCATTTTGGGGAGTTTCAAATTTCAGGATTTCCTTGCTCACATGCTATTGCCGTAATCATTCACAGGAACATGGATACACTCTCATATTGTGAGCATTATTTTTATTCAAAAACTTGGAAGTGGGTTTACATGGATCGTATTTTCCCTTGTAGAAGCAAGCAGTTTTGCCCAATTGGAATAAACGACATTACAGTTCTATGTCCCCGTAGCCTTGTGCAGCCTGGTAGACGAAAGAAGGCACGGATAGAGTCCAGACACAATGGCAAGGTCAAACTAAAATGCAGCCGGTGCAAACAACTTGGTCATAATAAAAGGACATGTAGAATGCCGTCAGCCCCAAGGTCTTGAGTTAATTGGTACATGTAGTCACCCAATATTATGATTGAAGTGGATATTTTGTATGGAGGACAACTGAATGTATATATTTTATATATTGTACAACCATAGTATTGTTAAAAAAATTATTGTTGTTAATGTTGTGACTTGAAGAAGTATTTCAATATTATGATACATTTCTTCTTGTATAATTTTATGTAAGCATAAAAGATCAGGTGTGAAGTCCTCTGATTTTTAAACCCACAATAATGTTATTTCAGGTCTTCAAGTCCTGAAGTCCTATGGTTTGTGAATATCTGTTATTTGAGGCCCTCTATTTATTTGCTTTATTGATTCATGGTTCTGTGGCAACTGATACTGTATTAACACGTAATTGATAATCATTAGGACTATGTTTGGAGACCAAAAATACCATCTCCTAGCTAGCTAAACTCCAACTACTGGTAATGAGTTTTGAGAAATCAAAATATCATAGGTTCATGATGTTGATGCAATCTGGCCCGATTGTTGTTTTGGTGTTGACAACGATTTAAGTTTAGTTGAATGGATTTTGATTAAGTTCAGGTGGATCGGGAGATCACACGCTGGCATGTGAGAAAATCCTAGCTTGGAGGGCTAGGTGTGGAAAGTCCTAGCTTGGAGGGCTAGGTGATGGAAATCCCGGCGAGTGAAGCCGGGTCCTAGTGAGTGAAGCCAGGTGATGGAAATCTCGACGAGTGAAGCCTGGTCCTAGTGAGTGAAGCTAGGTTGAAATCCCGGCGAGTGAAGCCGGGTCCTGGTGAGTGAAGCCAGGTAATTGAAATCCTAGTGAGTGAAGTTAGGTTGAAATCTCGGTGAGTGAAGCCGGGTCCCGGTGAGTGAAGCCGGGTGACCGAAACCCTGGTGAGTGAAGCCAGGTCCTAGTGAGTGAAGCTAGGTTGAATGAAGTCCCGGTGAGTGAGACTGGGCACGTAGTATTGGTCCGGGGGACTAAGAACGAGTCAGAGAAGGGCTGGAGGCTTGTTCTCTTGACTTAGAATGGATTTGACCTTGCCTGGATCGGTCTGGTGACCGATCAAGGAAGTTGGCACGAAGTTCACTCCTGGATCGGTCTGGTGACCGATCAGGGCACAGCCTGATTAGTCTGGGGACCGATCTGGAGTGTGCAGCAAACTGCCAGAACGGTCCGACGATCGATCAGAAAGAGAACAGAAACCTTGGTTGGACTCTGTTCAACTCTAGATCGGTCTGATGACCGATCCAGAGTGCCAGAACGGTCCGGTGACCGATCCATGACCTAGGATCAGATGTCCGCGATTACAGTTTTCGCATAGTGGACCGATCAGGCTTGAGCCTGATCGGTCTGTGCCTATCCTGATCGGCCTGGTGACCGATCAGGCTTCACTCTGATCGGTCCGGTGACCGATCAGTAGCTGTAACTTTAATTCGAAATCACTGTCAGATGCTCTGATCGCGTCTGTTTTCTCTGCCGATTCTCTGATACACTGCTGATATGTTTTGATATGCATTGCTAAGCGTCTGTTGGAGTGTGCAGGTGATACAAGATGATTCAAACATTGGAGGAGAGTCAATGGGAGGCTTTCCTTGAAGAAGGTTTGGTTGTTTCCTTGTTTCAGGTCAAAACGACGTCTGGAGAGCAGCTGGCAACTGACGGAGGCTCAGCTGGAGAGGGTCTTCAGTGGACTGAGTGCTCAGGGAGTCAGGGGGTCAGGTTGTGGCTTCAGTGGATGCTGATGGAGAGCCTGGTGATGGGAGCAGAGGCTTAAGACGAGGCTGGAAGCAGAGGAGCGACAACAAGGAAGACAGAAAAATGAGTGAAGTTTTTGCTGTGGGGTTGTGCTCTTTATTGCTTTGCGCTTGAGCGATCTTGTTGCATTCCTGTGAGATCTTTGTGAGTGTTCCTTCTTGTGTGATCTCTTGTACTCAAGTTCAATCATCTGTGAGATCTATGGAGAGGTTTCTCCACCGAGAAGGAGACTCTATCTTATCCGGTGTTCACCGGGGCTTGATCTGCCGACGATCAAGGGATCGCCCACCTTAAGGGCACGCCAAGGAGTAGGGGCAAGTTATCCCCGAACCTTGTAAATGATCCTTATTAGCGTTTTTGTTTGTCTTTAGTTTCTGCACTTTGTTTCTGCTGTTATACTATGTATTTCTTCCGCTGTGACTAATCTTCAAGTGCAGAAAGATTTCAAAACTACCAGGTTTGTAGTGTCTGACTATATTCACCCCCCCTCTCTAGCCATCCAAGGTCCAACAAGTGGTATCAGAGCTTGGGGCTCTGTTCAAGGCTTAACATCCGAGAGCTTACAGCAAGATGGCTGGAAGAGAAGGATTGAGCACAAACCGACCTCCATTCCTCGACGACACTGATTTTTCATATTGGAAGTCAAGAATGGAGTTTTACTTGAAGACAAACATGAGCTTGGTGTTCATTGTCAAGGAGGGGTTTTCCCTTCCAAAGGATAATGAAGAAAGGAGCTTGTGTTTTCCAAGTGGTTGGCTGAGCAAATCCGGAAGGGGGAAGCAAATGCCAAAGCTGTGGTCACCTTACAATGTGGGATGACCAAAGAGCAATTGATCAAGATTGTGTTGGGACTGGGTGCATGTTGACAAGGATACGGGTTCGTAAAATTTTAAATTTTTACGTGCAGCGGAAGAATTAGCATAAAATAATTTCTCAAATTATTTTTACCACGTATCTAGCATGCAACCTTATGATGTGTGGACATGATCATAAATTAAAACTTTGCGGAAGGGTAAACTAATTTACTTTGTACCTCGCGTAACTCGAAGAAAGGGACGAGATCCAACCGTAGCGTCCCTTGGAAGCTCCGCCTCTATTCGCGTCCACGCCGAGTTCTCTTCGGGATGACTTCGCAAAGTCACGAGTTTTGTGCCGACGAGAACTACTAGATTCTCTAAAGGCACAACTAGAAGATCAAGAGAGAAGAAAGGAAACTAACCACCAAGAGACGGAATCTAAATTCCGAGAAGGAAGGAGATGCGACCCGCTTCTTCTTCTTCTTCTTTGATGCCTCCTTGGTGGATGTTGCTCACGCCAACCCTAGGTCGTGTGAGGTGCGCCGGCCCTAGCAAGCAAGGAGGGTGCCGACCCTAGGAAGCAAGGAGGGCGCCGGCCCTAAGGGGAAGAGAGAGGGAGAGAATAAGAGAGAGAGGGAGAGAACTAATCTCTTGATTAATCTCTTAATTAGGAATTCAAGGCTTGCTTTTGGTTCCTTTATATAGTAGCCTCTCCCTTGCCAAGTCTCCCTCTTAACGGAATTTTCATAAGAAATTTATCCTATAAATTTTCTTATGAATTATTCCGTTTAAACCAAGTTTTATTATAACTAACTTTATAATAAAACAAATTCATCTATCCTTTTATTATGGAATAAATTTTTACAAGAAATTTATAAAATTTCTTATTATGGAAAAATCAATTCATAATTGATTTTATAAAATTAAAATAAACCATTCCATGGATCATTTTAATTTCCATAAAAAGAATAAATTTCTATAAATTTATTTATATAAATTTCTTTATACAAATTTATTTATCCATAATTTATAAAACAAATCGTGCTAGATTTATTTTATTAATTAAACCAATTAAATTGGTTTCTCCCCAATGATGTGGCCGGCCAAACCAAAGGGGGTTGGCACCCTCTTTGGCCGGCCAAACCGAGCCGAACCGATCGCGAATTAAACTCATTTAATTCGCCCAATAAGCCTTCAAAAGACTTAGCCTTTTTAAGCTTTCGTTGCGCCTCTGATTAACTCAGATTCGACTTATTTCTCTTGATTGGAAAATCCAATTTTCAACTCGTTTTAAATCCCTCGGATTACTCGTAGTGCGTGTGACTAAATAGGCTTTCGATTTATGTTGGCCGTCTATAATCAACCAATTATAGAACGATCATGAGTGGCACCTAGTAGTACATCATGACCCCCAATTAATCGAAAGATCAACGGTTGACCTCAGAAGTAATTCTGAAACCCTTCAGCAGCTCTAATGAATCGTGCCTCATTCCCTTCACCATCTTATACCCACTTGGTTCAGGACATGGTCTGTGTGTGTCAGTCCCCACTAGGCTGACTACGTCACACCTAGCCCAAGTAGTGTCTTTCTCGTCCTTTGGATTTCTAATTACTCTCATGTATTTAAGAGACTCATACTCTAAACATGATATGCTCTGGCCAGAGGCTTTGAGTAACAATCCGACGATAGGCCTGGGTATACATCTCCTCGCAAGGAGTGGTGAATCCTTTGTAGGCTGTTCAAACATCTTCGGGCACTTCGGCTTATACCCAATCATCCTGGGTCCACACCTCCTTGGAGATGCTTGCTTAAGATGTTAAAGTATAAGTCTCCATGACCAAGATGACTTGAACACCGCAAGTCAAAGGAACATCGCACTTAAGCTGCAGTAAGAACTTCATTGACATATCTATATAGATTACCATATGAAGTTTTACAGCTAGTCACTCCAATGAACTAGTTCCCTTAACTAGCATCTATGTTTATCTCCGGACATCCTAATGTCACCAGCCAGTGAGAATCAGCTGATTAGAGAATAACCCATGCTAGTCTCAACAGAATTGATAATGTCCGTTTTTATCAATTCATCGACTAGGGATATTTTCAATACTTCACAATTTCACATTTAGAGATAATCACTAGTTGTGATCCCATCACAAATTCTCTTATGCTGTGAATTGTATTGCGGACATTCAGTAGATGAGTTTAAGATCCCAATCAAATACATAAACATGTATACTCAAATAGTGAATTATCATGAATGTTTACAATCATAAGGCGATTGCCTTAGGACACTTCTCTCATATCACTAACAAACTCCCACTTGGCCTAATGTCAATCGCTACGGTATCCAATACCATAGGCTATAACATGACCCTCAAACTTGCTCTGAGGCAAGGCCTTAGTTAAAGGATCCGCTAAATTCCTTTCAGTGGGAATTTTCTCAATTTGTATGTCATTCCTACTTATAATCTCTCTGATGATAGCGGCGAAGCACGTGTTTGGATCACTGATGAGACCTTGGTTCCTTTGCTTATGCAATAGCTCCATTGTTGTCGCAATAAACCGGTATTGCTTCATCAATGGTTGGAACCTCACCAAGTTTTGAGACAAACTTCTTGATCCAGACTGCTTCCGTGGTAGAATCCGCTACGGTGTCTTATTTGGAACTCTTCCAACTTATTGCGCCTCCATTCAAAGTAAATACGTATCCACGTATACCCACGTATTACCATATCTCCTTCTCCATATATTAGGAACACATCCTTAGTTCTTCTTAAGTACTTAAGGATTGTCTTGACAGCCGCCCAATGATCCATTCCTGGATCAGATTGGTATCTGCTCGTGACGCTCAGAGCATACGATACATCGGGCCTTGTACATAACATAGCATACATGATAGATCCTATCGCGGATGCATAGGGAATCTTATTCATGCAAATCCTCTCGTCTTCTGTGCGCGGACACATAGACTTTGAAAGATTGATCTCATGCCTGATGGGAAGGTAACCTTTCTTGGATTCCAACATGCTAAACCTTTTTAGCACTCGGTCTATATATGTAGACTACGAAAGACCAAGCAACCGTTTTGATCTATCTCTATAGATTCTAATCCCAAGGATATAGGTTGCTTCTCCCAGGTCTTTCATGGAGAAAGTTTTGGACAACCAAATTTTAACTGTCTGTAAAACTGATCTATCGTTTCCTATAAGTAAAATGTCATCGACATATAGTACTAGGAATACGACTGCACTCCCACTAACCTTCTTGTACACATAAGGTTCGTCAGGATTTTGTGAGAAATCAAACTCTTTGATTATCTCATCAAAACGGATGTTCCAGCTCCTAGATGCTTGCTTCAGTCCATATATGGATCGTCGAAGCTTGCATACTTTGGTTTTATCAACCGATGTGAAACCTTCAGGTTGTATCATGTATACGTCCTCAAGCAGGTTTCCATTAAGGAAAGCTGTTTTCACATCCATTTGCCATATTTCATAATCATAATGAGATGCTATGGCTAGGAGCATCCGAATGGATTTAAGCATAGCTACTGGCGAATAGGTTTCGTCATAATCAATTCCTTGTTTCTGACGATATCCTTTTGCCACTAATCTAGCCTTAAAGGTAACAACATTACCTTCCATTTCGGTTTTCTTCTTGAAAACCCACTTGCACCCTATGGGCTTAATCCCTTCAGGTGGGTTAACCAAGTCCCATACTTGATTTTCGTACATGGAATCCATTTCCGACTTCATGGCTTCAAGCCATTTGTCCCTTTCTGAACTTTTCAGAACATCTTCATAACTGATAGGTTCGTCATCGCTTATGAGTAACACGTCATTCGATTCGCTTATGAGAAATCCGTATTTCTCTGGAATATTGCGTGTCCTATCAGATCTACGAAGAGGTGGTGTTGTTTTAGGTTCAACTGATAGCTCATCATTATGAGTTATCGGTTGTGGGTCTAGACTAGGTGTCTCCGTAATGTCTATTGGAGTTTCTTGAACTTCATCAAGTTCAATGTCACTCCCACTGTTTTCTTGTAAAAGAAATTCTCTTTCCAGAAATATAGCATGCCTTGAAACAAACACCTTTTGTTCCAAGGGATGATAGAATTGGTAACCCTTCGTTTCCTTAGGGTATCCAATAAATAGACACTTATCAGACTTAGCATCCAATTTGTCTGATACAGTCCGCTTCACATAAGCGGGACAACCCCATATCTTAAGGTGAGTTAAGTGAGGTTTCTTACTATTCCATATCTCATATGGAGTAGTAGAGACTACCTTGGTCGGGACTCTGTTTAGCAAGTAAACAGCTGTCTTAAGTGCATAGCCCCAAAAGGATTTTGGAAGAGTTGCATGATTCATCATCGACCTAACCATGTCCATCAAGGTTCGGTTGCGCCTCTCAGATACACCATTATGCTGTGGTGTATATGGCGGAGTCCATTGGGACAATATCCCATTGTCCCTAAGATAATCTTGAAACTCTTGACTTAAGTATTCACCACCTCGATCGGATCGAAGTATCTTAATACTTTTGCCAAGTTGTTTCTCTACTTCATTTCTGAACTCTTTGAATTTCTCAAAAGCTTCAGATTTGTGTTTCATCAAGAACATATACCCGAATCGTGAGTGATCATCGATAAAGGTGATGAAGTAGCTATAGCCTCCTTGCGCAAGAGTTGACATTGGTCCACATACATCAGTATGTATTAGACCAAGCAATTCTCCCACTGGATTACCTTTTCCGGAAAAGGGTAATTTGGTCATCTTGCCTTTTAAGCATGATTCGCATGTATCAAATGAACCGAGTTCAAATGATTCCAAAATTCCACATCGGTGTAATTCGGTCATGCATTTCTTACTTACATGGCCAAGACGGCAATGCCAAGTGTAGGAGTCTATTCGATTATCTATTCGAGCACGTTTGCTGCTAACTTCGATATTGAAAACGTCACTGGATAAATCTAACGTATAGATACCATTGCACAAAGTTTCATTCCCATAAAGAACGTCATTTAAAGTTATGTAACAACAATTGTTACTAAAAGTTAAATGATAACCCTTTTCATTCAAACATGAAATAGATACAATGTTCTTTATTAACGAAGGAACAAAATAACAATTATCCAATTCTAAGACACGTCCAGTGGGGAGCTTTAGCAAATATGTTCCGATGGCAACAGCAGCAATCTTTGCTCCATTTCCAACTCGCAGATTCGCTTCTCCCTTGACGAGTCTTCTTCTATTCCTTAGCCCCTGAAGAGGATGGGGCATCGGATGCCTTATTCTTCAAGGACTCAAGATAAGCCTTGCAGTTTCTTCGCCAGTGACCCTCCTTGCCACAATGATGACAAGTTCCTTTTGGTTTCTTTTCAGTCTTTTTGGCCTTTTTCTTCTTTCCTTTATTCTGTTCTTTGGCCTTCCTCTTAGAACCTTTCTTCGAGGAACCAACTAACAGTACAATCTTCTGATCCTGCTTTACAGAAGGCTCAACAGTCTTCAGCATGTTGATCAACTCAGGAATGGTAGTGTCCAGCTTGTTCATCCGATAGTTCATCACAAATTGTGAATAACTTTTGGGCAAACAATTCAGAATTAAGTCAATACTTAGTTCATGATCCATTGTAAAACTGAGTGTGCTCAGTCGCTCAATGTACCCCAACATCTTTAACACAAACTGTGAGGCAGAAGTGCCTTCTTGCATCCTGGAGGTGAAGAGGAGTCTGGAGACTTCGAACCTTTCGGATCTCGCCTGCTCTTCAAATAACTCATTAAGATGGAAGATGATGGTATAAGCATCCATATGCTCATGCTGCTTTTGCAGCTCAGGTACCATAGAGGCTAGCATGATGCAACTCGCAAGTTCAGAATCGGTCACATGTTTCTGATAGGCCAACAATTGGTCTGGAGTTGCATTTTCTGGAGGACGGTCGGGAAGTTGATTTTCAAGGACGTAAGCAAGCTTCTCTGCCTTGAGGACTATCCTCAGGTTTCGAAGCCAGTCCATGAAGTTCGGCCCAGTCAGTTTATTGGTGTCCAAAATGGAACGCAAATTCAGAGAAGACATGATCGAGTGATTATCCTAGAAATACAAATTGAGATTATGTGAGAAGAATGATTAAAGAATGTATCAACATACATTAATAAAAAAATCCTATTTATTTTTCAAATTGAATAATCCTTTTTATCAATTCGGGAGATCGTAGGAACATCTCCAAATAGGTAGATATCCAACCATAGATAAGAACAACCATGACTGTGGCCATCAAGTTATTCTTAGCTATGAAGGTAGGTAATTATACCGATTACATATCACATATATGTAACTATCACTTTATGCTATCCACTAATTTGAATATTTGCATAAATCATTAGGTTGTTAACTCATTAACAAGTATGCAACATTATACATAGCACCCAACTGCACCTCTCTTTACATCGACCTTGGCTGTGGCACAACAAATCGATGCTCCAAGCTTAAGGCTGACCCATTAATCAAGAAATAGTTTTAATATGGTTGGAGCTCATTCAACCGTTTAGTCAGGCTTGGATGTGTCCAACAACCAAAACTAAGGATTGACCTCTGACTCCAACTATATTATTCATAAACTAATTCCATGGTTCGAACATGTTAAGGTTCAAGTCAGGCATGGATGTGTCCATCAACCCAAACGAGAAACAAAACTCCGGTTCTAACCATATTAATGGAAGGTGTTAGCCTTAATATTTTGTAAGGGGTTTTCGGTCTCATCCTTTCTTTTCTAAGCACATTCATGACATATAATTATGTCATGACTAACGTTTTCCTTAATAAAGTATGTATGTGACTTAATTTATCAAGTCTCATTAATTGGATTAGTAACCGGATTTTCTAATTCATATTTCATACTTCATTCAAGGAATTGTTTTGGGAAACAATTTCCTAAATTGTCATAATCAATTTCGGAAATAATATGTTTAAGACTTTGATTTCTCTAAATCAAATCTTATTAAATTAAGAGACAGATTCCCTTAATTCAACCACATATTATTTTCATGAAAATCTCATTTAAGAAAACTCTATAGGAAACCATTTTCCTAATTAATTTTGGAGACAACAATATGTAAGAGCATCACCTCTTAAACCATATTTTATTCATGGATTTAATTAATTACAACAAATCGTTTTCTAAGGGTGGCTCCCCGAGGCTCAGATACCCAAAGAAAAGTAATTTGTCGTAAATCCAATTTGGTCCGCTTCGGAAGCGTAACCAAATTAAACATGACAATTTCATTTAAAATTGGGAAATTAAATTACAACAACTAACTCTAAATTGGATGGCTCCCCGAGGCTCAATCCAAAATAAAGAATTTTGTTGTCAATTTAAAAAACCAATTCAAATTTAATTGTCAATTAATTATCCATAAATTTGTCTAGACTTTCTTAAAAGAAAGTGCCCAAAATTGCGAGATTTCATAATAGGTTTTCAGAATAATTGTAAGTTTCTGGTACAAAGAAAACTTACATATTTCCAAAATTAGAAAATTTCCAAAATAAGAAATTTCCAAAATTAAAAAGTTTCCAAAGATGGGAAGTTTTCACAATTATCATAAAATTTCAGAAACTAGGATATTTCAAAAGCTTGCGAAATTTCATGAGGATTTTCAAACTTTGAAATTCCTAAATCTAAAATTTATTATAATCGGAAAGTTTCCATAATTGAAATTTTTTTCAAAATTGAGATCATGACAAAGTTTTCCACAAAACAACTTTATGATTATGTCGAACACTAACCGGCTCTGATACCACTGTTGGGACCGGGTGCATGTTGACAAAGAATACGGGTTCGTAAAATTTTAAATTTTTACGTGCAGCGGAAGAATTAGCATAAAATAATTTCTCAAATTATTTTTACCACGTATCTAGCATGCAACCTTATGATGTGTGGACATGATCATAAATTAAAACTTTGCGGAAGGGTAAACTAATTTACTTTGTACCTCGCGTAACTCGAAGAAAGGGACGAGATCCAACCGTAGCGTCCCTTGGAAGCTCCGCCTCTATTCGCGTCCACGCCGAGTTCTCTTCGGGATGACTTCGCAAAGTCACGAGTTTTGTGCCGACGAGAACTACTAGATTCTCTAAAGGCACAACTAGAAGATCAAGAGAGAAGAAAGGAAACTAACCACCAAGAGACGGAATCTAAATTCTGAGAAGGAAGGAGATGCGACCCGCTTCTTCTTCTTCTTCTTTGATGCCTCCTTGGTGGATGTTGCTCACGCCAACTCTAGGTCGTGTGAGGTGCGCCGACCCTAGCAAGCAAGGAGGGCGCCGGCCCTAAGGGGAAGAGAGAGGGAGAGAATAAGAGAGAGAGGGAGAGAACTAATCTCTTGATTAATCTCTTAATTAGGAATTCAAGACTTGCCTTTGGTTCCTTTATATAGTAGCCTCTCCCTTGCCAAGTCTCCCTCTTAACGAAATTTTCATAAGAAATTTATCCTATAAATTTTTTTATGAATTATTCCGTTTAAACCAAGTTTTATTATAACTAACTTTATAATAAAACAAATTCATCTATCCTTTTATTATGGAATAAATTTTTACAAGAAATTTATAAAATTTCTTATTATGGAAAAATCAATTCATAATTGATTTTATAAAATTAAAATAAACCATTCCATGGATCATTTTAATTTCCATAAAAAGAATAAATTTCTATAAATTTATTTATATAAATTTCTTTATACAAATTTATTTATCCATAATTTATAAAACAAATCGTGCTAGATTTATTTTATTAATTAAACCAATTAAATTGGTTTCTCCCCAATGATGTGGCCGGCCAAACCAAAGGGGGTTGGCACCCTCTTTGGCCGGCCAAACCGAGCCGAACCGATCGCGAATTAAACTCATTTAATTCGCCCAATAAGCCTTCAAAAGACTTAGCCTTTTTAAGCTTTCGTTGCGCCTCTGATTAACTCAGATTCGACTTATTTTCTTGATTGGAAAATCCAATTTTCAACTCGTTTTAAATCCCTCGGATTACTCGTAGTGCGTGTGACTAAATAGGCTTTCGATTTATGTTGGCCGTCTATAATCAACCAATTATAGAACGATCATGAGTGGCACCTAGTAGTACATCATGACCCCCAATTAATTGAAAGATCAACGGTTGACCTCAGAAGTAATTCTGAAACCCTTCAGCAGCTCTAATGAATCGTGCCTCATTCCCTTCACCATCTTATACCTACTTGGTTCAGGACATGGTCTGTGTGTGTCAGTCCCCACTAGGCTGACTACGTCACACCTAGCCCAAGTAGTATCTTTCTCGTCCTTTGGATTTCTAATTACTCTCATGTATTTAAGAGACTCATACTCTAAACATGATATGCTCTGGCCAGAGGCTTTGAGTAACAATCCGACGATAGGCCTGGGTATACATCTCCTCGCAAGGAGTGGTGAATCCTTTGTAGGCTGTTCAAACATCTTCGGGCACTTCGGCTTATACCCAATCATCCTGGGTCCACACCTCCTTGGAGATGCTTGCTTAAGATGTTAAAGTATAAGTCTCCATGACCAAGATGACTTGAACACCGCAAGTCAAAGAAACATCGCACTTAAGCTGCAGTAAGAACTTCATTGACATATCTATATAGATTACCATATGAAGTTTTACAGCTAGTCACTCCAATGAACTAGTTCCCTTAACTAGCATCTATGTTTATCTCCGGACATCCCAATGTCACCAGCCAGTGAGAATCAGCTGATTAGAGAATAACCTATGCTAGTCTCAACAGAATTGATAATGTCCGTTTTTATCAATTCATCGACTAGGGATATTTTCAATACTTCACAATTACACATTTAGAGATAATCACTAGTTGTGATCCCATCACAAATTCTCTTATGCTGTGAATTGTATTGCGGACATTCAGTAGATGAGTTTAAGATCCCAATCAAATACATAAACATGTATACTCAAATAGTGAATTATCATGAATGTTTACAATCATAAGGCGATTGCCTTAGGACACTTCTCTCATATCACTAACAGATTGGTCCCTTCACCTCTGCCAGAGACTTGTGGAACAAACTCCTTAAGCTCCATGAAGGAACTCAAGACACCCGGACAGCCAAGAAGAATCTCCTTCATAGCTAACTCCAGAATTTGTCAATGAGAGAAAATGAAACTGTAAGTATGCTTCATTGTCAATTCAAAGAAGTATTGAATGGTCTCCACTCTATTGGTGAAGAGGTAGAAAACCGAGTCCTAGTGAGGTATGTCCTTAAATCATTTCCTAGGAATGCCTTGTGGTCATCCATGGTGGATGCTTACAAGGTTTCTAAGGATTTATCTTTTGTTAAGTTAGAAGATCTATTTTGTGAAATGGAACTACATGAGATCTCTAACAAAAGTTCAAAAGAGAAAGGGTTTGCTTGTGTGGCATGTAATAAAAGAAAGGAGAAGAAGGAAGAAGAGGAGGAGAAGAACTCCCATCATTTTTCTTTTATGGCAGTAGAGAATTCAAGTGAAGGAAGCAGTGATGAATCAAGTAGCTCCTCAACCGCGCCTTCATCATCTTCGGATGATGAAGAGGTAATCTATCCCGAGCTAGATAAGTGCTATAGAACAATAGCTTTCTTGACAAACATGCTCAAAATGTCTAAGAACAAGATCAAATCTTTGAAATTGGAAGGAGAACATTTAAAAACCTCTAAGGATGAGGTAATTGATGATTTACATGTTAATGCTCTTGAAAATGAAAATAAGGATTTGAAGAGCAAAGTTGAAAATCTCAAGAATATTCTTGAGAAGTGTTTAATTGGCTCAAAAACCTTAGATATGATTCTTAACTCCCAAAGGGCGGTGTACAACAAGGTTGGTTTGGGTTACCAACCTAAAGAATCAAGTTTTGCATCATTAATGTCAAGAACCAAATTTAGAGCACAAAATGATTCTAGGGTTCAAAAAGTTAGAAAGAAAGTGACTAAAGCATGGGTTCCTAAGTCTTTCATTGTTGATGCATTAGGTCCCAAAATTTGGGTACCTAAAACTTCAATATTTTGAATTGTATAAACATTATTTGAGGGGGAGCATCTATCAACATGGGTTGTTGATGATGGGTGCTCCAAACCCATGACCAAGAAAAAATTGTCATTCACATGGTTAGTTATGGAAAATTCGAATTAAATGCTTTGAGCTTCATTTTCTTAGTTCTTATAACAAGCAATCCTTTGGCTAGTGATTTATGAAATCTCATTTGGGCAATAAGAAAAGTTTTCATGTGACATTTTATGATATATCCATGTACAAGATTAAACTAGTTTCAAAATAAACATGGAAAATGATATTACATGGATGGTTTAGAGAAGCACATAACTTGCCCTTATCATGGATTGCTTAGGACAAGTGATTTTAATGTTGCAACTTATGTTTTCCTACAATTCATGGTTTATGATATGCCTTGTGTCAAGCCTAAGGAGTCCACTTTCTTGTATGAGTTGTACAACATGAATGTATCAGTACTTAAGTGTAGATTAGATTATCTAAATTGTTTGGAACAAATATGAACATGATCTAGTAAGCAAAAATCTTTCTATGTGTGTCATAGAACATGGATGCGGATGCATGCTAAAGAATAAGTATGGAATTGAGTAGTTGAAACAAACATGTTATAGACATACATTAAGCTGATCAAAATTTAGAAATTTGATCATATGTTGATACTCACTTGATACAAGCATGTTTTGGAATTTACTCATATGTTGATGCTAATTTGATTCAAGCAAGTCAAAATTTTCTTGTATGTCGTGATCTTATTGTTTGGGTTATTAACATTAATCTATGACATGCCAATGTTGGTTAAGAACAAGATGAACACATAGCTTGAATTGATCATAAGTTGATACAAGCATGTTTTGGAAACTTGATGGTAATGTGATACAAGCATGTTTTGGGAATTTGATCATACTTTAATCATAATGTGAAATAAGCATGTTTTGGAATTTTAATTATCCATTGAGATTGACACCAACCTAATTTTGGTTAAGAACAACATGATCACATAGTTTATGATGTTTTAAGTTCCATGACCTGCTTGCTTTTCCACTTGACTGATATCAAACCTAATGTCATCTATATGCCCAATATTAATTGGATCACTAGAATGTAGACTGGATTATCAAACCTGTTTAGAATAAACTGATCATGCTAAGAACCCACTAATCATGCTTTGATATAAACTTATTTTTGGGACTAAGTTCATGCTTAGTTAAGGGAAATGAATGTGTTTGACACAGATCATGTTTCTTATTTTTGTTAAGGAAAATGAATGTTATCCAATAGAACCCGGTTAGGAGTTAAATCTGATTGGATTAGGGTTTAGAATTGAAACAAATCTGTTTCTGAAACTGATCAGTTTTAGAAAACCTTCTGTATCAGACCTGATCGGTCCACCGACCGATCAGGACTCACCCTGATCGGTCTGGTGACCGATCAGACGTAGTTCTGATTGGACTGGTGACCGATCATGTCAATGCTGATCAGGGAACTCCCAAATCGTTCCCAATGGTGTAAGACTACCCCTCAGTCCAATCACCTTTCATCAAATTGTATCAGCTTAATGATTATACTGATACAAACAAATCTGATACAAACTGATTATAATTGAAACATACTTGATCACCCATTGGTACAAACCTGGTACTAAGGGAGCACAAATTTGTTCAAATGGTAAAATATGGAGAGGAATTTCCGAGACCCTTGATTCTCAGAAATGTTTTTGAAACATCAAGTGTTAAAACGAGGTTTGGCTAATCAGAAATATTTCTGTTTCGAGTAATCAATGAACCTGATCGGTCACGGAGACCAATCAGGATTATGTGTTGGATACAGTTGCATTCCCTACTTGTCATATGAAACATATACATGTTTGACCATGATATAATTCTGTATATGGTTTCATGTGCAATTCACACTTATTGACGTATGATGCATATACATTGTTGTCATCATACACTTATGGTATATGCCTCTCATATGCAATTCAAAACTATACTTTGATTATTTTGGGTTTGGGGAGAGACCCATGTTTGAGGGGGAGGTATGTTTAAAATTAATAACCATGCCCTTTTTGATGTTTGACAAAGGGGGAGAGAATGATTAATTAAGTTTAGGGTTATTGTAGGGGGAGGACTTTGATTCCCTTACGATAATTGAACTGCCTTCAATTGATCATTTAATGCCTAAACTTAAATCGGGTTGTCAAACAACAAAAAGGGGAAGATTATTGATGCAGTCTGGCTCGATTGTTGTTTTGGTGTTAACAACGATTTAAGTTTAGTTGAATGGATTTGGATTAAGTCCAGGTGGATCGGGAGATCGCACGCTGGCATGTGAGAAAGTTCTAGCTTGGAGGGATAGGTGTGGAAAGTCCTAGCTTGGAGGGCTAGGTGATGAAAATCCAAGTGAGTGAAGCCGGGTCCTGGTGAGTGAAGCCAGGTGATGGAAATCCCGACGAGTGAAGCTGGGTCCTGGTGAGTGAAGCCAGGTGATGAAAATCCCGACGAGTGAAGCCGGGTCCATGTGAGTGAAGCCAGGTGATTGAAATCCTAGTGAGTGAAGCTATGTTGAAATCCCGGTGAGTGAAGCCGGGTCCTGGTGAGTGAAGCCGGGTGATTGAAATCCTAGTGAGTGAAGCTAGGTTGAAATCTCGGTGAGTGAAGCCGGGTCCCGGTGAGTGAAGCCGGGTGACTGAAACCCTGGTGAGTGAAGCCAGGTCCTAGTGAGTGAAGCTAGGTTGAATGAAGTCCCGGTGAGTGAGACTGGGCACGGAGTCTTGGTCCGGGAGACTAAGAACGAGTCAGAGAAGGGCTGGAGGCTTGTTCTCTTGACTTAGAATGGATTTGACCTTGCCTGGATCGGTCTGGTGACCGATCAAGGAAGTTGGCACGAAGTTCACTCCTGGATCGGTCTGATGACCGATCAGGGCACAGCCTGATTGGTCTGGGGACCGATCTGGAGTGTGCAGCAGACTGCTGGATAGGTCTGTGGACCGTTCTGGAGTGTGCAGCAAACTGCTGGATAGGTTTGTGGACCGATCTGGAGTGTGCAGCAGACTGCCAGAATGGTCCGGTGACCAATCAGGGAGAGAACAGAAACCTTGGTTGGATTCTGTTCAGCTCCAGATCGGTCTGGTGACCGATCCAGAGTGCCAGAACAGTCTGGTGACCGGTCCACGACCTAGGATCAGATGTCCGCGATTACATTTTTCTCACAGTGGACCGATCAAGCTTGAGCCTGATCGGTCTGTGCCTATCCTGATCGGTCTGGTGACCGATCAGGCTTCACTCTGATCGGTCTGGTGACCGATCAGGCTTCACTCTGATCGGTCCGGTGACCGATCAGTAGCTATAACTTTAATTCGAAATCACTGTCAGATGCTCTGATCGCGTCTGTTTTCTTTGTCGATTCTCTGATACACTGCTGATATGTTTTGATATGCATTGCTAAGCGTCTGTTGGAGTGTGCAGGTGATACAAGATGATTCAAACATTGGAGGAGAGTCAATGGGAGGCTTTCCTTGAAGCAGGTTTGGTTGTTTCCTTGTTTCAGGTCTCAACGGCGTCTGGAGAGCAACTGGCAACTGACGGAGGCTCAGCTGGAGAGGGTCTTCAGTGGACTGAGTGCTCAGGGAGTCAGGGGGTCAGGCTGTGGCTCCAGTGGATGCTGATGGAGACCCTAGTGATGGGAGTAGAGACTTAAGACGAGGCTGGAAGCAGAGGAGCGACAACAAGGAAGACAGAAAAACGAGTGAAGTTTTTGCTGTGGGGTTGTGCTCTCTGTTGCTTTGCGCTTGAGCGATCTTGTTGCATTCCTGTGAGATCTTTGTGAGTGTTCCTTCTTGTGTGATCTCTTGTACTCAAGTTCAATCATCTGTGAGATCTGTGGAGAGGTTTCTCCACCGAGAAGGAGACTCTATCTTATCCGGTGTTCACCGGGGCTTGATCTGCCGACGATCAAGGGATCGCCCACCTTAAGGGCACGCCAAGGAGTAGGGGCAAGTTATCCCCGAACCTTGTAAACAATCCTTGTTAGTGTTTTGGTTTGTCTTTAGTTTCTGCACTTTGTTTCTGCTGTTATACTGTGTATTTCTTCCGCTGCGACTAATCTTCAAGTGCAAAAAGATTTCAAAAGTGCAAGATTTGTAGTGTCTGACTATAATCACCCCCCCTCTAGCCATCCAAGGTCCAACACATGAAACAAACCTCCTGCTGTGCCAAATTCTGAAAATATGAGGTAATGATGTGGATGGAATTAAATTGTGGTATACAATGTCTATTTAGGTACTCTCCTTCTTGTTTAATATTAAAAATATTTTCACAACATGATTAAATATTTATATAAAATATTTAATCAATCTTTTATTGAATTATTTGAAATCTGAAATGAGATTAATTTTTCAGGCCCTGCGTGGGCCTGAACATATTGTTTCAGGCCCACGATGGGCCTGAAATGGGATTATTTCAGGCCCAACTTGGGCCTGAAATCCGATTATTTCAGGCCCAAGCTGGGCCTGAAATAATATCATTTCAGGCCCAGCGTGGGCCTGAATGTGATTATTTCAGGCCCACTTTGGGCCTGAAATAATATCATTTCAGGCCCAGCGTGGGCCTGAAATGCGATTATTTCAGGCCCAGCTTGGGCCTGAAATAATCTCACTTCAGGCCCACACTGGGCCTGAAATAATCTCATTTCAGGCCGAGCGTGGGCTGTGAATTCAAATTAGGGTAGAGGAAAAGTAAGGTTCAATATTAATTAATGTATCGACAAGAGGATAGATTATGGATTAGAGATTACACAATAACAAGGATCGAAAGTAATGCTCCATTGGAGTATGAAAATGGTTTTTAGGTACATTATAACTACAAACATATATTGTTTGTCATCACACTTACTGATTACAGATCATATATGAGACAAAAACAATGATCCAAAGCAAAGTTTGATTGATTTGAAAAGGAGTACATAGATTGAATAATTACAAATATACAATGTTTGTGATCACAATTACATATGCATAGTATCAACAAAAACAATATTTACATATTTAGCTTCCAGCACTTGTCTCTCATTATTTTATATCCCACTTGAAATCAATAATTTTTCATTTGCTTTTGGCTAAAATCTGTAGATCTTTGGAAAACCAGACTTTCAGCATAGTGCATCATGAAAAATGCACAATCCAACCTGAAAAACCAATATTCACATTGTTGTCATCTTATAAATCCAACCATGAAATCAATTGTTATTTTTAACAAAAATAAACATCCTCTTACGATCTGCTTTAGCTGGGTCCTTCTACAACAATTTTATTAAACTCTGTCCCAGCTATGGAAGGCAATCCTTTATTCCATATCTTGTAATATGACCAGTTCAATTTTTTGAAAAACGCCACCTACACAGATATTACATTAGTAACAATTATATTGGTCCGAAACTTTTTGTTGAGGTATATATATGAAATAGAAAACTTACAATTTTTCCAAATTTGGCAGTGTACTCTTCTGTGGCGCCGAGAGAATTATAATGATGGATACTACCTTCCTCGAGGTCAATAATCATTAGATGTCAATGATCATCTACATTATTTAGAGGACAGATGATATATCTAATTGGCTTATCCGTATCAGTAGCAATAGTTTGTTCAAAAGCCTGAGCGTGAATCGCCTCAAAAAGTTCCTATGTTTATTAAAAAAGAAGTGTCAGTGGACTAAATCATAGAAAAAAATCAACAATACAAGTAGCTAATTGACTTACATCGAACCCCACCCCACAGAATATGGAGGGATGGTATGATGAGTTACACGCTTTTGCTTCATTTCCAAGAATTGTCCAGTATGTATTTATGCAATCCCTGGTGGTGTAGTCATTCCAATCAAATATTGTCAAAAAAGATTGCATATCTAATGTAAAGGTCCCATTGGACCATACTGGAGTCAACTCATACCTACATACAAATAAGATCAGCAACTTAATAACAATGTGAATGAATAAATTTTATTAGTGAATGTCAATAATCATCATTGTTTTACAATATTTTTCCAAATGCAATAGCAACTGACTCACTTTAATTTACTAAGCTTTAATAATGTTTCAGCAATCTCTGCATCTTTAGGCTTCTTCTTAAAAAATGCCCTGAAATTCTTCAAGATTTTGCTTTTGACCTTTTGAAATTCTTTAGCTTTAGCTGCGTGATGTTCAGATATGTTTGTTTGGTGGAGGTCTCAGATTTGTTGTTTGCGTTGTAGTATCTGACAATGATGGGGCAGGAGCCTCGTCTTCTTCATCATCATCATCTTCTTCATCTTCATCCTCATCCTCATCCTGAACAACTTGTTTGCCCTTGCCTTTGGGTTGGTAGTATTGTCTGACCTGAGTTATTTTCCTTTTTTTGGCAAGAGGCTCACCTTCATCTAACCCTTTGATTTGCAATTGTTCATACAACGTCTTGATTCTTTGGTTAGACTGAAGTATGATCTTCTCTCTTGCAGCTACCCTTTTTTCATTATGCTCCTCTTGTACTTTAAGCTGCGAATATAATTTACCAATTATTTTATCCTTTTCAAAAATGATGTCATCTTTTTGTTTCAGTTGGGACTCCTTCTCTGCAATTATTGTTTCTTTCTGAGCAATAATTTGATCCTTGGCACTGATGGCTGTTGTCGTCTCACTTGTGGCTTCCTCCAAACTTTTAAGTGCTATATTTAATTGGTGCTGTAAGGTCTCAATTTCTTCTTGTTTTAGTATACATATATCGCAAGCTTCCGTTTGTAAGGCCTGTTGCCTTCCTTGTGCTGCCTGGCTTCCTTCTGGTGCCTTCTGTAATACCTCACAGTGTACCTCAAGTGGTTGAGTTGGAGGAGAGTAGTCAGGTACCAAATCATGCTCTATATCAAACGGAATTAAATCAACAATAATTAAATCTGTGGCCACATGGTCTATCATCCACTTGATACTCTCAACGTGGGCTTTAGGCCAAGTCCAGCGAAGTATTCTTGACAATTTATGAGGATGTTCAGGAGCAGCAATACTAATATGTTCAGTAACCCATACCTGCAACATCATTATAATCAGTAAATAATATCCATCATCAAATTATATCAGCAGGTATATGTACTCTAACTTACAGCCAAAATATTTGGAAATCCCTTGAGCAAGGGAGTCTTGGCCGGTTGGGTTGAATCACCTACATGTGGTCTATGCCTCAAGGTCACCTCCTTTCCAATGGCTCCCAACTGAGGAGCCATGAAATTGTACACGGCATTGCACCAATTATAGTTTCGTAGATTGTCAAAATCATCTACGCAATCAATAAGTGACAGGGCAGGAATGACAAGTATGCTGCTACTACCACAAAATAGCATTGTACTAAAAAAATAGAGTATATACAACTGACAGTACAGCTTGTCATTGGATGTAGACTTTATTAGCAGTTTCTCCAAATGCCGTGCAGAACAACTGGAATCTTCAAAATACTCCTTGTACAGTAGGTTGGAGGGAGGTCTCATTCAAATCAAGTTGGACTATCTCTCCATGGTCAGGTAGCCCTAGAATAAGTGATATATCAACCTTTGTGAAATTGAGTTTTTTCCCATGGAATACAAAGCTCTATTCTTCTTCATCCTAATTATCAAACATGTTCTGAACTTGGGGTCTTACACAAGAACTAGTAGGAAGGTCGAGGACCCAAGAAAAGGGTGTGTCTCGAATCAACTGTTCTTGTGCTGGTGTGGGTGGAACAGAATCAATAAAATTTTTGAAATGACATAGGCTACTTTTCCAGTTCATTCGTTTACTTCGACCTCTGTTGGCAAAACTTGTATACTCGGTAGGCAATTTGATTTTTCGTTTTGGCAGCTATTTTTTCTCATGACTTCCCCCAGGGACTTGTTGTTTCTTAGATTTGGTGGGAGCAGCTTTCTTTGAAGCTGATCTTTTTTGACCCATACCGAACTTAGCAACCATCAAACAAAAAATTATTTGACACAAACATAAATGAGACTTAGAATTCGTTCATAAAAGGGTCTCCTCAAATTCAGTCTTTTACTGAAAACTATCACTAACCCTAGGTGAAAAGCAAGAACTGAAATGACAAACTATAAATTAGGGTACGTACAATTCGACTAGTGTGATGACGAGGATGTCACCCACAACTACTCCAATGAAGACAAGCACGCTACCTTGAAATCGCAACAAATCTGGAGCTAGAAGACGATTGCTTACCACTAGGCTCCCAGGGAGGCTATAAAGCTGAGTGACTGCTGGGCCTGATATAAAAGGATTTCAGGCCCTAGGCGGCCCTTTTAATATATATTATAAATATAATTTAGGTTACATCTATTTTTATTTATAAAAATAAAACTAAATTTGTTATATATCATATATATTTCTGATTTATCCTGTGTATTTTATTGATTATGTATTTATATTTACTTTTCAAGGCTCTAAAATTCACATATAGATGAACGACGCTGGGCCTGAAATAAAAGTTATTCAGGCCCAAAGTGGGCCTGAATATATCTGATTTCAGGCCCAGAGTGGGTCTAAATATCTCTGATTTCAGGCCCACCGTGGGTCTGAAATGTTAGATATTCAGGCCCACCAAAGAATGAAATTTTCATTTACCATCATAAAAAAAATTAATAATTATTTATCATGAATTATTATTTAATTAGGTATATCAGTGGGTAAGGTATAGGAGTAGTTTAGGTATATCAGTGAGTTTTGAGCAAAACTCACAGATGGACCTACCATATCTGGAATTCTAAAAATCCTATATCATTAGACAGGGTTGAGCTAGGAGATGATATTTTTGGTGTCCAAACCTCTAATCTTGCTGTATCACCAATGTTATAGGAGTAGTTTAGGTATATCAGTGAGTTTTGAGCAAAACTCACTGATGGACCTACCATATCTGGAATTTTGAAAACCCTATATCATTAGACAGGGTTGAGCTAGGAGATTATATTTTTGGTGTCCAAACCTCTAATCTTGCTTTATCACCAATGCTATAGGAGTAGTTTAGGTATATCAGTGAGTTTTGAGCAAAACTCACTGATGGACCTACCATATCTGGAATTCTGAAAACCCTATATCATTAGACAGGGTTGAGCTAGGAGATTATATTTTTGGTGTCCAAACCTCTAATCTTGCTTTATCACCAATGCTATAGGATTAGTTTAGGTATATCAATGAGTTTTGAGCAAAACTCATTGATGGACCTACCATATCTGGAATTCTGAAAACCCTATATCATTAGACAGGGTTGAGCTAGGAGATGATATTTTTGGTGTCCAAACCTCTAATCTTACTGTATCACCAATGCTATAGGAGTAGTTTAGGTATATCAGTGAGTTTTGAGCAAAACTCACTGATGGACCTACCATATCTGGAATTCTGAAAACCATATATCATCAGACAGGGTTGAGCTAGGAGATTATATTTTTGGTGTCCAAACCTCTAATCTTGCTTTATCACCAATGCTATAGGAATAGTTTAGGTATATCAGTGAGTTTTCAGCAAAACTCACTGATGGACCTACCATATCTGGAATTCTGAAAACCCTATATCATTAGACAGGGTTGAGCTAGGAGATGATATTTTTGGTGTCCAAACCTCTAATCTTTCTGTATCACCAATGCTATAGGAGTAGTTTAGGTATATCAGTGAGTTTTGAGCAAAACTCACTGATGAACCTACCATATCTGGAATTCTGAAAACCCTATATCATTAGACAGGGTTGAGCTAGGAGATTATATTTTTGGTGTCCAAACCTCTAATCTTGCTTTATCACCAATGCTATAGGATTAGTTTAGGTATATCAGTGAGTTTTGAGCAAAACTCACAGATGGACCTACCATATCTGGAATTCTGAAAACCCTATATCATTAGACAGGGTTGAGCTAGGAGATGATATTTTTGGTGTCCAAACCTCTAATCTTGCTGTATCACCAATGCTATAGGAGTAGTTTAGGTCTATCAGTGAGTTTTGAGTAAAACTCACTGATGAACCTACCATATCTGGAATTCTGAAAACCATATATCATTAGACAAGGTTGAGCTAGGAGATTATATTTTTGGTGTCCAATCCTCTAATCTTGCTTTATCACCAATGTTATAGGTATCACCAATGTTGTATCACCAATGTATCAGACGGTGTGATTTTAGGCCCACCGTGGGCCTGAAATCATTTTATTTCAGGCCCACCGTGGGCCTGAAATTTTTTTATTTCTGGCCCATCGTGGGCCTGAAATCATTTAAGTTCATGCTCAGCTTGGGCATTAAATACAATAATGATTTATAAATTAATATTCTATATTTATCTACAAGATCAAGTCCAAATCCTCTAATTTTATTTAATTATTAAATTTTATCAAAACATCCTTACAATTTTTATAATTTGAAACAAGTTTTTTAAATATATGGTACACATAATCTATCTTACTAAGTAAATACAAAATGCAAAGGAGCTGAATTATGTCCTAATCATTATGAGTGATGTTTTCTTACTGATTTCAGTTGGTACCCTACATTGCAACAACTCGATGTGAATCAACATCACACAATTGTTTTGTTTTTCTCGACAATAAATTATATTCATACAAATTACACAATTTGTATACAAATGGAGCTGAATCACCAGCAAAGGATTTTTTTTTACAACATTACTTCATTTTGATTTACATCCTCATGTTTTGCAATACATGTCTCTCATAATATTTACTGTTAGATCAAATCTCATTTTCGTCATATCTCCTTGTTTGAAATCCATCTTCTCATCGTATAGGAGACATCGGACGTATTGCATAACAAAGAAGGCACAGTTCACGCTGAAAATGACAAACAGTATTTCTGATTTCAATAAGTGAGGTAATAAAATACTTTCATGATTTAAAATTTTTGAAACTCTAACTCAGTGTAACACCCAATAATTTTCGTGAATTATTAGGAATTTTTCTGAATTTTCTAGTATTTTTTCGAATTAAAATAAAAAGAAAAAAAAAGGAGGGTCGGGCGGGGTTTGATCCCGCGACCATAGGGCAAAGCAAGCCCTTAAGTGAGTTGGGGTAACCAGCAGGGCAAGGGTATCAAGCACAAAAAAGGATGAAGCGAAATAATATTATAGCTAAGTAAGTCCTTTTCATGAGGAGATGTCTCAACTTCCACTTAAGTTGTGTTAAGACCCCTTTTAGGGTTTCGGGAGGCCGCGCGAGCAGAGGTGAGGAGGCTGCGAAAACAGGGGAAAAGAGGGAGTTTTCTTCCTCCTTCTTCTTCCTCTTGAAGTAGAGAACCTAGGGCTTCTTTCCTAGGGCCAAGGAGTGAAGTTTTCTCGCAAGGGAAGAGAGGAGGAGCGCTACGCTAGGAGTTTCCTAGATATTTAGTGAATTTACTTCAAGAAAAAGGGTAAGTAGATCACTCACCTGCAATAGAAGTAGTTTCGCCATGTATTTCTCGTTGTAGAACCATGTTTGTGATCTAAGTGCATGCTTTAAGATTATGATTTTTATTGTGGTTTTAAGTTCCTAAAGAATACATGTTTTATCATAGAATATGAATTGGAGTAGGTTTTTGTGTATGTGACCTAAGTATGATAAGAGTAAGTTCTTGAAAAGTCCCAAAAATGAGTTTTTGGGTTAAGGGCACGCAAGGTGCTCGATGAAAGTTCCAAGTAAGAAAAGGTAAAGGTTTATAGTGCAAGATTTATGAAAAAGAAAGTTAGCTTGATAAATACAAGCATTATGAGTAAGAAAGTATTTTATTTTTGTAAAGTGACATGTACCGGGCAAATGAGAGGCCCACAGAAAGTAAGAAAGAAGCTCTAATAGGGTGCGGTGGCTAGCTATCCCGAAACCTATTAGGGATGCGCGCATTGGTACATTGATACCATGGTACATTGTCAAGGTGTAGCGACCCGCCTTCTCTGCCTTAGACGGATCGTTACTTTTGTCTACTTCTCGACTCTAATGCACGACTAAAAATGCGGAAATCTTTTTTTTCTTTTTAATCTATCTAAGAATGATATTCTAACTTAAATAGTCATGCATGATACCATGTTACACTTTCTTTCTCAAAAACTCGTAAGAAAATACTTATTGAAACTTGCCTCGCCCAACTCAGCTTACGGGTATCAGTCGACTGATAAGCCTAAAATCTGGAAATTCAGGTTTCGAAACTTGTTTCAAAAGCCCACCAAACATATAGTTTCGAGCCATATGAAATCATGACACCATTTCTATACTCTATACCAGTTTCCTAAACAATTTAGCCAATCAAAACGAATCCATAAACTTGAAATTAGGACTTTTGCGGAATTTAGCAAGTTATGGAAAATCTACATAGACTTTAAGCTAGAGCTTGTACCAAACTTAACTTCTAACCATTGAAACTCATCACACAAAATTCTGAAACATCCCTAAGGCATTATCAAATGAGAAAGCAACTTTTCTAAACATACTTAAGCAATAAAAACTTGACTCAAAGGAAAATTAATACTATCTTGGCACATGCATCTATTTCTCTACAAAGTATCAATATTCCAAACTACTCACACTTCTACTCATCCAACGCAATCATAAGGATGTGTATGCTAAATGAAATGACATGGAATCTTTACTCTAAGAAATTGAGCATGTGAAACTATCCAAAACTTAAATGTTCGCTAAACTCCATAAAGCAAGAACTTGAAATTTGAATAAACTATAACATTGTAATTCAAATAACTAAATTGTCTCGTCTCAAAGATCTCTCCAAAATCAGCCACCACACACACTTTACTCAGCACCGCCTCGTCGCCTTCCTTCAGAATTGCTTGCCTTTACCTTTATCTGCAGTAAGAGGAAATGCAACTAGTAAGCAAAAAGCTTAGTAAGTACTATCTAGCTCACAAAATCTCGAAATGTGCAAACATTCTTCTTGAACAATATGAAAATCATATGAGATACTTATATGCTTGGAAGAAAACTAAGAACATGTATAACTCAAAACATGCATACTCAAGCATTAATAAATCTCAATTTACTTTTCTTGGCTCAACTTGAAACTTTAGCTATTCTTAAACTTTTTGAAAACTCTTTAAACTTTAGAAACTTTGCTAAAGCATATACTTGAAAATAATAATCACTTGGATCCACTGAAGACGTAAGTACCATCTCATACGCGCTCCCTAAAAGGTTGGGGTAGCGAGCCACCAATCCTAATAGAGCAGACCTTGGTCTACCAGGGCCAAGACCTTGGAATTGGACACCTGGATTTCTTTAACGACGCCCTTGGACGCCGGGTACTGGCCTTAGAAAATAAAATAGTTTTTCTTTCTTTTCTTTCTTATCTGTAAATGCCTTGGCATTTTTCTCGAGCACCTTGCGTGCTAAAATCCCTAAGTCTTGACTTTTGGGGATTTCTTAAGGCCTTGGCCTTTTCTTTTCTTATCTTTATCTTCTCTTTTCTTTTCTCATAACTTTCTTAGCCCCTAATCTCACATAGGGTGCTTAATCAAACTTATACAAGCATATAATGAACTAAGATCACATGCAAAAACTTAAACAAAAAGGAAATATCTCTTTTAAAAACTTTTAAGGGAAATTCTTGCGGAAAAACCGCCTCTTACTGCAGGTGAGCAGTACTTACTTTGGTTTCCTTGAACTTACAACCAAAATTGACGTCGAGGGCTCGGGAGAAGCTTGAAATCTCTACGAACCGTCCGCGCCTACGTGTTCTTCTCGTCGAGACGGACGAAACGTTCCGTCTCCTTGGTTCCCTCTTGGTCGGCGCCCCCTTGGAAGAGGAGGGAAAAGTTTGGTGCTTGGTGTTGGCGTGCGGACAAAAGAGGAGGAAGAGGGGTCGGCGTGAGGGTTTGGGCGTCGCGCGGCTAGGGTGAGGAAGAGAAACCCCAAAATTCTAATTTCCTCTCTTTAATCATCTATTTATACTATCTTCATGAAAAAAACGTAACTACTCTATAAATTTATTTCTCTCCAACTTTTGTTGTGCATGATACCCTAGCCCAGCCGGTCGCGTGCACGCCTGGTCTCCTGGTGGTCGCGGGTTCGAACCCCCTGCTGCCCTTAAACGTTTTTCCTTTTTTAAAAATACTAAACGGACTCGGAAAATTTCATAAAAATATTCTAAAAATTCCTAAAAATATCTAGAATATTTCTAAACCATTTTTAAATAGTTCTAAGGACTTTAAGAACTAAAAATGGAAATTTTGGGGCGTTACACAAGGCCTGAGAAAGTTGATTATTATTTTGAAGTATATGTAAGTGTTTTCAGTTTAAGCATATGTTTTGCTAAGTATGTTAACATTGTTATGTTACAAGCATGTTAAAGAGCAAGAGCAAGGAAGTTAGTGGTTTAAAGTATGGAAATGCATAAGTAGCAAGTCTCAAAAGAAATTATGAGCATGTTAGATTTGCCAATGTTTTAATGCTAGTAAATGTTTTCAAGCATGATTGAGCATGATGAGTATGTGAAAGTTTCCATGTGTAAGTATTTCAAAGTGCATGTGTTTTGAAGCAAGCATTATTTGAAAAGAGCATGTTTATCATTGATCGCATGGATTTGTGAGTTAGGATTTACTTACTAAGCAAATCGCTTATTAGTTGCATTTCCTTCTATTGCAGACAAAGGTAAAGAAAAATCATAAGCTAGGGAGGCGAGCGGGACTTGCATTGATGTTCAGTGGCGGTGGAACTGTGGAAGAGATCGTCGGGTTAAGTCTTGTAGAACATGTGTTTTGGTGTTTTGAATTGGTAGAACGAATGACTTTGTTTAAACCTTGCATAGAGACAAAGTTGGGTACAAACTCTAGTCTAAAGTTCATATATTTTGATAGCTTATTTACTTCCGCAAAGATCCTAATTGCAAGTTTATGAGGTTGTTTTGAGTTGCTAGGATGTTTATAAAACTAGTATAGAGTATAGAAATGGAGTTATGTCTTTGTATGTCTTAAAAGTATATGAATTGTGGAGCTTTGGAAATGGTTTTCAGGTCTGTAAATGCAGGTTTCAGGCGTGCCAGCCGACTGGTTCAGAACCAGTCGACTGCCCTATCGAACAGAAAGTTTCTGTTCGATGCACCAGTTGACTGCCAAGAGGCCAGTCGACTGGTGCCGGGCACAAAAAGTTTCTGTGGCTAACACCAGTCGACTGGCTATATAGCAGTCGACTGGTGCCATTACAAAGAAAGTGATGTAGGGCAGATGGTTAGTGCTTCTCTTTTACAACTAAGAGGTCTAGGGGTCAAATCCTTGCAAAGTAAATAAAATGAATTTTTTTTAAAAGAAAAAAATTCAGAGCAAGTTAAGGGAAGTCAAGTAGTGGTAACCTAAGGCTAAGGATAAGGTAAAGTTAAGGTTAGGTAAAAGTGACGTCCGCTTTAGTGGTAGAGAAGTGGGGTCGTCACAGAGTGGTATCATAGCCAAGTTCCACCCTTCCGCCACACTGACATCAAGCATCAATCCTGCCGCCTGCCAAGTAAGAAGTTTATATGTTGCAGTTTTGTATGCTTTTCATTGTTGACTGCTAGTATCAGTAAGTGCATGATGATAAGGAAGTATGTTAGTATTATTATATGCTAATATGTGCATGAAGATAATGAAGTAAGTTAGTAAGAGATAATGAGTTTTTATTTTCTTTACACTATAGAGTAAGAGAATGGCAAGAGGACGTCCCAGAATTGTCCGAAATGAGAAACAAGCTCCTAGAGGGCAAAAGGCAACATAGTCTCTTTATGATATAGAGTAAGAGAATGTTAAGAGGACGTCCTAAAAAGGCCCAAAATGAGGAGCGAGCTCCTAAAGGGCAAGAGGCAACAAAGTCAGTACCACCGCCAAATCTTTTAGAGGTGGTGGCTCGGTTACAAGGGTAAGTAGTAGAATAGCAGCAAGTTATTGCCACCATGATGACTAACCAGTAGGCCGCTCCCATTACCCCGCTGGTGGAGAATGTAGTGGCACCAGTTGTGACCGACGATCCATCGGTTACATCTATAGTCCCGGCAAGGGGGGTAAGGCAAGAAGCGTACCTCATTCAGTAGAAGAAACTGAAGCCAGGGAACTTCCCAGGCACAAGCAAACCATGGGATGCTAAAGCATGGTTCAAAACGTTGGAAAGAATAGTAGGGCTACTGGACTGGCATGAGGTAGAGAAGATAAAGTGTGCATCTTTCTGACTTACGAGAGATGCTAGGATGTGGTGGGGAGAAAGTTAAGGCCAAGAGAAATATCAGCTAGATGACATGGGCCGACTTCGAGACTGAGTTCTTCGAAGAATAGTTTCACATGCGAGTAACCAACAAGCATTACGATGAATTCACGGAGTTCAGACAAGAAGACTTATCCGTGGATGAAGCAGTGAAGAAGTTTAATCGGTTAGCTCGTCTGTGCCCAGAGCTAGTTAGCACAGAAAAAGAGATAGTCAGGCTAATGCTCAAGATATTAAGGCCTGAGATAGCGTTAAATGGGGCTAGCGGTGTTAAGAGGCCGCAAACCTCCGAAGAATTGATAAGTAGTGCTTTGATCACCGAGCACTACTTAAACAGTATAAAGGCCACCAGAAATATTGAACGATGAAGTTCTTAACAACTTTACCGTCAGGGGAAGTAATGGCCTCTACTCAGAGGCTAAGGGCAGTACCAATCTGGATTTCCAACCGAGAGCTCTATAGTGACTTGGTAGTCCTTGAGATGAAATATTACGATGTCATTTTAGGGATGGACTTCTTAAGCAAGTATGGTGCTTCTATAGACTGCCGCCAGAGGAAAGTCAAGTTCACACCAGAAGCAGAACCTCCATTTGAGTTTATTGGAGACCCAAAGAGAAAGACAAAAAGGTTCTTATCTACCTTACAAGCTCAGAGAATGTTAGAGAAGGGGTGCTATGGTTTTCTAGCTCATATAGTGGATGCAAGTCAAGGAGAAGGGTTGAAGAGAGAAGTAGTGAGGGTAGTCTGTGACTATCCTTAGGTGTTTCCTGAAGAGTTACCAGGACTCCCTCCCAATCGGGAAATTGAGTTGGCCCCAAGAACCAACCTAATTTCGAAGGCACCTTATCGCATGGCGCCAGTAGAACTGAAAGAATTGTAAGAACAGTTACAAGAGCTGCTCGACAAGGGTTTCATCCGCCCTAGTCATTCACCTTGGGGAGCTCCTGTGTTATTCGTCAAGAAGAAAGATGAACCCATGCGAATGTGCATAGATTATCGAGCTTTGAATAAGGTAACCACCAAGAACAGATATCCCTTGCTAAGGATAGATGATTTATTCGATCAGTTGAAGGGAGCCACGGTGTTCTCCAAAATAGATCTGCGATCAGGTTACCATCAACTCAAAGTGAAGGAGAGTGATGTGCCAAGGACTGCTTTCAGTATAAGATATGGGCACTACGAGTTTGTGTTCATGCCCTTTGGAGTGACAAACGCCCCTGCGACGTTTATGAATCTAATGAATAGAGTGTTCAAGGATTTTCTGGACAAGTTCGTCATTGTCTTTATTGATGATATCCTAGTGTATTCAAAGACTCAGGAAGAACATGACGAACACCTGAAGATGGTATTGCAAACCTTACATCAGAAGGAGTTGTACGCCAAATTCTCAAAGTGTGAGTTTTGGCTTGACCAGGTGGCCTTCCTAGGCCACATCATTTCCAAGGAAGGTATTATGGTAGACCCAGCCAAGATTGAAGCAGTTAGTAACTGGAGTCGACCAAAGAATGCCAGTGAGATCAGAAGTTTTCTGGGTTTGGCAGGGTACTACAGAAGGTTTGTAGAGGACTTTTCAAAGATAGCTTCTCCACTTACAGCCCTTACCAGAAAGAATAAGAAGTATGAGTGGACTGAAGACTGTGAGCAGAGTTTCCTTGAGTTGAAGAAGAGACTGACAAGCGCTCCTATTCTTACAGTACCCGAAGGTGATAAGAGCTTTGATATATACAGTGATGCATCAAAGCTAGGACTTGGAGCCGTACTTATGCAAGAAGGCAAAGTCATAGCTTATGCTTCTAGGCAACTCAAGGATTATGAAAAGAATTACCCCACTCATGATCTGGAGTTGGCAGCTGTAGTCTTTGCTCTAAAGATATGGAGGCATTACTTATATGGAGTGCAGTGTAAGATTTATACAGATCACCAGAGTCTGAAATATTTCTTCACTCAGAAAGACCTCAATATGAGACAGCGAAGGTGGCTCGAGTTAGTGAAGGACTATGACTGTGAGATTCTGTACCACCCTGGTAAGGCAAATAGAGTAGCAGATGCACTGAATAGAAAGACTTGTGCCACTTTAATGTCCTTATCATCATTGGCACCACCATTACAGAAGGAGATAGTAGATTATGGAGTGGAGATTATTGATGGGCAGCTAGCTCTATTGACACTAGAGTCAACTTTGCTTGAAGAGATACAGAAAGAGCAAGCTGAGGATTCTGATATCCAAAGGATCAAGCAGAGATGCAAGAAGGAGAGAGTAAAGAGTTTAGAGTATCTGATAGTGGGATACTCTACTATGGTGACCATTTATGTGTCCCCAATCATGAAGAGCTGAGAAAGAAGATTCTTGAAGAAGCCCATGGAACTCCCTACTCAATGCATCCTGGTTCCACTAAGATGTACCAGGATTTGAAAAGAAGATTTTGGTGGTCAGGGATGAAGAGAGACATAGCTAAGTATGTCAGCACCTGCCTGACATGTCAGAGAGTTAAAGCAGAACACCAGAGACCAGGAGGTGTCCTACAGCCCATTCAGATTCCAGAGTGGAAATGGGAAGACATAGCCATGAATTTCATAGTTGGTCTACCAAAGACAACTAATGGCTATGACGCTATTTGGGTGATAGTAGACAGATTGACCAAGTCTGCCCACTTCTTGGCAATCAGAGTGTCTTACTCGATTGAAAAGTTAGCCCAGTTATATGTGCAAGAAGTGATCCGACTACACGGAGTCCCGAAGACCATTATCTCTGATAGGGATGGTCGTTTCACTTCACACTTTTGGGAGTGCGTACAGACAGCGCTAGGCACCAAACTGAAGTTTAGCACAGCTTTCCATCCCCAGACTGATGGACAGACAGAGAGAGTGAATCAAATTCTAGAAGATATGCTCAGAGCTTGTGCATTAGATTTCAAGGGCAGTTGGTGCAAGTATTTGTGTTTAGCTGAGTTTGCCTATAACAACAGTTATCAGGCTACTATTGGTATGGTGCCCTATGAAGCTCTTTATGGCAGGAGGTGTAGATCTCCCCTCTGTTGGTATGAAGGTAGTGAGAAGAAAGAAATGGGGTCACAGACTGATCTCATAGATGATACCACAGAAGCTATAAAGAGTATCCGCTAGAGAATAGAAGCTGCTCAGAGTAGGCAGAAGAGTTATGCCGATGTACGCCGTAGACCGTTAGAGTTTGAAGTTGGGGATACAGTTTTCCTCAAGGTAGCTCCTATGAAGGGGTAATGAGATTCGTCAAGAAAGGCAAGCTAAGTCCTCGATACATAGGACCCTACCTAGTGACGAAAAGAGTTGGCAAAGTAGCATATGAGTTGGAACTACCTTCAGAGATGTCAGCAATACACAATGTGTTCCATGTCTCAATGCTAAAGAAGCATATCCCAGATGCTAACCAAGTGATTGAACCACAGATGGTACAAGTTCAAGAAGATCTCAGTTATGAAAGTCGACCTATTCAGATAATAGATCGAGCAGATAAGAAGCTGAGGAACAAAGTGGTACCACTAGTAAAAGTCTTATGGCTGAATCAGAAGTATAAAGAGGCAACCTGGGAATCAGAAGATAGCATGAGGCAAAAGTATCCGGAGTTATTCTAAGTTCGAGGATGAACTTTTTATAAGGTAGGGAGGATTGTAACACCCAATAATTTTTGTGAATTATTAGAAATTTTTTTGAATTTTCTAGCATTTTTTCGAATTAAAATAAAAAGAAAAAAAAGGAGGGTCGGGCGGGGTTTGATCTCGCGACCATAGGGCAAAGCAAGCCCTTAAATGAGTTGGGGTAACCAGCAGGGCAAGGGTATCAAGCAGAAAAAAGGATGAAGCGAAATAATATTATAGCTAAGTAAGTCCTTTTCATGAGGAGATGTCTCAACTTCCACTTAAGTTGTGTTAAGACCCCTTTTAGGGTTTCGGGAGGCCGCGCGAGCAGAGGTGAGGAGGCTGCGAAAACAGGGGAAAAGGGGGAGTTTTCTTCCTCCTTCTTCCTCTTGAAGTAGAGAACCTAGGGCTTCTTTCCTAGGGCCAAGGAGTGAAGTTTTCTCGCAAGGGAAGAGAGGAGGAGCGCTACGCTAGGAGTTTCCTAGATATTTAGTGAATTTACTTCAAGAAAAAGGGTAAGTAGATCACTCACCTGCAATAGAAGTAGTTTCGCCATGTATTTCTCGTTGTAGAACCATGTTTGTGATCTAAGTGCATGCTTTAAGATTATGGTTTTTATTGTGGTTTTAAGTTCCTAAAGAATACATGTTTTATCATAGAATATGAATTGGAGTAGGTTTTTGTGTATGTGACCTAAGTATGATAAGAGTAAGTTCTTGAAAAGTCCCAAAAATGAGTTTTTGGGTTAAGGGCACGCAAGGTGCTCGATGAAAGTTCCAAGTAAGAAAAGGTAAAGGTTTATAGTGCAAGATTTATGAAAAAGAAAGTTAGCTTGATAAATACAAGCATTATGAGTAAGAAAGTATTTTATTTTTGTAAAGTGACATGTACCGGGCAAATGAGAGGCCCACAGAAAGTAAGAAAGAAGCTCTAATAGGGTGCGGTGGCTAGCTACCCCGAAACCTATTAGGGATGCGCGCATTGGTACATTGATACCATAGTACATTGTCAAGGCCTGAGAAAGTTGATTATTATTTTGAAGTATATGAGTATATGTAAGTGTTTTCAGTTTAAGCATATGTTTTGCTAAGTATGTTAACATTGTTATGTTACAAGCATGTTAAAGAGCAAGAGCAAGGAAGTTAGTGGTTTAAAGTATGGAAATGCATAAGTAGCAAGTCTCAAAAGAAATTATGAGCATGTTAGATTTGCCAATGTTTTAATGCTAGTAAATGTTTTCAAGCATGATTGAGCATGATGAGTATGTGAAAGTTTCCATGTGTAAGTATTTCAAAGTGCATGTGTTTTGAAGCAAGCATTATTTGAAAAGAGCATGTTTATCATTGATCGCATGGATTTGTGAGTTAGGATTTACTTACTAAGCAAATCGCTTATTAGTTGCATTTCCTTCTATTGCAGACAAAGGTAAAGAAAAAGCATAAGCTAGGGAGGCGAGCGGGACTTGCATTGATGTTCAGTGGCGGCGGAACCGTGGAAGAGATCGTCGGGTTAAGTCTTGTAGAACATGTGTTTTGGTGTTTTGAATTGGTAGAACGAATGACTTTGTTTAAACCTTGCATAGAGACAAAGTTGGGTACAAACTCTAGTCTAAAGTTCATATATTTTGATAGCTTATTTACTTCCGCAAAGATCCTAATTGCAAGTTTATGAGGTTGTTTTGAGTTGCTAAGATGTTTATAAAACTAGTATAGAGTATAGAAATGGAGTTATGTCTTTGTATGTCTTAAAAGTATATGAATTGTGGAGCTTTGGAAATGATTTTCAGGTCTGTAAATGCAGGTTTCAGGCGTGCCAGTCGACTGGTTCAGAACCAGTCGACTGCCCTATTGAACAGAAAGTTTCTGTTCGATGCACCAGTTGACTGCCAAGAGGCCAGTCGACTGGTGCCGGGCACAAAAAGTTTCTGTGGCTAATACCAGTCGACTGGCTATATAGCAGTCGACTGGTGCCATTAAAAAGAAAATGATGTAGGGCAGATAGATGGTTAGTGCTTCTCTTTTACAACTAAAAGGTCTAGGGGTCAAATCCTTGCAAAGTAAATAAAATGAAAGTTTTTTTTTAAAAGAAAAAAATTCAGAGCAAGTTAAGGGAAGTCAAGTAGTGGTAACCTAAGGCTAAGGATAAGGTAAAGTTAAGGTTAAGTAAAAGTGACGTCCGCTTTAGTGGTAGAGAAGTGGGGTCGTCACACTCAGTTACTTACCTATGTTCTTGTTGGGGACATTTTTGTCTGATGGAGGGTCATTTGTCCAAGGGATGATAACTTTGTAGATATGGATGAATAGCCGTAAGTTCCTCGCGACTATATTGTTTAAGTTCTTTTACCTGTATAATATATCATGAATTTCAATGACATTTTTTATCAAATGATGAACAAATATATGAATATAGGTTGGTTGCTCACCGCTGAGTCAAAATCATGCTTATATTTATGGCCACTAGCAAGAGAATTTAAATGATTGAAAGGCATTGCTTCTGTATCCACCGCCAACAAGTGAAAGTGTGTATTATCACTGCACAAAGGTATTAAAATATATCTAAACCCTTGTTCTAACATATCCGTCTTCATCACTTGTTGCAGGGAAAACTTTCTTGACGATCTTATTGAAGCCTACAAATTTGCATAATCAAAATTATTAATAACCACATCATAATATTATGTCTTCTATAATCTATTTATTGATACTAATTTACATCACTTACTGTGAAGAAGGTTAACAATATATTGACTTGTTGTATGGCCTACCACATGTGGATGCTCCCCTAAAGATAATTTTACAGAAGGCATCAATGACCTCGCCTTTAGTAAAAACCTCTCCATTGAGGATTTGTAAGAATGAATGCAAATTCAAAGCAAAGGGTGCATCCTCCTAGATAAATTCATTAGCCAACCTGTCAAGTTAATTGATAAGATTATATATTAAAGGCCCAAATATATTAACTAAACTATGTTTCATAACTTACTTTAGGTTCTCCAATTTATTTATCAGGTAGGACACTTCTTTATCTTGATTTTTCTTCTTCGACTTCATAAAATGTTTCTTCACAAACTACATCCAAAAAATTTAGACCAAACTAATTAATGACCAAATTCAATAAATTTTACGTAATTTATATGAAAATAACTCACATACATCAATGCTTGTTGCCTCATTTTGTATAGTTCGGAGGTCCTTCTATTTTCCTCCTCTATATCTTCTTCAGACATGACTTCCATTACAGTAATTGTTTCTCTTGCTTCCTCCTCACTAAGTATCCTTTTTCCCTTGTCCATGACATTTGTTATTTCTTCCTTTCTCCGCTTCCCCTTATGTAATAGCTGGTGCCATACACGACTCTCAATTGGAGTATCCCTGTAATAATACCGAGTTCGGTCATGTCCTCTCCTTGTTCTACAAGATACTGGCTCAGAAACAGGAACGACTACAGAATAGCTTTCTTGACCCTCCATCCCCTTTTTTTCAATAATTGAAATTAATTCCTTAACCCTTTCATTCAAACATATATTCTCCTCTGTTAGCTCCTTGATTAGGGTGTCTTTAAGAATGCATTCCCCACATGGCCTTATATATTCTGTGTGATGTCCTTCTGATGTCTCCATTGCCCGTGGAATGTCATCACCAATCTGAAGGTTCTCAAGCAATGTGTTTTCATGTAGGTTAGGAATTATTTCAACGATCACCTGTCAATTATCAAGTACACAAATTTTACTCCCTCTATATCAAACTAACATAGATCACAGTTTAGAATAATTACCTCTTCGGACCTGATTTGGTTGACAAGGTCCCTCACCCTACTAATATGATATTCCTTCGCTTATTTATTCGGGGTCCTTCAACATTGTATGGTTTTTGAATGGGTGCATGCTCCAAAAACCATGCCTACACAAAGTTTTCCAGACAATTACATTAATGACAGCAAAATATTATAAATTTTATCAAGAAAATTCTACTCACTGCCAAAAGCTCAGCAAATCCCTTTAGGTAAGGGAGGTTGGTGGCCCTTTGGTTTCCCTGAGTTTATGAAAATAATTCCCCAATCTTAGGTAATTGTGGAGACAAAAATTTATGGATAGCTTCCACCCAATTGAATCTACCAAGATTCTCATAATCATCTACTATATCTACAAGACCTAGAGGGACCTTATATGTACTAGACGAAAATAAAACACAAACAAATATATACAAAATATATAATTTACAAACTAATAACACATCATCCTCTGATTCAACACTTTTAGAATAATGTTTAAGTAAGTCCTCAATTCTTGTTCTGGTAGGTTGTTTTTCTTTTGAGAAGTAAGAACGATAGAGGTCACCCGATGCTTTAGTTGAATTAATAGGGACCGAAACTCCACGGTCCACTATACCCAGTAACAAAGCAACATCTCGTCTGGTGAACGCAACCGGTACACCTGAAACAATTAAAATATTTAGTTATCATCAACAATATAGGCTTCAACTTATTTCACTTTGGCCCTGAAATGAATTCTTTTCAGGCCCACGTTGGGCCTGAATTAAATTGACTTCAGGCCCAACGTGGGTCATTTCAGACCCACGTTGGGCCTGAAATTATTCATTTCAGGCCTACCAAGAGCCTGAAGTAATTTTACTTCAGGCCCTCGGTAGGCCTGAAATTATTCATTTCAGGCCTACCAAGGGCCTGAAGTAATTTTACTTCAGGCCCTCGGTAGACCTGAAATGATTTTATTTCAGGCCTACCGAGGGCCTTAAGTGAATTTCACCTGATATTCAATCATTTAAATTGATCAAATATAAATTAATTAAGGCCATCTATATCCAAGTTTTATCTTACTATAGATATTATTTACAATTTATAATTAAAACTAATACCTGAGAATTTAAAAACTAGCGAGGTTGAATCCCAACTTTCAAATATATTAACCAAAATTCCCCAGATATGCTGCAATTCTTGTATGTCCAAGAAAAAACTGAAGGGCGACTCTTTGATCTTCGCAATGTGTCACTTATTTAAAATTTCAAATGCTTCAACAAAATGTTTAAAGTGACCTAAACCACTGCACCAATGTAATTTCTTCCCAAACTCATCTGAACCCTACAGTTTTTATACATTACAAATTTATTCAGCAAAAATCAATATAAACATTTTCACAAACTATGTTGTTCTTACCTAAGCCTATCGCTAACATACCTTGGTGATTAATGCCAATGAAGAAGACGATGAACCACCCACAGACCTTCTTCCTGCCATTATCATAATAATCAACCATGCATAAACCCTAAATCCTACTTTGAAAGTGTCGACCAGTCTGGACTTCAACGTTAACACTTAAAGCCGCCTCAGGATCACACACTAACACTTTCGATACTTGCCTAGGTTTTGGTTGGGCGGAGGGACTCGAGGGATGAGCTCGCGACTAAAGCACAACTAGGGCACGAACAATGTCCTCCTCCTTCGACAATACCATTTACGTTGTTGCGCTGAGAGAGAATGGACAAAATTTCCACTGCCTACCCATCCGAACCACTAATTATTATTTTACTGGAAAAGTGGTTCGGATGTCTCGAAATGTGAATCGAAAAAGCTATTTTCTGGCGGGACGGGTATAATAGGAAGATCACTTATGTTGATGTGCCCTTTGGTAAAATAGAAACCATGATACGCTAAATGGTAATTTTCAATTCTTACATACGCCTTTTGGTAAATTGCCGAAAGATTTATATAGAAATAACTTTTCTCTATGTGAGAGTTAGTATTATCCAAGGTGCTTGTGATCCTGACGACATGAAATAACTAAACCCAATTCTAACTTGGACAAAGTGTAACACCCCTCAACCAAACATAGTGGACTCATAGGCACATCGACTCTACATATAGGCAAACTATACAAAGCAAAACTGAGACTATCACGAATGAACTCACGCTAAAAAAATGAAAATATATTCCGTCTCAATATTTGAAGATGAAATTAACATTCTATCTCTAATTACAGGCAGACTAAAGTTCCATCTCTTAATAGAGACGGAACTATAATTAATGACACTATAATGTAAGTATCCTAGATTGATTTTGATGTAATCAATCAAGTCAAGTTAGATCATATATGTTTTTTATTCTTGTGTCTAAATGTGTAGGAGCGAAGAGCACAAGAAATCGAGTGGAAGACGCGACGAGTGAGAAGGATGACACGGGAAGGGAGTGGACGAGATCGGTGCATCCAAGAGATGAGAAGACTGCAGAAGAGTACACCGATAAATAAAAAGGGTGTGCGCGATGTCCAAAGGACAAGACGCCTGGGAGAAAGACTATTCGAGGAGAAGGTCAGAAGTTGGGTTCAGATGAAATCAACTTTAGATGGTCAGAAATCACCTAGAAGCACTAGAAGATTGGTAAACCAAAAGTTAACCAAAACCAAGTGAACTAGGCGCCCGAGTCAACTCGGGCACCTGTATGGTTGTATGCCCAGTGAATCAACGCTGACTAGAACTCAGGTGCCCCTATTCAACATAGGCGCCCAAGATGTGCCACTTCAACAACGGATAAGCTTGTCTAGGGCTATAAATATACCCTTTGAATTTAGAAAGAAGAACAACAACTTTGTATTTAATTTCTTATTTTGTTCTGTACCTTCAACGAGTGTAGCTTCTCCACCTTTAAGAAAGAGCAATTTAGTTGAGCTATTTATTGTCTTAGATTAGCAACCATCCAAGTTACATACCAAGTAAATTTCTTTGAGTCTCTTACTATTTTTCTTAAATTGTTTTATGAATTGCTTGTATTTGCTTAACTAACTCTATTTTTGTTAGAGAATAACAAAAAATTTTGTTTTAATTTGCAAGGCTATTCACCCCCTCTAGTTAGCCTGCACTGGACCAACACCTAGTATCAGAGCCCAAGCGCTTCAGGAGGACTAACCATTGCCTAAAGTAACAAGATGATGGTCGGACCGACTATCCATGCACCTAAGTTTGAGGGGGAGTTCACAATGTGGAAATGCCAGATGGAAGTATTCTTTAAAATGGATTTTGAATTATTACTTATTATGAAAAATAGTTTTGTAGCTCTCGAAGACCAGGAAGAACACCTCTGGTCGAAGAAAGAGCAAGTTTATTTTGTGGCTAATGGGAAGCTGAAATTTCATTTTCTATCCACACTACCAGCACAAGAAGTCAACCATGTCGACCTCTACGAATCTGCGAAAGAGCTCTGGAAGAAGTTCCTGGAACTACATGAAGGGGCCTCAGAAGCAAAGCTCGCCCGTCGAGATCTACTCATAAGCCAACTAACCAACCTCCATATGGAAGAATGAGAGATGGTGTCTCAACTGTTGGTGATTGGATGGCTATAGAGGGGGGGGGGGTGAATGTAGCCAAACACTCAAATCGCTCCCTCTTTAAAACTTTCTGCGTGATCAGATTAGCAGCAGAAGAAATGCAGAAGAAAGAACAAAGTAAAGAAGGAAAAGCAAACCAAACAAACGTTAACATGGCGATGTACAAGGTTCGGGGATAACTTGCCCCTACTCCTTGGCATGCCCGTGAGGTGGGCGATCCCTTGATCGTCGGCAGATCAAGCCCTTGGTGACCCCGGATATAACAGCGCCTCCTTCTCGGTGGAGAAACCTCTCCACAATTGCCTCAAGATGATATGAGATTAAGTGCACTCGACAATGAGAAGGATCGCTCACAAGGATGTAACAAGAACGCTCAAGCACAAAGCAACAGAGAGCACAAAACAAAGCCCAGCCAAAACCCTCAAGTTTTCTGTCTGTTCATCGTTGTCGCTCCTCTGCTTCCAGCTTTGTCTTAAGCCTCTGCTCCCATCACCAGGCTCTCCATCAGCATCCACTGAAGCAACAGCCTAACCCCTTGACTCCCTGAGCACTCAGTCCACTGAAGACCTCTCCAGCTAAGCCTCCGTTAGTTGCCAGCCACCCATCAGAAGCCGTTGAGACCTGAAACGAGGAAACAGACAAACTTGCTCGATGGAAAGTCCCCATTTGACTCTCCTCCATTGTTTGAGTCATCCCTGTAAAGTCTGCACACTCCAACAGAAGCTTAGCGAATGCATATCAAACACTATCACACTATATCAGCAGGTAGCAGAGAAAACACAGACGCGATCAGAAGCCTGACAGCGATTTTGAATTAAAGTGGCAGCTACTGATCGGTCACCAGACCGATCAAAGAGGACCCTGATCGGTCACCAGATCAATCAGGGTTAGCCCTGACCGATCAGGCTCCAGCCTGATCGTCCACAGTGAGAAACTGGAAATCGCGAACTCCTTGTGATCGATCACCCTGACCGATCACAGAACGTGGATCGGTCACCGGACCGATCCACAGCAGTGCTGGGATTCCCAGCCTTCGCAGGCCAAACCTCACTGATCGGTCACTAGACCGATCAGGTTGTGGCCTGATCGGTCTGGGGACCGATCAGGGCACTCCCTGACCGATCAGGCTCCAGCCTGATCGGTCATAATGAGGAACTCGCGATGTTTGATGGGTCAGCCTGACCGATCATAATTCTTCACAGAAGGGCTCTGAGGTCCCTCTGATCGTTCACCAGAACGATCAGGAGGTCTCCCTGATCGGTCACCAGACCGATCAGGAGCCAAACAGAAGCCAACCAATGTTTCTGTTCTCTCCTTGATCGGTTCCCAGACTGATCAACACTCTCTGGATCGGTCACCAGACCGATCCACAACCGAAGTTCGTGCCAACTCCTTGATCGGTCATCAGATCGATCCAGAGACTTCCAATTCAACCCAAAGTCAAGAGAACGGGCTCCCTAGCCTTCTCTAACTCGTGCTCAGTCCCCTGGACCAAGACTCCGTGCCCGGCTTCACTCACCGGGACTTCACCTAGTCCCACTAGGTCTTTTCTCATGTCAGCATGTGATCTCCCCGATCCACCTGGACTTCACCTAGTTCCACTAGGTGTGCCTAGTCCCACTAGGTATTTTTCCCATGCCAGCGTGCGATCTCCCGATCCACCTGGACTTCACCTAGTCCCACTAGGTGTGCCTAGTCCCACTAGGTCTTTTCCCATGCCAGCATGCGATCTCCCGATCCACCTGGACTTCACCTAGTCCCACTAGGTGTGCCTAGTCCCAGTAGGTCTTTTCCCATGCCAGCGTGCGATCTCCCAATCCACCTGGACTCCACTTAGTCCACTAGGTGTGCCTAGTCCCACTAGGTCTTTTCCCATGCCAGCGTGCGATCTCCCGATCCACCTGGACATAATCCGAATTCATTCAACCAAACTTAAATCGTTGTCAACACCAAAACAACAATCGGGCCAGATTGCATCAACAATCTCCCCCTTTTTGTTGTTTGACAATCCGATTTAAGTTTAGGTATTAGATCAATTGAAGTCCATTCAATTATCGTAAGGGAATCAAGATCCTCCCCCTACAATATCACAGCCCTAAACTTAATCACTCATTCTCTCCCCCTTTGTCAAACATCGAATAGGGTATGGTTATTATGTTTAAATATACCTCCCCCTTAACCGAGGGTCTCTCCCTAAAATGATCAAAGGTAATTATGAATTGCACATGAAGTCATATACAGAATAATATCATGGTCAAACATGTATATGTTTATATGACAAGTAAGTAATGCAGCTCTATCAAACTGATGATCGATACAGAAAAATTTCTGATTTATCTATGAACAATCAGTTTTCAGAAAATTTTCTATAACTCTGATTCATTCAAGATCAGACTGCATTAACAATTGAAATTTCATAACAGGGGTGTAGACTTCATCGACATTCGATATTTCTGAAAAATTTCTGAACCATGGTTTGGGTTTCTTGACTGAAAATTATTCCTCATCAAGGAGCAAGAGATCAAGAGACATGATCAAACAACCCATTCATATGAATTTCAAAAATTTCAATACGGGTTTGTATCAAATCAGTATTAAATTTGTTCCAAGTATGGTGAGTATATTCCAATTGTAATCGGTTTGTATCAGCTTTGTTTGTAGTATGATCATTAACCTGATACAATTCGATGAGAGGAGATCGAACTGAGGAGTTGTGACCCAATCAGGAAATTTGCTGATCAGAATTGATCTGATCGGTCATCAGACCGATCAGAGGGATCCCTGATCGGTCGGTGGACCGATCGGGTTCGACACAGAAGGTTTTCTGAAACTGATCAGTTTCAGAAATAGGTTTGTTTCAACTCTTAATCACTCCTAAACCCCTAATTCAATTAGATTTGATCCATTTTTTATCCTAAAATGGTCCCTTAACCAAAATATATATTTCCATATACAACATCTCCAATATAACTTGAGAGTAAAGCTCATACATACAAGGTTTAAATCATGATAAGAAAAAAAACATGGTGAACCTGAATGTTATGAGCTAGATGTTGGAGATACATATATATATATATATATATTATATATATATATATATATATATATATATATATATATATATATGCTAAGTCCTAGAATCTTGATTTAGATTGATACAAAGAAAACACTAGATCATAGAACTTAAACATTGAGTCCTTATGAGATTTTTATAATGATTAGCACAAGCTATATGTTCATCTTGTTCTTAACCAACATTTGCATGCCATAGATTAATGTTAATAACACATACAAGAAAGACACCTTAGGCTTGAGATTAGGCATTTCATAGACCATAAATTACAGTAAAACATAAATTGCAACAATCAGACTAACTATCCTAAGCAATCCATGGTGCTAATTCAAGTTCATGGTTCAAATCAATTTGAGATCAAGTTTGTATCAAAAATTTATTCCCAAATTGTCCATAAACGTGAATAGGAAAATTTTCCAGTATAGATGGAGAAATTTTCAATGTATCTCCATTATTTATGATTCTCATTTCCTTAACCCCAATCATCTAAAATCAAGATGGAAATCCATTTCTTATGGGTATTAGATGTTCCTTAAATGGAGGAAATAGTAAGCACATCCCTAACTAGGAATGACTATGTGTTTGGAGCACCAAATATCAACCACCCAAGTTGATAGATACTCCCCCTCAATCAAAGCTATACAATTCTAAAGATAGAAGTTTTAGGTACCCAAATTTTGGGACCTAAAGCATCTACAATGAAGGACTTTGGCACCCATGCCTTAGTCATTTTCTTTCTAACCTTTTGAACCCTAGAATCATTTGGTAATCTAAATTGGGTTCTTGACATTAATGATACAAAGGTTAATTCTTTAGGTCGGTAACCTATACCAGCCTTGTTGTAAACCGCCCTTTGGGAATTTAGTACCATGTCTAAAGTTTTGGAGCTAGTTAAAAACTTCTCAAGAATATTCTTGAGATTTTCAATTTCGCTCTTCAAATCCTTATTCTCATCCTCAAGAGCATTAACATGTAAATCATTGTTATCATGATCCTTAGATGTTTTCAATTTGTCTACTTCTAATCTTAATGGTTTAACCTTATTCTTAGATTTTTTGAGTAAACTAGTTAAGCATGCGATGGTTCTATAGCACTTATCCAACTCGGGAGAGATTACCACTTCATCATCCGAAGATGATGAAGGCACGGTTGAGGAGCTACTCGCTTCGTCTTCACTCTCTTTGTTTGACTCTTCTAAGGCCACTAGAGCCACGTGGCAGTAAATCTCTCCTCCTCTTTTTCCTTCTTCTTTTTGTCACCTACCACTAAAGCTAACCCTATCTCCTTTGGGCTTTGATTAGAGATCTCATGTAGTTCCATTTCACAAAATAGATCTTCTAACTTAACAAAAGAAAGATCCTTGGATACCTTGTAGGCATCCACCATGGATGACCACAAAGTACTCCTCGGAAAGGCTTTGAGAAACCTTACGAGGTCTCGGTTCTCTACCTTTTCATTGATGGAATGCAAGCGGTTGACGATTTCCTTGAACCGACTATGAAGTATACTTACAGTTTCATCTTCTTCCATGGATAGATTTTGAAGTTGGCTGAGAAGAAGGTTCTTCTTGGCTCTCCGGGTATCTTAAGTTCCTACATGAAGCTCAATGAGTTTGTTCCATAGGTCTTTGGCAGAGGTGAAGGGGCCAACCTTGATTAGCTGCTCATTGTTCATCCCGCATTGCAAGGTGACAACAGCTTTGGCATTGACTTCCCCTTTTTTTATTTGCTCAGCCGACCACCTTGAAAACTCAAGCTCTTTTCCCTCATGATCCTTTGGAGGGGAGAAACCTTCTTTGACTGAGAACCACATGCTCATGTTTGTCTTCAAGTAAAATTTCATTCTTGACCTCCAATATGAAAAATCAACCCCGTCCAAGAATGGAGGTCGGTTTGTGCTGAACCCTTCTCCTCCCATGGTCATCGTTGTTGACTCTTGGATGTTAAGCCGTTTGAACAGAGCCCCAAGTTCTGATACCACTTGTTGGTGTTGAATCGAGAGAACCGATAGAGGGGGAGTGAATATCAGAAAACGTTCGGATTTAAGATAGAGAATTTGCACAGCGGAAGATTAAAATAAAATACGCAGACACAGTGATTTTTACTTGGTTCGGAGCCTAGGTCGACTCCTACTCCAAGGTCCACGATCGTTGATCGTTTACTTTGGGCAATTCTATATGAGGCGCAAAACAGTTTACAGTATTGAGTTACAAATATAGCACAGTAAACTTAACAAAAATAAAAAGCACTTCTTTTACCGACGTCCGATGTAGGTTGTCTTTTTCGGAGCAGCGGGACGTCGTCGGCTCGAGTTAGGAGGTTTCCGGAGCGAGGCGCGAGAGCAGAAGAGCGTAGAAGCGTTGAATCGAAGTTGTTGTCGAAAGCCTGGGTGTTGGGTGCTATTTATAGCACCTCGGGGCGCCCTGGACGTCGGGGCGCCCTGGACGTCGGGGCGCCCCCCCCCCCACGTGTCACGCGATCCGAGCTTCGCTCGGTCAACCTCTATCCCACTCGAATAGGGATGAGGTTTGACACTGGGGGCGCCCTGGACGCTGGGGGCGCCCTGCTTGACTCCTTTAGCGTGGGCTTCTCGGCTGGATAAGGGTAATCGACTTCGCTGGCGTAGGCCGGGGCGCCCTGGGCACTGAGGGCGCCCTGGGCGTTCGGGGCGCCCTGGATGCTGGGGGCGCCCTGGATGCTGGGGGCGCCCCGGCCAGTGGTTAGCCGAAGCCTTTGTTGCTTCGCTTGGTTTGTGTTGCCTGGGAGCGTCCAGGACACTGAGGGCGCCCTGCTCAGCTACTTGCCTCTCTCCTTTGGGCATTCTGAGCTGCAGACACACGTTCCTTCGGTCCTGTATCCAGGGTTAGTCCAAAACAATATAAAGCATTAGAGTATTATGTTTATACAGCCTTAGCTGTCTTGGTTCTGACTTTGGGCCTCCAAAATGGAGCCCTAGGTCGAACCGACGCCTACTGTTCCCTCGACGGGGAACGCGTCCTCACCTACTCCTCTCGGGAGAATGTACCTGATGCCAACCGCTCCTTTGGTTGGACTTTTGGTTGGCGGTCCTTTGCCAGGTCTTGGATACTGAGCTGTCCTTCGCCCGGTGCCTAGCATTCCTTCGCTAGGGCTTCAGTCCCAAGTTGTCCTTCGCCTGGCGCCTAGCAGTCCTTCGCTAGGGCTTTTCACCCTGGCATTCCTTCGCCAGTGCCTAGCAGTCCTTCGCTAGGACTTGTTACCCTGGCATTCCTTCGCCAGTGCCTAGCAGTCCTGCGCTAGAGCTTTTTACTCTGCACACTAGAGTGACATGTTAGATAACAAGTAAGACTTAACTTTTGAACCCTGTTGCCATTATCAAAACACAGGTTTGACTTTGGTGCTTTCTGCACCAACAATCTCCCCCTTCTTGATTTATGGCAACCCTAGTTCAAAAAGTTAAGTTTAATCAAAGTATGTAAAAACATTAAATTTTGTTCCCTCCCCTGGAAGGAATCTCCCCCTAGATTTTTCAAAAATTCGTGGGGTTCTAAGTTTAAGGGAAAATTTTTACATAGAATTTTTCAACAGAAAGCTTCTGTATTTTGAAAGATGATTTTTACACTTTTGAAAACTTAAGTGTAGGTACTTGGAAATCTTTTGACAACCTAAGGTTTAAAAGTACATAGAAGAGTTTTTGAAAACATGAGTTTAGAGTACTTTGAAAAATTTTGAAGTCTTTAAGTTTAAAGTACTTAAACGACTTCCAAAGCTTTTAACTTAAAAAAAAAATTAACAAAACTTAAGTACTTAGTAAGATTTACAAAAAAATACTTAGAAAATTTTGAAGGGCTTAAGTACTTGGAAAATTTTGAAAGGCTTAAGTACTTGGAAAATTTTGAAAGGCTTAAGTACTTGGAAATTGAAAGGCTTAAATACTTGAAAAATTTTGAAAGGCTTAAGTAAGAAAATTTTGACAAGCTTGTATTTTGAAAAACTAAGCGCTTAAGTGCTTTTTGAAACTTGATACTTTTTAAATAAAGAATAGAGTTTTTAAGAAATAAAAAAAATTATTTTTAGACTCTCTCCTTTTCTATCTCTCCCCCTTTGCCATATATCAAAAAGCAGATAAAGATAGCAGAAATTAAATTGTATAAAGGAAAACATTTGCATGACTTTGCTGTACTCAACCAAGACTTAAACCAAATTAGTTGATTTTCTCTTGTAGGGACCTGTCTAACCCATTTAGCTACTTACTAATGTTGGTGCAAATTGCACCCAAGTCAAACCTGTGTTTTGATATTGGCAAAAGGGTTCAAAAGTTAAGGGTTAGTTGTTGTCTAACAAGTTTCTTGAGTGTACAGGAAAAGCCCTAGCGAAGGAATGCTAGGCACTGGCGAAGGACTGCCAGACAGGAAAAGCCCTAGCAAAGGACTGCTAGGCTCTGGCGAAGGACTGCCAGAATGGACAAGTCCTAGCGAAGGAATGCTAGGCACTGGCGAAGGGCTGCCAGAAGAAAAGACCTAGCGAAGGGCTGCTAGGCACCAAGCGAAGGGTAGCTTGGCAACTCAAGACCTGGCGAAGGACTGCCGGGCAAAAGTCCAACTGGAGGAGCCGGTTGGCACCAGGTAAATTCTCCCGAGAGGAGTAGGTGAGGACGCGTTCCCCTTGAGGGAACATTAGGCGTCGGTTCGACCTAGGGCTCCATTTTGGAGACCAAAGTCAGAACCAAGACAGCCAAGGCTGTATAATTCATTATGTTATTGGTTTATTGTGTTTTGGACTAACCCTGGATGCAGGACCAAAGGAACGTGTGTCTGCAGCTTAGAATGCCTCAAAGGAAAGAGGCGATCGCTGACCAGGGCGCCCGGAGTGTCCCGGGCGCCCCCAAGGTGAACACAAAACACAACACAACCAGAAGAACCTCAACAGTACATTCTGAGGGCGCCCCCGCTGTCCTGGGCGCCCCCATTGCAAACCAACTCTGCAGCGTCTGCGCTACACGCCCAGGGCGCCCCCGCTGTCCCGGGCGCCCCCAGCCAGACTTGCCGAGGAGACCTCAACGCTGCGGATAAGAGTTGGCCGAGTCAACCAGGGCACCCCCAGCGTCCAGGGCGCCCCCGTCAAAGGGTTATCCCGAGTTCTTAGGGATAAACCCTTGACCGCGCCTTTTGGGGATCAAGCGCCACGTGGGGGGGCGCCCCCGTCGACCAGGGCGCCCCCAGGCCCTATATAAAGGGCCCTCGACCTCCTTCTTCAGAGCATCAATTGCTTCGACACTTCTGCGCTCTTCTGCTTCCGCGACACGCTCCAAAAATCTTCCAACTTGAGCTGACGACGTCCCGCTGCTCCGAAACTTCGATCTACACCGGACGTCGGTAACGAAGAGCTGTATTTAAAGTTTACTAAACTGTTCTTGTTATAATCTTTCTTGTAAACTTTTACGAACTTATAGAATTGCCCGCAGAAAACGGTCAACGACCGTGGGCCTTGGAGTAGGAGTCGACCCAGGCTCCGAACCATGTAAACCGACTGTGTTTGCATTGTTCTGTTTTTCTTTTATTTCCGCTGCGCACCCGCTCTTTTTAAATCTGAACGATTTGCGACATTCACCCCCCCTCTATCGCATCTCTCGATCCAACAAGTGGTATCAGAGCGGGGAATTCAAACTTGGTGCAACCACCAGTTTGAAAATTTTTCGGATTTCTTTCATTTTTCTCTCTCATTTTTTTTAATTTTCGTTCGAATTTTTCTTTCAAGGTTGGTGCAACACCCCTTGAAATTGTTTTTATTTCTTTTCTTCCCGCACTACTAATCCAAGACCAAGTCTTGGAATATTCTTGTTTTTTTTTGTTGTTTGCTATTTCACAACAAATGGCCATCCAAGAAGGCTTTAGCACCGCCAGACCTCCACTTTTCAATGGAGAAGACTTTCCTTATTGGAAAAGTCGAATGGAGGTCCACCTAAAAACTCAGGTGGATATGTGGATAATCATCCAGTCTGGACTGATGATTCCCACTAATGCTGATGGCGTACCACAAAACTACTCAGAGTGGGACACTGCCCTCAAACGCAAGATTGAAGCTGACGCCAAAGCAACTCAGACCCTCCAATGCGGACTGACAAAAGAGGAGCTGAACCGCGTAGGCCCATTCAACAGTGCCAAGGAGCTATGGGCTAAACTGATCGAGCTCCACGAAGGAACTTCAGATACAAGGATCAGCAAACGGGATCTGCTACTGAACAAGCTCTTCACTATCAAAATGGCAGATAACGAGACAGCAGCCCAGCTCCACGCCAAAATCCAGGAATTGATGAACGGTCTTCACGCAATAGGTCACCAGGTTCAAAACCGTGATCTTATAAGGTATGCCCTAAACGCGTTCCCTAGGACCACCTTGTGGGCATCTATGGTAGATGCATACAAGGTCTCTAGGGATCTTTCAAAAATTAAGTTAGATGAGTTATTTTCTGAACTTGAGCTGCATGAACAGACTAACTGCAATTTGGTCGAGAAAAGTATAGCTTTCTTTGCAGGGAAAACAGGAAAGACGACCAAGAAGAAAACTCAAGTTGAACCTGAATCTACCTCAGATTCAGAAACAGAAGATCAAGAAGAAGATCAATCTGAACTGGTCCGGCTAGCTCGAAGCTACTACAAAAAGTTGAAAAACCAAACCAACACACGAAGAACAAGCCGAAGAAAGGACGGACAAGCTGAACCGGCAACTGACAAACAAAAGCCCAACGTAACCTGCTACGAATGCAAGAAGAAGGGCCACTACAAGACTGAATGTCCAAGTCTAAAGGAGTCCAAAAAGACCAGAAAGAAGAAGGCACTCCAAGCAACCTGGGACGAGTCTTCCTCAGAAGAAGAAGAAGAAGCACCCCAGTCCAATCTTCTAGCCCTGACCGCTTCGGATCAAATCGAGACTGACTCAGACTCGGACCGGGACGACGGCAAGCTGACATTCTCCGACGACGGCGAAATAAGGGTAACGGGTTTTTCAAAATTGCAATTGAATTCGCTTATTTCCTATCTATCCCGAGATTTGGCGAAAGCCAAACTCCGAATCGAGTCCCTCCGACAGGAAGTAAAACTCCTGAAAGAGGGAGCTGATTCTAAATCCTTAACTGAGAAAATTCAGGAAGGAACCCCTGACCAAGTTGAAAAACTTGAATCAGAAAATTCCTCCTTGAAAACTCAAGTTAAGGACTTAAGAACAGCTTTAGAACGATTCACTTCTGGTTCCAAGAATCTTGATATGATTCTGGGAAAACAGAAGTCTGTTCTAAACCGATCCGGACTTGGCTATAGAACCAAATCTCGGCAAAGATCTTACTTTGCTGTACTGAACCAGTCAAGACCTAAGGTTCAGGCATGGGTGCCAAAACTGTGCCTGACTAAACCAACTGGTTCAAATCAATTTTGGATCCCCAAGGACAAGATTCACATCTTGCCTAACCCATACAGAGGCTTTAGTCCAGGGGGAGCCAAAATCAAAACAATTTTTATAATTAGATAATTTTTTTTAATTGATTGATTGTTTATTTATTTAATTTTTGCAAATTGTCATGCTTAGATTTAAGGAATACTTAGATTTAAGGACTAAATTACTTGAAACTTGAAAACATAGTATTGGGAGGAGGTGAGATGATAGTACGTTGGGGAAACCAACTCTAATAAGATCAAGTCTACTTGGTCTCTTTAGACTGGTGAAACCAGCCGAAGCTACCGATCCAAGACCCAAGCTAGTTAGACCAGAAAATGACTTAATTTAATTTGAAAATGAAATTTCATTAAAAGGCTTTGTCAAGGAAAGGGTAGATGATCCCATAAGGCTACGGCCAAAGAAGGCCTAGTGCCTCGCCAAGACCTGGAAGCCAATTTCTGAAATTCAAATTCAAATTATCTTCTGTCAAATTCGAATCTAACTCAAAGTTCAAATAATTATAAATTCTAATCTGTTTTCAAACCTATCTCTTTTTCGAAAAACTCTTAATCTGTTTTCAAAATTTCTACTTCTTAAACTTATTTCTTTTTCAAAAATCACTTAATCTATTTTTCAAAATTTCTAAACTTATTTGTTTAAAAATCTGTTTTCAAAAATAAAGAACTTTTTCGAAAATAAATTGAAATTCCTTTTCAAAACTAATTTTTACCCTCAAACCTGTCTCACAAAAACCTTAAGGTTAACGTGATTGAAAACCCTAGACTGGGGTGAGACAGACTAGGAAGTGAAACTCAATTTAAGCTATCCCTAACTTAAATTGGATCCAAATCATCTAAAATTCTTTATGTGTAGGAACATAAAGATTTGGACCAATGGATGTTAGATAGCGGGTGCTCCAGACATATGACTGGGGACAAATTGAAGTTCACTAAACTCAAGTTCAAAAATCTGGGCTCAGTGGCATTTGGTAACAATGCTACACTCAAGGTAATTGGGTCAGGTAATATTGAACTTAAATCCAATTTCATTATTAAGAAAGTTCTATTGGTGGAAAACTTCAATTTTAACTTACTTAGCATAAGTCAGTTATGTGATTCTGGTTATTTAGTTACTTTCAACAATTCTAATTGCCTGATTAGAAATGCACAAGACTCAGAAATCATGCTTAAGGGCACTAGGAAAAACAATGTATACACTATAAATCTTCCCCTTATACCCAAATGCATGTTAACACAGTTAGAACAATCAAAACTCTGGCATAGGAGATTAGGTCATACCAATCTAAGAACTATTTCAAAAATTACCCAACTTGGCTTAATCAAAGGTATCCCCAAAATCAAAAATGAAAACCTAATATGTGAATCTTGTAATCAAGGCAAACAAACCAAGTCTTGTCACAAATTGATCCAATCTGATCAAACCCAAACCAAACTTGAGCTCCTACACCTTGACCTACTTGATTCACATGGAGCCAAGTCACTAAGTGGAAATCGATACTGCTTAGTGATAATTGATGACTACTCTAGATTCACCTGGGTCAGGTTTCTAAAGACCAAAGATGAAACCCTGAACCTATTTAACAACTTTTGTAAATTGATTGAAAATCAAAATGATGCCAAAATTAAAAGACTTAGGTCTGACCACGGGGGAGAATTCGAGAATCAGATATTCGAAGAATTCTGTAAAATAAATGGATATAAACACGAATTTTCGTGTCCTAGAACCCCTCAACAAAATGGCATAGTAGAAAGGAAGAATAGAACCCTACAGGAAGCTGCTAGGGCTATGCTCAATGAATTTGACCTACCTAACCACTATTGGGCAGAAGCAATTAGCACAGCTTGCTATATCCAAAATAGGATTCTGCTTAATAAAAGGTTAAATAAAACACCCTATGAACTTTACTACCATAGACTTCCAAACCTACACTATCTTAGAGTCTTTGGATGCAAAGTCCATGTTCTTAATACCAAAGACTATCTTGGAAAATTCCAATCCAAGTCAAACCCAGGTATCTTTTTAGGATACTCTACAACAAGTAGAGCTTATAGAGTCTACAACAAAATAACTAAGAAAATTGAAGAAACAACCAACTTAATATTTGATGAAGAAACTTACCCAAAATCTGATAATTCTGACTTAGCTTCACCAAATACTGATCAAGAAGATAACTCTGAAACCCTAACTGAACCCTTTAATGACTTAACAATTGAACCAACTTCTGAATCAGTTGAACCAACCAATGAACCCAGAATTGAACCTATTGGACCAGCTGGACCTGAAGCTGAGCCAAGTACTAGAAAAACCAAGAAACCCAGACTCAGTCACCCAACTGACCAAATTGTAGGTGATCCAACCTTAGGAGTCAGAACTAGAGCTTCCTATAGAAATCTTAGTCAAATAGCCATGATTTCAAAGATTGAACCTAAGACTATTGAGGAAGCCCTACCTGATCCTGACTGGATCTTAGCCATGCAAGAAGAGCTAGCCCAATTTGAGAGAAACCAAGTCTGGGAGTTAGTACCTAAACCTAAGGGTAAATCCGTAATTGACACTAAGTGGGTATTTAGGAATAAGTTAAACGATCAAGGTGAAATAGTCCGAAATAAAGCCCGCTTAGTAGCTAAGGGATTCAGTCAAGTAGAAGGGTTGGATTATGATGAAACCTACGCCCCTGTAGCTAGACTTGAGTCTATTAGGATGTTACTAGCCTTTGCATCCCATAAAGGATTCAAATTATACCAAATGGATGTAAAGTCAGCCTTCTTGAATGGGCTCATTAAGGAAGAAGTCTATGTAGGACAACCCCCAGGATTTGAGGATATAGAAAAACCAGATTATGTCTATAAACTTAGCAAAGCCCTTTATGGACTAAAACAAGCACCTAGGGCCTGGTATGAAAGACTATCCAACTACTTGATTTCTAAAGAATTCAAACAAGGTCAAATTGACCCAACCTTGTTTGTTAAAATTTTAGAAAAGGATATATTTATTGCCCAAATTTACGTAGACGATATAATATTTGGATCAACTAATTCTAAATTTCTAAAAGAATTTGTAACAATAATGGAAAATGAGTTTGAAATGAGTTTAGTTGGGGAACTCAATTTCTTCTTAGGGTTACAAATCAAACAAACTAAGGATGGAAATTATGTACATCAATCTAAATATGCTAAAGAACTAATTAAGAAATTTAAAATGGATAACTCTAAAAGCATAAGTACTCCAATGGCCACAAATGTAAAAATAGATAGTGACCCTGATGGTAAACCAGTAGACTTAAAATTATACAGAAGTATGATAGGAAGTCTACTGTACCTTACAGCCAGCAGACCTGATATACTTTTCTCAGTAGGAATGTGTGCTAGGTACCAAACATGTGCTAAGGAAACTCACTTAGCAGCCCTAAAAAGAGTTTTAAGATATATTAAAGGCACCCTAAATGTAGGGATTTGGTACCCTAGAACTTCATCCTTTAAGTTATCAGGATACTCTGATTCTGACTATGCTGGTTGTAAATTAGATAGAAAAAGTACAAGTGGAAGCTGCCAACTCTTAGGAAACAGCTTAGTAAGTTGGTGCAGTAGAAAGCAACACTGTGTTGCGTTATCCACAACTGAAGCTGAATATGTAGCCCTAGGAGAATGTGTAGCTCAACTCTTATGGATGATGCACACTCTTAAAGACTTTCAGCTAGACTACAATCAGACCCAAGTCAATATTGATAATATTAGCTCAATCAACTTAACCAAAAACCCAATACAACATTCTAGAACCAAACACATAGAAGTAAAACATCACTTTGTAAGAGATCACGTAGCTAGGGGTGAAATAGTCCTTAAGCATGTAGACTCCAAGTCCAACCTAGCTGACATATTCACTAAACCCCTACCTGAATCTTAGTTTAGCTCACTAAGAAGGCAGTTAGGATTATGCTTAGTAGAATAGAATCATTTGGTTTTTGCTTTAACTTTATAATGTTTTAAATTGATTTTAAAATCGTGTTTATTTTAAAAAGTTTTTTCTAACTTAATCTTAAAAAAAAGTTTTACTTTGGTTTTAAAATTTTTTTCTTGACTTAGTTTTATTTCAAAAACTACCCCCTTCAAAACTAGGGTTTTCTTCGAAATGGACTTAGCCTAGGCTCTAACCCTAGAATTGCATGCACCTATAGATCTAGAAGCCAGCATCTCACAAGCACCTTAGGGTACTTTGAGTGATAACCTAGAAAGGGTTGAGATGCTTAGGTCTTTGCCTCAATTCAAGATGCTTTAAGTCAGTGCATCGGCAGCAATTGGGGCACTAAATGAACAGCAATCAAGTTAAGTATCAAGTTTAGACAATCTAACTTGAACAATGCACTTAACTTGACTAACTCTAGCAAAAACTACTGTTTATAACAGTTAGTAAGTAGCTAATTGGGTTAGACACGTCCCTAAAGATGAAACCAGACTTAGGTCCTAGTTTGTTTCAGTACAGCAAATGCTTTATTTAATTATTGCAAATATTGTTCTGCGTTTTTTTTGATATATGTCAAAGGGGGAGAGTTGGAAAGGAAAGAGGGAACCCAAAAAGTTTTTTTCAAATTTTTTCCTTTATTCAAAAAGTTTAACCTCAAAGTTAGAAATTCAAAGCTTAAATTTATCCTGTAAAAATTTCTAACTCTGAATTATTTCTAAGCTTAATTTTTTTTGCTTAAAATTTCTAACTCTGAAGTGTTATTAATTTTTGCTCAAATTATTCTTTGAAATTTTTTTTCTAAATCTGAAAATCTTTCTACAGTCTGAAAATTTTCTAAGTCTGAAATTTTTTTTCAAAACTGAAAATTTTCTAAGTCTGAAGTTTTTCCAAAACTGAAAATTTTCCAAAGTCTGAAATGTTTCTAAAACTGAAAATTTGTCTAAAGCTTTCTAAGTCTTCCAAACTTAGAACATCATTTCGAAAAACTTAGCAGATTTCCCAACTTATTATCAAAACATGAAATCTTCTAAGTACTTAACTCAAACCACCTACTTTTGAAAAATCTAGGGGGAGATTTCTTCCAGGGGGAGGGAATCTAACTTAGGATTTCAATTTCAGCATTTTTTCCTTAACTTTTTGAACTAGGTTGCCATATATCAAAAAGGGGGAGATTGTTGGTGCAAATTGCACCCAAGTCAAACCTGTGTTTTGATATTGGCAAAAGGGTTCAAAAGTTAAGGGTTAGTTGTTGTCTAACAAGTTTCTTGAGTGTACAGGAAAAGCCCTAGCGAAGGAATGCTAGGCACTGGCGAATGACTGCCAGACAGGAAAAGCCCTAGCAAAGGACTGCTAGGCTCTGTCGAAGGACTGCCAGAATGGACAAGTCCTAGCGAAGGAATGCTAGGCACTGGCGAAGGGCTGCCAGAAGAAAAGACCTAGCGAAGGGCTGCTAGGCACCAAGCGAAGGGTAGCTTGGCAACTCAAGACCTGGCGAAGGACTGCCGGGCAAAAGTCCAACTGGAGGAGCCGGTTGGCACCAGGTAAATTCTCCCGAGAGGAGTAGGTGAGGACGCGTTCCCCTTGAGGGAACATTAGGCGTCGGTTCGACCTAGGGCTCCATTTTGGAGACCAAAGTCAGAACCAAGACAGCCAAGGCTGTATAATTCATTATGTTATTGGTTTATTGTGTTTTGGACTAACCCTGGATGCAGGACCAAAGGAACGTGTGTCTGCAGCTCAGAATGCCTCAAAGGAAAGAGGCGATCGCTGACCAGGGCGCCCGGAGTGTCCCGGGCGCCCCCAAGGTGAACACAAAACACAACACAACCAGAAGAACCTCGACAGTACATTCTGAGGGCGCCCCCGCTGTCCCGGGCGCCCCCATTGCAAACCAACTCTGCCGCGTCTGCGCTACACGCCCAGGGCGCCCCCGCTGTCCCGGGCGCCCCCAGCCAGACTTGCCGAGGAGACCTCAGCGCTGCGGATAAGAGCTGGCCGAGTCAACCAGGGCACCCCCAGCGTCCAGGGCGCCCCCGTCAAAGGGTTATCCCGAGTTCTTAGGGATAAACCCTTGACCGCGCCTTTTGGGGATCAAGCGCCACGTGGGGGGCGCCCCCGTCGACCAGGGCGCCCCCAGGCCCTATATAAAGGGCCCTCGACCTCCTTCTTCAGAGCATCAATTGCTTCGACACTTCTGCGCTCTTCTGCTTCCGCGACACGCTCCAGAAATCTTCCAACTCGAGCTGACGACGTCCCGCTGCTCCGAAACTTTGATCTACACCGGACGTCGGTAACGAAGAGCTGTATTTAAAGTTTACTAAACTGTTCTTGTTATAATCTTTCTTGTAAACTTTTACGAACTTATAGAATTGCCCGCAGAAAACGGTCAACGACCGTGGGCCTTGGAGTAGGAGTCGACCCAGGCTCCGAACCAAGTAAACCGACTGTGTTTGCATTGTTCTGTTTTTCTTTTATTTCCGCTGCGCACCCGCTCTTTTTAAATCCGAACGATTTGCGACATTCACCCCCCCCCTTCTATCGCATCTCTCGATCCAACAACTAACTATTATAAGCAGTAGTTTTTGCTAGGGTTAGTCAAGTTAAGTGTTTCTGTTCAAGTTAGATTTTCTAAACTTGACACTTAACTTGATTGCTGTGTAAGTTGTATTTAGTGCCCCAATTACTGCAGATGCACTGACTTAAAGCATCTTGAATTAAGGCAAAGACCTAAGCATCTCAACCCTTTCTAGGTTATCAATCAAAAAGTACCCTAAAGTGCTTGTGAGATGTTGGCTTCTAAATCTATAGGTACATGCAATTCTAGGGTTAGGGCCTAGGCTAAGTCCATTTGCGAAAAAATCCTAGTTTTGAAAGGGGGTAGTTTTGAAAATAAAACTAAGGAAAAAATTAAAAAAAAAACTGATTTTGAAATTAAGTAAAACAGTTTTAAAAACTCTTTTAGAAATTGATTTTTTTTTAAATCAAAACTAGAGTTAATCTATTCTACAGAGCACAATCCTAACTGCCTTCTTAGTGAGCTGAACTCAAACTCAGATAAGGGTTTTGTGAATATATCAGCTAAGTTGGATTTTGAGTCTATATGTTTAAGTACTATCTCCCCCTGGCTACATGGTCTCTTACGAAGTGATGTTTAACTTCTATGTGTTTTGTTCTGGAATGTTGGATTGGGTTCTTAGTTAGATTAATTGAACTTATATTGTCAATAAATACTTGAGTTTGGGTGTAGTTGAGCTGGAAGTCGTTAAGAGTGTGCATCATCCATAAAAGTTGTGCTACACACTCTCCTAAGGCTACATATTCTGCTTCAGTTGTGGACAGAGCTACACAGTGTTGTTTTCTGCTGCACCAACTTACTAGACTATTTCCTAACAGTTGGCAGCTTCCACTTGTGCTCTTTCTATCTAATTTGCAACCAGCATAGTCAGAATCCAAGTATCCTGAAAAATTGAAGGTTGATGTTCTAGGATACCAAATCCCTACATTTAGGGTGCCCTTTACATATCTTAGTATTCTTTTTAGGGCTGCTAAGTGCGTTTCCTTAGCACAGGTTTGGTATCTAGCACACATCCCTACAGCAAAAAGAATGTCAGGTCTGCTAGCTGTAAGGTACAGTAGACTACCTATCATACTTCTATATAGTTTGAGGTCTACTGGCTTACCATCAGGGTCACTATCTATTTTTACATTAGTGGCCAAGGGGGTACTTATGCTTTTAGAGTTATCCATTTTAAATTTCTTTATTAACTCTTTAGCATATTTGGATTGATGGACGTAGTTTCCATCTCTAGTTTGTTTGATTTGTAGTCCTAGGAAAAAGGTAAGTTCCCCAACTAAACTCATTTCAAATTCATTTTCCATTATCTTGACAAACTCTTTTAGGAAATTTGTGTTGGTGGATCCAAAGATTATGTCATCTACGTAAATTTGGGCAATAAATATATCTTTTCCTAGGGTTTTAATGAATAAAGTTGAGTCAATTTGTCCTTGTTTAAATTCTTTAGAAGTTAAGTAAGTTGATAAACGTTCATACCAAGCCCTAGGTGCTTGTTTTAACCCATATAGTGCTTTAGTTAATTTGTAAACATGGTCAGGTTTGTCTAAGTCCTCAAACCCAGGGGGTTGTCCTACATAAACTTCTTCTTTAATGAATCCATTTAGGAAAGCTGACTTTACATCCATTTGGTATAGCTTAAATCCTTTATGGGATGCAAAGGCTAACAACATTCTAATGGACTCAAGTCTAGCTACTGGGGCATATGTTTCATCGTAATCTAATCCCTCTACTTGGCTGAATCCCTTAGCTACTAAGCGGACTTTATTTCTAACTATTTCTCCTTGATCATTTAGCTTATTCCTAAAGACCCACTTAGTGTCAATGATGGATTTGCCTTCAGGTTTAGGCACTAGTTCCCAGACTTGGTTCCTCTCAAATTGGGCTAATTCTTCTTGCATAGCTATGATCCAATCAGGGTCAGGTAGGGCTTCATCTATAGTTTTGGGTTCTATTTTTGATATCATAGCTATTTGACTAAGGTTTCTATAGGAGGATCTAGTCCTGACTCCTAGAGTTGGATCACCCACAATTTGATTGGTTGGGTGACTAAGTCTGGGTTTCTTAGTTCTTCTAGAACTTGGTTCAGCCTCAGGTCCGGCTGGTCGGTTTGGTTCACTATTTGATTCGACTCTTGGTTCATTTGTTGGTTCGATAATTGTTTCAGTTGACTCATTAATTGGTTCAATAGTTAGTTCGTTTAAGGGTTTAATTAAAGGTTCACTAGTTTGTTCATTATTTTCTTGATCAGAATTTGACGAAGTTAGGTCTGGATTATCAGATATTGAGTTGACTTCTTCATCAAATATTATGTTTGTTGTTTCTTCCATTTTCTTAGTTTGTTTGTTGTAAACTCTATAGGCTCTACTTGTGGTTGAGTATCCTAGAAAGATACCTGTGGTTGATTTGGACTAAAATTTCCCTAAGTAGTCTTTGGTGTTTAGGATATGGACTTTGCATCCAAAGACCCTTAGGTAGTGTAAATTTGGGAGCTTATGGTAGTACAGTTCATAGGGTGTTTTGTTGTGTCGCTTGTTAATTAGAACCCTATTTTGGATGTAACAGGCTGTACTAATCGCTTCTGCCCAATATTGGTTTGCTAAGTTAAATTCGTTGAGCATAGCCCTAGCGGCTTCCTGTAATGTTCTATTTCTTCTTTCGACTATCCCATTTTGTTGGGGGGTTCTAGGACATGAAAATTCATGTAAATACCCATTGACCTTACAAAATTCCTCGAACCGTTGATTTTCAAATTCTCCCCCATGGTCACTCCTAAGTCTTTTAATTTTAGTATCGTTTTGATTTTCAATTAATTTACAGAAATCATTAAATAGGTTTAGGGTTTCATCTTTGGTTTTTAGAAACCTAACCCAGGTAAACCTAGAATAATCATCAACTATTACTAAGCAGTATCGGTTCCCGCTTAGTGACTTGGCTCCATGTGAATCAAATAGGTCAAGGTGCAGGAGCTCAAGCGTGGTTTGAGTTAGGTCAGATTGGATTAGTTTGTGATTAGATTTGGTTTGTTTACCTTGATTACATGATTCACATATTAGGTTTTCATTGTTTTTAATTTTGGGTATTCCTTTGATTAGGCCAAGTTGGGTGACTTTTGAGATGGTCCTTAAATTAGTGTGACCTAGTCTCCTATGCCAGAGGTTCGATTGTTCTAGCTGGGTTAACATACATTTGGGTACTGAGGGAAGGTTTATAGTGTATACATTATTTTTCCTAGTGCCCTTAAGTATGATTTCTGAGTCTTGTACATTTCTAATCAGGCAGTTAGAATTGTTGAAGGTGACTATATAACCAGAATCACATAACTGACTTATGCTAACCAAGTTAAACTTAAAGTTTTCAACCAAAAGAACTTTCTTAATAATAAAGTCAAATTTAAGCTCAATATTACCTGACCCAATTACCTTGAGTGTAGCATTGTTACCAAATGCCACTGAGCCTAGGTTCTTGAACTTGAGTTTGGTGAACTTCAATTTATCTCCAGTCATGTGTCTGGAGAAACCGCTATCCAACATCCATTGGTCCAAATCTTTATGTTCCTACACATAAAGAGTTTTATCGATTTGGATCCAATTAGAGTCAGGAATAGCTTAAATTAAGTTTCACTGCCTAGTCTGTCTCACCCAAATCTAAGGTTTTCAATCATGTTAGCCTTATAGGTTTTGTGAGACAGGTTTTGATAAATAAAATTACTTTGAAAAATTATTATTTTATTTTGAAAATATTAAATTAATTTTTGAAAACAGTTAAGTTTATTTTAGAAGGATGTTTGAATCTATGCTTAACTAAAAATTGTGTTAGATTTGAATTTGACAAAAAGTAATTTGAATTTGAAATTCAAAAATTGGCTTCCAGGTCTTGGCGAGGCACTAGGCCTTCTTTGGCCGTAGCCTTATTGGATCATCAACCCTTTCCTTGACAAAGTCGTTTAATGAAATTTCATTTTCAAAATTAATTTTTGAAAAAGTTCTGGTGTAACTAGTTTAGATTTTGGATCGGTAGCTTCGGTTAGTTTCACCAGTCTAAAGAGACCAAGTAAACTTGATCTTATTAGAATTGGTTTCCCTAACGTACTATCATCTCACCTCCACCCAATACTATGTTGTCAAGTTTCAGTTAAGTTTGTTTAGTCCTTATACTAACCTAAGTTTAAGCATGGTAAATTGCAGAAGTTAAATAAACACTCAATCAGGCAAATTGCAAGAATTAAATTCTATTTAACAAAAATAGTTTTTAATTTGGCTCCCCCTGGACTGAAGCCACGGTAATGATTAGGCAAGATGTGAATATTGTCCTTGGGGATCCAATACTGATTTGATCCAGTTGGTTTGTTCAGGTACAGTTTAGGTACCCATGCCTGAACTTTACCTCTGGACTGATTCAGTACAGCAAAGTAAGATCTTTGTCGGGATTTGGTTCTATAGCCAAATCCGGATCGATTTAGAACGGACTTCTGTTTTCCAAGAATCATGTCAAGACCCTTGGAACCAGAAGTGAATCGTTCTAAGGCAGCTCTAAGATCCTTAACCTGAGTTTTCAGGGAGGAGTTCTCTTTCTCAAGTTTTTCAACTTGAGTAGGAGTTCCTTCTTGAACATTCTCGATTAAGGATTTAGAGTCAGCTCCCTCTTTCAGGAGTTTTACTTCCTATCGGAGGGATTCGACTCGGAGTTTGGCTTTCGCCAAATCTCGAGAGAGATATGAAATAAGTTCGTTTAATTGACTTTTATTGAAACCACTTACCTTGATTTCGCCGTCTTGTGAAAAGGTTAGTCTGCCGTCGTCTTGTTAAGATTCTGACTCGGTCCCGACTTCTTCTGAGGCGGTCAGGGCTAGTAGGTTTGACTGGGGTGCTTCTTCTTCTTCTTCTGAGGAAGATTCGTCCCAAGTTGCTTGGAGTGCTTTCTTTCTTCTTGTCTTTTTGGTCTCCTTCAGGTTTGGACACTCCGTCTTGTAGTGGCCCTTCTTCTTGCACTCGTAGCAGGTTACGTTGGGCTTGTTTTTATCATTTGTGGATTCGCCCCGAATCTAGCTGTCGAGGCGCTTTGAGGTGTGTTTTCACTTGTTGCAGACTTGGGTTGACCTTGGGGGCGCCCGGATCATCCGGGGCGCCCTGCTCAGCTTCTGCCTCACTCCTTTGAGGCTCTCTGAGCTGCAGATACTCAGTCCTTCGATCCTGCATCCAGGGTTAGTCCAAATAGCAGTTATATTATTCTTTTATACAGCCTTAGCTGTCTTGGTTCTGACTTTGGTTTCCAAAATGGAGCCCTAGGTCGAACCGACGCCTACTGTTCCCTCGACGGGGAACGCGTCCTCACCTACTCCTCTCGGGAGAATTTACCTGATGCCAACCGCTCCTTTGGTTGGACTTTTGCCTGACGGTCCTTTGTCAGGTCTTGGATGCCGAGCTGCCCTTCGCTCGGTGCCTAGCATTCCTTCGCTAGGTCTTGGTGACTAGCAGCCCTTCGCTAGTTGCCTAGCAGTCCTTCGCTAGGACTTGGTGACTAGCAGCCCTTCGCTAGTTGCCTAGCAGCCCTTCGCTAGGACTTTGTGACTAGCAGCCCTTCGCTAGTTGCCTAGCAGCCCATTGCTAGGACTTTATATCCTGGCATTCCTTCGCCAGGTGCCTAGCCGTCCTTCGCTAGGGCTTTGGATCCTGGCAGTCCTTCGCCAGGTGCCTAGCAGCCCTTCGCTAGGACTTTTCCTGCACACTCAGTGAATATTGTTAGATCACAAACAAACTTAACTTTGAATCCTTTGCCAATATCAAAACAAGGTTCGATATGGTGCTTCCTGCACCAACATAACCTCCTTTCCCTTAGATGACTTTCTAATGAGGTTTGAATTGATCATGACACATAGGTTGAATCACAAGAATTGATCATATATAAGATGAGACCCAATCAAAAAATAGATATGAAACAAGGAGAAATTTGATGAAAAGTGGGGTTACGGCAAAATATAGGGGTCACGGCGAGGATCAAGACACCACAGCAAGAACAAGAGCAAAAATCATAATATGATTAGCTTCACAAACAAGGTTTTATGAACTGATTGTCAAGAAAATCAAAACGAACAACTTACTTAGGTGCCATTGAGAAGATTCTTGGATCGGAAGAACTCGTAGGGAGGAGCTCGGCGCAAGAGATGGTCGCAGAATGATTCTGCGAGAAAGGAACGAGCACAGGACTCACGCTCACGCGAGGAAAGAGAGCACGCAGGAGGATCTTCTCGCACAAGCAAGTCGCGCAGATGAGGATCGACGCTAGGGTTCGGCGCTGAAGAGGGGTTTTGCGAAGTTAATTGGTTGGTGGATCGGTCCACCAACCAAAATTTAATGCGTTTGAACGGATCACCGTTCAATCTGGTCGCATCCAGACCGATCAGGATACATCCTGATCGGACTGGCCTGGTCCTGATCAGTCAGATGACCGATCAGACGCGCGCCTGATCGGTCGGATGACCGATCAGGATACGATCAGTAGGGTTCGGAGAGAAACCTCTGAGCTCCCTGATCGGTCTGTGGACCGATCCCCACAGGGTGCCAGATCGGTCCGGAGACCGATCCAGGCTGGCTCAGAATCCTTGGCCAAAAAGTTCGGAGAGTCACTGCTGACTCTCTGATCGGTCTGTGGACCGATCACCACAGGAAGAAGCCAGATCGGTCCAAGGACCGATCAGCCCTATGCCTGATCGGTCCGGTGACCGATCAGGGTTCCTGATACGAACTGAAATGTTCAGTTTCAGAACTTCTGAATTTCTCAAACGATATTTGGTGGACTTTGTCGAACTTGTACATGATTCTATGACTAAAATTGATCCCTGAACAAGAATCAAAAGTCCTTATAGGTTCAACAAACACTTTGACCCATCCAAATGGAGTCAAACTCAATCAACAATCAATCAAGCAAATTCAACCAAGTTTTGATTCCAACTCCAAATTTCCAATCAAGTTGCCTTGATTGGAATGTCCAAGTATAATCATGGAGCCATATACACATATGTTATGCAATGGTTTTCCCCATACTTGGTCACCACCATGATTATTATCTCGTTAACTTAATTCCTCAAGGGATGCAATGACATTTTGAGAAATTGAGTTAAACCTAACATCTCACCCCATATCTAGCAAACAAAAACGTTTTGTTAAACCTTATAGTTTGTGTGAGATGTTCCCAAAGTTACCCAATTGTTCCCAAAAATTTTGAAATCATCATGAAGGGTTTTGACGGCAATTTGAACATCATGAAGCGCGACACATTCCCAACTCCCATCTTAGGAAACTAAATTCATTCTCGGGAAGTGGTTTAGTGAAAATGTCAGCTAGGTTTGACTTTGACTCTACATAAGAGAGTATGATGTTCCCCCTAGCTACATGATCCCTAATGAAGTGGTGTCTTACTTCAATATGTTTGGTCCTAGAATGATGGACCGGATTCTTGGTTAAGTTAATTGTGCTAATGTTATCACATAACACTTGCACACCCTTGTAACTCAATCCATAGTCCTCTAAGGTATGAATCATCCACAACAATTGTGATATACTCTCTCCCACGGCGATATATTCTACCTCGGTAGTGGAAAGAGCAACACAATGTTGCTTCCGACTCGACCAACTTACTAAGGACGACCCTAAGAATTGGCAGCCCCCACTAGTGCTTTTCCGGTCCAACTTACATCCAGCGTAGTCGGAATCCGTATAGCCCATCAAATCAAAAGATTCGGTATGGGGATACCAAAGACCTACACCAATTGTACCCTTGAGATATCTCAAAACTCGCTTAACAGCGATTAGGTGAGATTCCTTGGCACAGACTTGATACCTAGCGCACATACCTACAGCAAAAGTATATATGATCGGCTGGCTGTGAGGTATAGCAGCTACCTATCATTCTTCGATATTGAGTTAGATCAACCGGTTTACCACTCTCATCACTGTATAATCTTGTGTTTATGGCCATGGGAGTGGTTACCTCTTTCGAATCACTCATATTGAATTTTCGAAGCATTTCATGTGTATACTTTGATTGGTGCACATGGATACCATCGCGAGTTTGCTTGATTTCAAGTCCAAGGAAGAAAGTCAACTCTCCCACTAGACTCATTTCGAACTCACTTTCCATGTGTCCAATGAACTCATTTAAATAGCCCTTGTTGTTTAAGTCACAAATTATGTCATCGACATATACTTGGGCTACAAATATATTGTCACTATCTCTTCGTAGAAACAGTGTAGGGTCTATTTGACCTCTTACGAAACCCTTTTCAATTAAGAATGTCGACAACCGCTCATACCAAGCCCGGGGTGCTTGTTTAAGGCCATAGAGTGTCTTTTTGAGCTTGAACACGTGGTTTGGATATTCGATACTCTCAAACCCCGGAGGTTGTTCGACATAGATCTCTTCTTTAATCAAACCATTTAGGAAGGCCGATTTGACATCCATTTGAAATAATTTGAAGCCACGGTGTGATGCAAATGCAAGCATCAATCGGATGGACTCTAATCGTGTCACGGGAGCATAAGTCTCATCATAATCAAGACCTTCAACTTGACTGTAGCCCTTGGCTACCAAGCGTGCCTTGTTTCTAATGATTTCTCCCTTGTGGTTCAATTTATTCTTGAAGACTCATTTAGTTCCAATAATGGTGGTCTTCTTAGGTTTATGGACTAAGTCCCAAACCTGACTCCTCTCAAATTGACCTAGTTCATCTTGCATTGCAATAATCCAATCGGGATCATTTAATGCTTCATCAATTTTTCTAGGTTCAATTTCGGAAATGAGAGCAACTTCATTAGCCTCATTCCGGAAGAATGATCTAGTTCTAACCCCTTGATGGATATCTCCAACGATTTGGTCTTGGGGATGACTAGAGGCTAATCTCGTTTGTCTTGGTGTTGGTGGTGCTTCTTGAATGGGTTCACTAGACACAAATTCAGCCTCAGGATCCGGCTGATCAATGGGTTGTCTAGGTTCACCGTCATCGGACTCATCACCATCAACAACACTTGGAATTTCATTCAAACTAAGTCCCCTTAGTTCGAGTTGAACTCCTTCTACATTTTCTGACTGGTCAATTGATTTCGGAATTTCTTCAAAAACTACATCAGAAGACTCTTCAACTAATCTAGTTTTCTTGTTATAGACTCGGTAGGCTTTACTAACGAGGGAGTACCCGACTAGTATCCCTTCATCAGCCTTTGCCGTGAACTTTCCAAGATGATCCTTGGTGTTTAGGATGAACACTTTGCAGCCAAACACCCTAAGATGTTTAACCGTAGGTGGTTTCCCAAACCAAAGTTCATGGGGAGTCTTTCCTAGAAACCTATGGATGAGGACTCGATTCTGCATATAGCAAGCTGTATTTACAGCTTCGGCCCATAAGTAACTCGGGAGTGAGTACTCATTAAGCATGCTTCGTGCAGCCTCTTGAAGTACACGGTTCTTCCTCTCTACAACACCATTTTGTTGTGGTGTTCTAGGAGTAGAGAACTCATGTCTATAACCCATGTTTTGACAAAATTCTAGAAACCTTTGGTTTTGAAATTCACCTCCATGATCACTTCTAATTGTCTTAATTGTTAATGATTTCTCATTTTCAATTCTTCTACAAAAAGAAATAAAAATATCTAAGGTTTGGTCCTTATGTTTTAAAAAGAAAGTCCATGTATATCTAGTGAAATCATCAATGATAACAAAGCAATATCTACTTCCATTCAATGATATGATAGTGCTACAATTAAATAGATCCATGTGAAGTAAATCTAATGCATTGGAAGTACTTACAACGCTTTTATCTTTATGTGCAGATTTTGTTTGCTTACCCATTTGACACGCATCACATAATTTGTCTTTTCCATACTTGATGCTTGGTAAACCTCGGACTAGTCCCTTGTTGGCCAACTTCCGGATGTTCTTCATGTTCACATGTGCTAGCCTCCGGTGCCAAAGTGTGGACTCTTCTTCTTTTGACATGAAGCACTTAGCAAAAGCATTAGTAGCACTTTTAAAAGAAACTTGATAAATATTGTCTACTCTTGCTCCTACTAGTACCGTGTCCAAGGTGTCATTTTGTCTAACTAGACATTGACTTGGTTGGAAGTCAATTGTGTAACCCGTGTCACACAATTGACTGACACTTAGGAGATTAAACTTCATCCCCTTGACTAGAAGGACATTTGAGATTCTAAGACATTCGGATATTTGAATGTCTCCTATTCCTATGACCTTAAGGCTACCATTGTTACCAAATGATACATTACCTCTACTCTTCTTGTGAAATGTGGTAAACAATGATCTATCCCCGGTCATGTATTTGGAGCATCCACTATCAACAAACCAAGTTGATAGATGCTCCCCCTCAATCATAACCTACACAATTCGAAAAATAGAAGTCTTAGGTACCCAAACCTTGGGACCTAAAGCATCAACTAAACATGACGTAGGCACCCATGCCTTGACAACTTTCTTTTGGGTTTTGGGTGTCCTAGATTGTCTCATGTCAGTCCTAGACATGAGAGATACAAATGAGGGTTCCTTAGGGCGGTAACCAATACCGGCCCTATTGTAGACTGCTCTCTGGGCATTTAGGATCATGTCCAGGGTCTTAGAGCTATTTGAGAATTTCCCAAGAATATTCTTGAGCTTCTCAACTTCACTCTTCAATGATTGGTTTTCCTCTACTAACACATTATCATGCAAATCACTCATTTCCTCAACCTTAGAGGATTTCAAGTTTACAATCTCATGTTTCAAAGATTTAATTTCATCTTCTAGTAATTCAACATGCAAGTCATCAATGTTATCATCCCTAGAAGCTTTCAATTGATCAATTTCTAATTGCAATGCTTTAACTTTGTTTTTGGATTTCTTAAGCATACTAGTTAAACATGCAATTGCTCTATAGCATTTTTCAAGCTCGGGAGAAGTTACCTCTTCATCATCCGAAGATGATGAAGCCGTGTTTGCGGAGCTTGAAGATTCACCACTGCTCTCCTCTCCAAGAGCCATGAGAGCCACTTGCCTTGTGCTCTTCTCCTCCTTTTCATCATCGGATGAACTAGAGGATGACTCATCCCAAGAAGCCTTCAAAGCTTTCTTCTTCTTCTTGGATCTCTCTTCTTTTCTTTTGGGTTTCTCCTCCTTCTTAAGTTTCGGACATTCATTCTTGAAATGCCCTTTCCTACCACACTCAAAGCAAGATGCATTATTCTTATCAAGTATGGATTCACTAGTGTTACCTCTCCTTTTGAAACGTCGGTCTCTTCGCATCATCCTCCTCACAAAGTTAGCCATTTCGGATGAAGAAGAGCCGCTGCCATCCTCCTCGGAATTGGATTCGGATCCGGAAGAAGATGAAGATGATGAGATCTCCTTCTCCTTCTTCTTCTCCTTCTTCTTCTTAGTGACTCGATCCCCTGCAACTAAGGCAATCCCCTTCTCCTTGGGGCCTTTGTTAGCCATTTCATGCAATTCCATCTCACAAAATAAGTCATCTAATTTTACAATAGATAAATCCTTGGATACTTTGTAGGCATCCACCATGGATGACCACAAAGCATTCCTTGGAAATGCTTTCAAGACATACCTCACAAGGTCGCGATTCTCGACCTTTTCATCAATTGAATGAAGCCCATTGAGGACTTCCTTGAACCGGCTATGGAGCTCACTTACCGACTCATTCTCCTTCATGGAGAGATTTTGGAGTTGATTGAGGAACAAGTCCCTCTTTGCAATCCTAGAGTCCCGGGTGCCTTCATGGAGCTCTATGAGTTTGTTCCACAAGTCTTTTGCACTTGTGAAGGGACCAACCTTGATGAGTTGGTCTTTGTTCATGCCACATTGTAGAGTGACAACCGCCTTCACGTCGGCTTCACTCTTCCTTGTTTGTTCGGCAGTCCACCTCCATGACTCAAGTTCTTTGCCTTCATCATCCTTAGGAGGGATGAATCCCTCCTTCACCGCGAACCACGTATGGATATCCATCTTCAAATAATATTCCATTTTTGATCTCCAATATTGGAAGTCGGCGCCATCAAAGAATGGAGGTCGGGTGGTGGAGAAGCCTTCTCTCAAAGTCATCTTGTTGAGAACTCTCGGTTGTTAAGCCGTAAACAGAGCACCTAGCTCTGATACCACTTGTTGGGAACGAGATGGCTAGAGAGGGGGGGTGAATATAGCCAACACTTTTCCTTTGAAGAGCTTAGCAATATTTCTGCACTCAAACTATCAGCAGCACAGCGGAAGAGGCAAGAAAATAGCAGAGCAATGCAGTAACCAAAAACAGAGATGAAAACTAACAGTCGACAGCTACCAAGATCGCTAACAGGAGGGTTTACAAGGTTCGGGGATAACTTGCCCCTACTCCTTGGCGTGCCCTTAAGGTGGGCGATCCCTTGATCGTCGGCAGATCAAGCCCCGGTGATCACCGGATAAATCAGCAACCTCCTTCTCGGTGGAGAAACCTCTCCACAGCGTTTCAATCAAATATAAGTGTTTAAGCTCAATGAAACTACAAGAAAGATCTTACTCAAACCCTTGACAAGGACAAGAACACAGCAAGCTTCCTTGAGCTCCACCCAGTGGCGATCTCATGCAAGAACCCTTCCCCGTGTCTTCCCACTGTCGGACTCCAAGCTTCTTGTTCCCTCCTTCAAGGCTCAAGTGAAAGATGGTTGCTTCTCAATTGCTTGCTCAAAAAGTGATGAAGATCGCAAGAACACAGCAGCAAGTTGTGAAGAACTCAAGGCACGGCAAGAACACTGCTTTCGCAAGACTTGCTTCCACGAAGCTATACACCGCCCTTTTGATTCTTCACAAGGTGACAACATCTCTGTAGCTCCCAGCTACTCATCTGCCAACGCCAGCCTCTACTGAGCTATCTCTGGACTCACTGAGCTTCCCTCAGTCAAGCTCTAGTCTCCGCTCCAGTCTGCAGCTCGCCATTGCAACCTGAGATGGGAAAATGGACAAACCTGCTCCAAGGAAAGCTCTCTTTGACTTCTCCTTGAGTGTTTGAATCCTTCCCTGTCACCTGAAACTTACTCAGAGTATTAGAGCAGCAAATCACGCAGCATATCAAATATCAGAGGAAAGTGGCAGCGAATCGGTTGTGTTCAGACGCGATCAGAGCGTCTGACAATGCAATTTGAATTAAAGTGATCGGTCACCTGACCGATCAGAGAGCCTCCTGATCGGTCACCAGACCGATCAAGCTGGTTCCAGACCGATCAGGCTCCGTCCTGATTGGTCCCCAATGCTCAATCAGAACTCGCGATTTCTTTGAGATTCTCCTGGACCGATCACCAGACCGATCCCAGGTCGTGGATCGTTCACCAGACCGATCCACCCTTATATTGGGCGGTTTCTGAGCTTCGCCGGCTAAGCCTTCTGATCGGTCACCGGACCGATCAGGCAGCATCCTGATCGGTCACCAGACCGATCAGAACCTGACCAGACCGATCAGGCTCCGTCCTGATCGATCATAGAGAGGTGCCTGCGACACTTGATCGTTCTCCGGAACGATCTGCACAGTGATCCTGATCGGTCACCAGACCGATCAGGAGCAGTTCAGCAAGGGAACTCAACCTCACTGCTCGCTCCCTGATCCCTCGACGCCTAGGTCGAACCGACGCCTACTGTTCAGCGGTTCAGCGGTTCTGACTTTGGGCCTCCAAAATGGAGCCCTAGGTCGAACCGACGCCTACTGTTCCCTCGACGGGGAACGCGTCCTCACCTACTCCTCTCGGGAGAATGTACCTGATGCCAACCGCTCCTCTGGTTGGACTTTTGCCTGGCAGTCCTTTGCTAGGTCTTGGATACTGAGCTGTCCTTCGCCCGGTGCCTAGCATTCCTTCGCTAGGGCTTCAGTCCCAAGCTGTCCTTCGCCTGGCGCCTAGCAGTCCTTCGCTAGGGCTTTTCACCCTGGCATTCCTTCGCTAGTGCCTAGCAGTCCTTCGCTAGGACTTGTTACCCTGGCATTCCTTCGCCAGTGCCTAGCAGTCCTGCGCTAGGGCTTTTTACTCTGCACACTAGAGTGACATGTTAGATAACAAGTAAGACTTAACTTTTGAACACTGTTGCCATTATCAAAACACATGTTTGATTTTGGTGCTTTCTGCACCAACAGTTGGTGCTTGGATGACTATAGAGGGGGGTGAATATAGCCAGACACTCAAATCGCTCCCTCTATGAAACTTTCTGCGTGATCAAATTAGCAGCGGAAGAAATGCAAAAGAAAGAACAAAGAAGAGAAGGAAAAGCAAACCAAACAAATGCTAACACGGCGATGTACAAGGTTCGGGGATAACTTGCCCATACTCCTTAGCGTGCCCGTAAGGTGGGCGATCCCTTGATCGTCGCCAGATCAAGCCCCAGGTGACCTCGGATATAACAGCGCCTCCTTCTCGATGGAGAAACCTCTCCACAATTGCCTCAAGATGATATGAGATTAAGTGCACTCGACAATGAGAAAGATCACTCACAAAGATGTAACAAGAATGCTCAAGCACAAAGCAACAGAGAGCACAAAACACAGCCCAGCAGAAACCCTCAAGTTTTCTGTCTGTTCATCATTATCGCTCCTCTGCTTCCAGCTTTGTCTTAAGCCTCTGCTCCCATCACCAGGCTCTCCATCAGCATCCACTGAAGCCACAGCCTGACCCCCTGACTCCCTGAGCACTCAGTCCACTGAAGACCTCTCCAGCTGAGCCTCCGTCAGTTGCCAGTCGCGTGTCAGAAGCCGTTGAGACCTGAAACGAGGAAACAGACAAACCTGCTCGATGGAAAGTCCCCATTTGATTCTCCTCCATTGTTTGAATCTGTAAGTACCTCTGGTTGATTTTGATGTGATCAACCGGTTTAAGTTAGGTCCTGGTATGTTTAATCCCTCTGCTAAGTGTGCAGGAGCTTAGGTACGGAGGAAGTCGAGCGTAAGACGTAGCGGACGAGAAGGATTGTGCGGGGAAGTGAGCCGACGGGCTCGGTACAATCCGAGGGACGCGGAAGTTGCGGAAGAGTACGCCGGTGGAGCGAGAAGGACGTGCGCGGTGTCCGAGGGACGAGAAGCCGGGAGGAAGGACGCTCGAGGGGCGAAAGACTGGAGTCGGGTTCGGGTGAGCCTAACTCCGGTTGGCCAGAAATCACCCTGAAGACGAAGAACCAAAGACTGGTCAATTTGACCATGTCAAACAAGGCGCTCGAAAAAAGAAAATTTTAATTGCTACTAAGGAGACTCGATCCCATGACCTCACCTAAGATAGATTGTCATGGTTACCAGTTAGGATAGCAATTAATGATACTAAAAGGCTGCTGACGATTCTACTTGAAGATGATAACATCGAAGTCTAAAGCAGATGATAAAATCTTAAAGGATAAAACCTTATCCTTGAATCAGATCCAATGGATGCAATTTAATCCCATCCAAGATCAACCATCCAGATTACATCCATGGATCAACGGCCAAGAGAAAATTCCTCAACAATCAACAATCCAGATTTATTCTCTTAGGCTATAAATAGGCTTAGAGTTTCAACCTTTTCAATCACTCATTTTTATTCATTCTTGTAAAATCTCTAAAAGTCTAGCGTGCTACCTTGGAAGCAACGTTCTCAGTTACGACCAAGTTTTTTTTAAAGACGAGTGCCTCCACTTTCATAATTTTTTTCCCGTCTATTCACCCCCTCTAGCCGGTCCAACCCGATCCAACAAGTGGTATTAGAGCCAAGGTCACCGCAGAAGGACTAACCGTCGACTGCAGCAATTTCAAGAAAATGGTTGGAGCCGTAATCTACCCACCGAAGTTTGAGGGGGGAGTTCGCGATGTGGAAGCGCCGAATGCAGGTATTTTTTAAAACTGATATTGAATTGCTAATAATTATGAAAAATGGGTTTTCAGTTCCTAAAGACAACAACGGCAAGGATAAAGAAATCGAGTCGTGGACCAAGAAGGAGAAATCAAACTTTGAAGAAAACGGCAAAGCTGAATTTCATCTACTAGCCGTTCTTCCTGCGCAAGATGTTAACCGCATCGAGAATTACAACTCGGCAAAAGAGCTCTGGGAGAAATTCCTGGAATTGCATGAAGAAAAGAATAAGAAATTAGACATCGCCGCACTGAACACAAGGAAGATCCAACTCGACGATGAGTCCTCGTCAGAAGAGTCGGAAGGTCAAGAATACGCGGGACTTGCGCTGATGGCAAATCATCAAGAAGGGAGCACTGATGAAGGGGGAGAGACATCAGAAGAAAGCGACGACGAAAGAGGAACCTCGCTTTTCGAAAGCGACCCGGTAAGTGAGGTTTGTTTTCTTCCTCATGATCAATTATATGCAGGAGTTAAAGCTTTTGCTCAAATCTAATTGTAGATTAGAAAAAGAAAATTTAAAATTAAAAAATGAATTAACACTTATATCCTCATCTGAAATTTTGAAAAATGAAAATGACAATTTGAAAAATTTAGTGCAAAAATTAGAACTCGATATTGCTTATTTACGCCAAAAGAAAAATAGCTTTCCTGATAATTTAAATTGGTATTTTAAAAATCATAAGGGTCAATTTAAAAAGGTGCCCAAAAGCTATATTCCGCCTAAGTTTTTAATTAATCCGGTAGACAGGAACTTATTTTGGGTTTCTAAATTTGTATTAAACTAATAACTTTTTTTTGGTTATTATATATGTGCGCATTTTGTTTCTCTAACAAAAGTTATGTCTTTATTTTTTTTGCACAATTATGCTGTCTATCTACTGGAAATTCTTTCAAAAATTTTCGAATATTTTTTTTCTCAAAATTTGAAATTAAGAGTTTAGGGGAAAGACTAATTACAATATTTTTTTTAATTTTTCGAAGTATTTTTTCTAATTTTTTAAAATTTATTCTTCAAGAACTCTTATGTGTTGGCTTGTCATTTTTGGACTTGATGAACGAATTTAAAACTCAAAATTTTTGTCCAAACTCATATCATCAACTTCGACTTTAACAAAAATATTCAGATTTTTTTATTTTTTATGAATTGTTTATTGAAATATGATTTTTTTAATATTCGATAGAAAAATATTTTACTAGATCCGATTTTTTTGGAACTCCTCATCAGCTGTGGATTTTATCAAATTATTTTTTTTAAGTCATTTTTAAAAAAAAATGGAATTAACTTTGAGAAAATATGTCATTTTAAAATTTGAAAAAGTTATAGCAACTTAGAATATTTTTTATCGGACTCAAAATTTTTCTTCTTCCCTAATTATATTTTTCCATTTTTTTGATGTGATCAAAGGGGGAGGAATAGTATTAAGTTAAGGGGTAGAATTTTAATTTGCTCGAAATTTAAGTTTTTTTTAAACTTAAACTGTTTACCTCATTATGCATGTTTTTTTATTTTGATTATCCTAACTTAACTCGAATTGATGCACATCAAAAAGGGGGAGATTGTAAGTACCTCTGGTTGATTTTGATGTGATCAACCGGTTAAGTTAGGTCCTGGTATGTTTAATCCCTCTGCTAAGTGTGCAGGAGCTTAGGTACGGAGGAAGTCGAGCGTAAGACGTAGCGGACGAGAAGGATTGTGCGGGGAAGTGAGCCGACGGGCTCGGTACAATCCGAGGGACGCGGAAGCTGCGGAAGAGTACGCCGGTGGAGCGAGAAGGACGTGCGCGGTGTCCGAGGGACGAGAAGCCGGGAGGAAGGACGCTCGAGGGGCGAAAGACTGGAGTCGGGTTCGGGTGAGCCTAACTCCGGTTGGCCAGAAATCACCCTGAAGACGAAGAACCAAAGACTGGTCAGTTTGACCATGTCAAACAAGGCGCTCGAAAAAAGAAAATTTTAATTGCTACTAAGGAGACTCGATCCTATGACCTCACCTAAGATAGATTGTCATGGTTACCAGTTGGGATAGCAATTAATGATACTAAAAGGCTGCCGACGATTCTACTTGAAGATGATAACATCGAAGTCTAAAGCAGATGATAAAATCTTAAAGGATAAAACCTTATCCTTGAATCAAATCCAATGGATGCAATTTAATCCCATCCAAGATCAACCATCCAGATTACATCCATGGATCAACGGCCAAGAGAAAATTCCTCAACAATCAACAATCCAGATTTATTCTCTTAGGCTATAAATAGGCTTAGAGTTTCAACCTTTTCAATCACTCATTTTTATTCATTCTTGTAAAATCTCTAAAAGTCTAGCGTGCTACTTTTGTAAGGCTTCTCCGCCACAAGGAGATTTTTTATTGAGCGTCCACTGCCTTGGAAGCAACGTTCTCAATTGCGACCAAGTTTTTTTTAAAGACGAGTGCCTCCACTTTCATAATTTTTTTCCCGTCTATTCACCCCCTCTAGCCGGTCCAACCCGATCCAACAGAATCATCCCTGTAAAGTCTGCACACTCCAACAGAAGCTTAGCGAATGCATATCAAACAATATCACATAATATCAGCAGGTAGTAGAGAAAACACAGACGCGATCAGAAGCCTGACAGTGATTTTGAATTAAAGTCACAGCTACTGATCGATCACCAGACCGATCAAAGAGGACCCTGATCGGTCACCAGATCGATCAGGGTTAGCCCTGACCGATCAGGCTCCAGCTTGATCGGTCCACAGTGAGAAACTGGAAATCGCGAACTCCTTGTGATCGATCACCCTGACCGATCACAGAACGTGGATCGGTCACCGGACCGATCCACAGCAGTGCTGGGATTCCTAGCCTTCGCAGGCCAAACCTCACTGATCGGTCACTAGACCGATCAGGTTGTGGCCTGATCGGTCTGGGGACCGATCAGGGCACTCCCTGACCGATCAGGCTCCAGCCTGATCGGTCATAATGAGGAACTCGCGATGTTTGATCGGTCAGCCTGACTGATCATAATTCTTCACAGAAGGGCTCTGAGGTCCCTCTAATCATTCACCAGAACGATCAGGAGGTTTCCCTGATCTGTCACCAGACCAATCAAAGAGCCAAACAGAAGCCAACCAATGTTTCTGTTCTCTCCCTGATCGGTCCCCAGACCGATCAGCCCTCTCTGGATCGGTCACCAGGCCGATCCACAACCGAAGTTCATGCCAACTCCCTGATCGATCATCAGACCGATCCAGAGACTTCCAATTCAACCCAAAGTCAAAAGAACGGGCTCCCTAGCCTTCTCTAACTCGTGCTCAGTCCCCCGGACCAAGACTCCGTGCCCGGCTTCACTCACCGGGACTTCACCTAGTCCCACTAGGTGTGCCTAGTCCCACTAGGTCTTTTCTCATGCCAGCGTGCGATCTCCCCAATCCACCTGGACTTCACCTAGTCCCACTAGGTGTGTCTAGTCCCACTAGGTCTTTTCCCATGATAGCGTGCGATCTCCCGATCCACCTGGACTTCACCTAGTCCCACTAGGTCTTTTCCCATGCCAGCGTGCGATCTCCCGATCCACCTAGACTTCACCTAGTCCCACTAGGTGTGCCTAATACCACTATGTCTTTTTCCATGCCAACGTGCAATCTCCTAATCCACCTGAACTTCACCTAGTCCCACTAGGTGTGCCTAGTCCCACTAGGTCTTTTCCCATGTCAGCGTGCGATCTCCCGATCCACCTGGACTTATTCTGAATTCATTCAACCAAACTTAAATCGTTGTCAATACCAAAACAACAATCGAGCCAGACTGCATCAACATCAACTACATGCGAGGGTCAAGGAGCTAATCACAGGACTTACGAATCTCAGAGAATCAGTAACTAACCGAGATTTGCTAAGGTACCCTTTGAACGCGTTTCCAAGAATACCAGAGTGGATGTCCATAATAAACTCGCACTACATCTCAAAAGACCTCGAGGAATTATTTTCTACTTTTGAACTTCATGAGTTTCAGTGTGCAAATAGAACTAAAGGGATGGACAACATTGCCCTAAACACGATGAAGGTCAAATCGGATGCGAAGTCTTCGACCGATGAAGAGTAAATCATGTACATGGTAAGAAAGCTAAATAAATATTTTAAATCTAAAAGTTTAAAAAGATGCAGGGCAAAAAGCATTCTCCGGGAAGAAGAAAAGTTAAATGCTACTGTAAAATACCTAAATTAGAGGGGGTTTACAGCAAAATTCCCCAAAGAAAAGGACTTGGTTGGAAATTATGGAAGAGGAGGGGCCAAATTACAAAATGGCCAAATCACTTAAGTTTCGATTTCTTCTTCTTCCATGCGATCGTGGCCAAATTACAAGAGGAGGGAACAATTGATTATGACATTTTCTACAAAGCACATATACCCATTAAACTTGTTAGTCATACAGATAACGATCTTGGAGGAAGTATTGATGATTCTCAAAATACCTCTGGTTATATTTTCAACCTTGGAGGTGGTGCAATCTCTTGGTGTTCAAAGAAGCAACCAATTGTGGCACTTTTAACTACTGAAGCAGAATATATAACAGCTTATTCATCATGATGTAAACATTATAGTTAAGAGGACTTTTTGAAAATTTAAAATTTAAGCAAAAAAATCCAACAATTTTATATTGTGATGCAATTTCTCTCTCAAAGGACCTAGTGCTACATGGAAGAATAAAGCATATCCACTTGCGATTTCTTTTCCTAAGAGAAAAAATGTTGAACCAGGTAGCAGATGAACGTGGGGTGACCGGCCCGACCCCACGGAAGTTTCCTATCGGTCACCAGGGGTAAATTGGGAAGCGCTCGTGGTAGACGGTCTAGAAACCAAGCGTCCTAGGGTTCGCGCCCCATTTGGAGGAAAAATTTCTACAAAATACGCCGTAGCTAGGGATCGAACCACGGATGCCCGGGATAGCACTAGTCGCCTACCGCTGCACCATAATCCCGAGGGCTTCTTTTCCTAAGAGAGCTTGTTAATGAAGGTGAAATCAACCTAAAGTATTGTCCTACAATGAACAACTTGCTGATATTTTTACAAAGCCGCTTGGAGGATCTATATTTTCAAGGAATCTTGAAGCAGTAGGAGTAAGAAGCACATTTGGTTAATTGGAGGCATTGTTGGGTTAAACCAAATTAAAGAATCAAATTATAAATTGATTTTAAATGTCTCTTCTACTCCTACAAGAAGCAAAGTTCAAGTTCATCTCAAGTATTTTTTCATGGATTCATTCTATCTATTTATGGATTTATGAATCTTACTAATGTTTTTAATATCTTGTTGATTTTCATGTTATCCAAAAATATATAAATATGAATGAAGTGTTCAACTTTTTTCAAGAGAGTTGTAGAAACAAAAATCCAATTTGCTTCACAGATTTCTTACTCAGTTCCTAGTCCTTCTTTCTTTTTCCTTCACCATCCACATGCTTGGCTGATAATTCCCGTCCACCTCAAGGGAGCTAGAGGACTAGTAGCACTGCATGATCGGACCTGCAGAGCTCGCAGGAACCAGCTCCGTCCGCTACTCTGCTCGACGGAAGCAACAATCATCGGGCGGCGAGGGAGGACGGATATCATGGTAGCACAAATTGACATTGTTTGACGAGTAGCCATTTCCGCTCTTGTTTGAAATCAATTAAAAGCATGTGTATATATAGCTCCATTAAGTCTCACGTTTTGATACACAATCTCATTAAAAAATATTAATCTTTCACCACGTGAACTTTAATTAGTTTTTAATTAAAATTGGCATTTAAAAGATCAAATGATCAACACACTATCCAGGAATTCCATATGAATAAAATTTGATATAAACAAATTAAATGACTCGATCATTCTTTTTCTAGTTTAATTTGCATGGTTATTCAAATATTAGTTACACATTTAATTATAATTATAGTAGATTTTTTTATTGGCAACCCAATAAAACGAATCTAGTACAAATTCTCTCAGTTTTAATTTTTTATTTTCAAACCTAAATTCTTTTACCTAACAAACGCTAATAAAATACTATATTTTAATTGGATTTAATTTGCATGGTTATTAAAATATTATTTACAAATTTAATTATAATTATAGTAGATTTTTTTATTGGCAACCCAATAAAACGAATCTAGTACAAATTCTCTCAGTTTTAATTTTTTATTTTCAAACCTAAATTCTTTTACCTAACAAACGCTAATAAAATACTATATTTTAATTGGATTTAATTTGCATGGTTATTAAAATATTATTTACAAATTTAATTATAATTATAGTAGATTTTTTTATTGGCAACCCAATAAAACGAATCTAGTACAAATTCTCTCCGTTTTAATTTTTTATTTTCAAACCTAAATTCTTTTACCTAACAAACGCTAATAAAATACTATATTTTAATTGGATTTGTTCATCCCAGTGGCCCTGTCAATCCGTCTCAGAGCCAATATTGAGAAGATAAATCATGGAAACTTAATCCAGATGTTGTAAATAGCGCATAGAGAAAATAATTAGTTGCCATCAAAGTCGATATAAAATTTATTTAAATTTTGCCATCGAATTATCGAAATAATCGATCAATCGATTAATGAAATCATGAATCAATCGAGCGGTGTAATTATCTAATTCAGGTATATCACTATTAACAATATAATAGTGGATTGATGATTTTTTGATTTAATCTGACATGTTAATTTTAAATCGAAATTGAACCCAATAAATTGGAAAATTAATAATTTTTAAATGAAATTTTAAACTAACCGAACTTTTGATTATGTTAATTAAATTTAATTAATCGTGCATTGTTCGCGTTCATGATCACAAAGTCACACAATTTTATCCTCCATTGTTCGGGTGTAAATGACACAAACGCACAAAGTCATACGACCTTTTGCATTAAAATATTAAAATATCTATTCACATGTTGAGTTCATTAATAAATTCATTTGAACTTACCGGCGTAAATGACAAGCACAGTCAGAAAATTTAATTGAGAAGTCTGTGACCTGTTTGGAATGCAACAGAGGAAACTTCTTTTATAACTTATTCACTTGCAACATGCTTTCAAAATCTTAAAATAATTTTAATTGTCCATAAAATTTTCAAATACTATCCTTTTTATCTTCATATCACTAATATAAATTTTTATATATCAATAATACGCTAAGCGATTTATACGAACGAGTCTAACATATTGATTCTCTCTCTAAAGTTAAGCAGTTAAGCTATGTACTTGAAGATAATTCCTAATACAAAATTGAGTGTAAAGTAAGAAAGTCAAAATAATCTATTTGGCTATCCACCTCATATTTTTTTTAAAATTTGTTTATAATTGTCGGTCCACCTCAGTATTTTTTTATTTGTTTAATAAAACTTTCTTTTTTGCCTTTTCCTGAACTTGGCTCTTCCCCTCGACCCGTCATTCCTCTTCTCGATGCCCATCCAAAAGGCAATTAATTTGCTACGACTAATAAATTTTTTAAATAAAAATAATAACATGGCATGTCATCTTATAAAAAAAGACAATAAAAGTATAAAATAAATGAGGACGATGAAATTAAGAATAACATACCAACCAGATGCGAATCAACTTGATCAACTGACATTGTAATTAAAGGCTAAGGCTCTGCCCTTGACTAGAAATTGGATAATGTACTAAATGCCTCCACAATTGCGGCATATGGATTTTTATTTTTATTTTTATTTATTTTTAAAGGCGCACAACACTAATAAAATAATGCCGTGGTGGGTATGATGTCAATTTCGTTAGTAGTTGGGGAGAAAATACCAAAAGGCAAACATTTAAAAAGACAAACATTGAGGGTTATATATTCAAATCGACATTTTACCCAAAAAAACAAAAAACAAAGTGTACTTGTAAAATTATATTTATCAAAATATGTATTATAGTTTGAGTTTTATCAAATGACATAAACAAATTCTCCATATTCTGCTTCTACCCCTCTCGCTAATATCCCCTTTTCAAACTTCATTGTCTAATACATCCGAATTACTTTTTATTAGTTTTGATTTAAAAATAAAATGTGAGGGTTCAAATACAAATCACCTCATTTTCTCTCATCCTCCATATCTCTTCTTGCTCGTCTAAATACGACTCATCACGAATTTCTTTTTGCATTTTGGCGGGATTGCAAAATGAGGTAGTTGCAAGTGAGAGTATTGTCTTACGGTGTTCAAGAGATGACTTTAAAAAATCGTTGAGGAAGATCGGTGGTGAAGGAAATATTTCAAGCAATAATGTATTTGGTAAAAGAATATAGATAATGATTTAGTGATGTACATATCATTTTACTACTTAATATTGGTATATACGATAAAAAAAAATAGTATAAGCTTTATTGAAGCAAAAGTTCGTGTTATTGTTGTCCATGGATGTGTCACGAAGATCATGAACAACATCTTGAACATGGTGTCCTTCATTACTTAATCACTTTTGCGAGTTGCTCCACTATGATGCTAAATTCAAACTAGATCTTGGTGATGGTTTCATGATCAACCTTTCTTATTGATTGTTAGTTTGCAGAAGGAGTCTAACGGTGTAATACATTACATAATTAGGATTCTTAGGAATTTTGTAACACTACGATAAATTTATGCTAGAATGTGACGTTGATATGGGATGATATCAGGGCACCTTGCGATTGATATCTGTTGGGGCAATCGGCCCTGAGATGATCTGGAGGATCATGATATTTTGATGAGTGGGCAATATGGTTAAGTTAGGATTTGTGTTGGACTAATATGTGTACATGAGTGTACAGGTGTACAGGTACACATGAACTTGGTTGATGTCTTCAGGTGAAGGATGGCATGGAGGCAAGCTAGAGGCTTGCGTGAGCATCCGAGGGACCGTTGGATAGCAGGGATGATGAGCCGAGAGACGCGGACTTCGAGGCATACGTGAAGGGTGACATGGAAGCAAGCTGGAGGCTTGCGTGCGCATCCGAGGGACGAGGGCCAAAGAGGAAGAGGGCGTGAAGGCAACAGTCAAGGCTGCTGGTGAAGAGTCAACTGGGTTGTGACGGTCTGAGTATGAGTGCTTGTACTCAGGGGCTAAGCCGGGAGGGTTTGAGTGCGGAGGGACTTGTACTCGGGAGTAAAACCCTAGGCTTAGGTGTGTCCCAGTCGACTGGTATAGGCTGAAACAGGCTGGCAGATTCGAACGTTATGTTGTAACGGTCGAATCTGAGTGGGACCAAGTGACTGCCATTTTGGCAATCGACTGATAGTGACTGTTTCAGATTCGAGTCCTATTTAAAGGGGCTCGTTTTCTACTATTTCTACTATCTTTCTTGACGAAACTCACTTGGGTAAAGTGAGTTAGTAGTCTCTTGTGATCAGATAGCGTCCGAAGTGCTATGGCGAGGTTTATCCACCCACAAGGAGCGACAGATTTAGCCGGAGGTTATCCGGGGGTTGATCCACTGAAGGATTCTTGGATTAGTCACCCGTCCGGGGTGGATACCAAGTAAATCAGGTTGTTAGTATTGTTATTGTACTCTTTTACATATTATTGTTTCCGCTGCGCTAACAACTTTGTAGAGATCAAAATCCAAAAAGTGATATTCACCCCCCCCTCTAGCACGCCAAAGCGATCCATCAGTTGGTATCAGAGCGAAGAGCCGCTCTTGATCGGACTAACCGCCGAGGGAGCACACGCTAGAGGGAGAAGAATGATGGAAGACAAACTTGGGGAAGATATAAACTCACCACCGCCATACGAGCATGAAGATTTTGATTATTGGAAATCTAGAATGAAGATATGGCTCAGCATGGATTGGGAGTGTGTAATGGTGATAGAAGAGCCATTTGAGACCCCTAAGGACAAGTATGGAAAGAAGCTTCGACCTAGGTATTAGACCAAGGAGCAACAAAGACAAGCAAGGGCTAATGAGAAGGTAATAAATATTTTGGTTAATATTTTGCCTACTAATGTGTTGAGTGATGTAGGGAATTATAAAAACGCATATGAATTGTGGAATAAGTTGGAAAAGTGTCATAAAAACCCTACACAAAATCAAGAAGTAGAGGAGCCCGAAGAACTAAGCTCGAGTGATCAAAAAGACCAAAGGGAAGAAGAATTATCAAGTGAAGTGGAGGAATTGGGTGAGAAAGGATCCACCTCATCCAAAGATGAAGAAGAGGTATCAATATCAAGGATTGAGGGGGAGGAGAGATCCTCATCCCTACAAGAGCAAGAAAAGACTTCCACCTCCACCAAAGCTAAATCAAAAAAGCACATCACATGCTTTGGTTGCAACGAAAAGGGGCACTACAAAGACAAGTGCCCGAAAGGTAAAAAGGAGGTACATTCTCAACCAAATTCAATTCCCTTTAAACCTAATATTGGATGTAGGAATGGAAAAGCCCAAGACAAGAAAAAGAAAATTAGATGCTTCACATGCGGGGTGCTAGGGCACTACCATACGAAATGTCCAAGGAAAGGAGAGCTTAAAAGGATAGAGCATCTTAGGAGATGGGAGAAAGAAGAAAGAAAAAGAAGCATGCATCTAGGGGGAGCCCCAAGGGTAAGGGAGGTAATCTCTAACTCAATTTATGCTCAAAGTACTTGTATAAATAATAGAATTGATAACAACTGCATTCCCATCCGTATTTTTTGTTTTAAATATCATGATAGGAATAGGACCAATTTTGTATGCCAAAACACCAAAAATTCTATGATGCATGATAAATCTAGGAACTCTAGGAATAAGGACCAAGGCATAAACTCTAAAGAAGGGAGAAGTATGCCAAGAAAAATAGGTAGACCTGGAAATGATTAAAGTAGGTCTAGTGATCATAAGGTTAGGAAGTTAGAAAAGAAAAATCAGGTTTTAAGAGCAAAACTTGATAAATTAGAAAGAAACCTAGGTAGGGGCATTCAAGGGTCCAAAAGATTGAACATGATATCAAAGGACCAAGGTCATAGGAATAGTAGGACAAGTCTAGGATACCACCCTAGGAGGGCTAATGTTGATAAAATGTCATATTCAAGGATGTCCTATAACTATGGTAGAGAAAAAGTCAAAAATGGCAAAGAAAAACCATTTAAAGGAAAAGAAAAGAAACTGACCAAAGAAAAGGTTTATAGGGTTAAGAAAGTGATAGTGGGAGGTCAAGAAGCATTGGAGGAGCACCGATGTGGTCTTGCCTTTGTAGAAAAGTTACCTAGAGAGGTAACTAGGGCTAAGAGTTCAAGGGAGAGCCCTAGAAGCCAAAATGGGTTCCATGGTCAATGGATCTCAGGTGGTTTTTTTCTAGGAGATTGAAAAGGAATGTAGGGTGTGCCAAAGGGTTTAAAAGGCTAAGTTAGTCTTAATCCTAGAGAGTTGGCACACTAAAGGGAGAATTATGGTGTAAAAGGTGAAATTGGGACTCTAATTAAAAAAAATTAGTTTTAATGCCTAAATACCATATAACTTGATGCTATGAATGGATCAGGAATGAGTATGGGAGGAAGCATCAAGGTGAGGGCAAAATTAGAACTTTTGGAAAAGGTTTCATGATACATTTTAGAGAAACTCGAAGTTTGTATCAATCCTGGAATTCGAAATAGTTTTGGCTGAAATTATATTTTTCCCAGGTATATATAGGATCCACAAATCTCCCCACAAGAATTCATAATTTTTGGGAATTTGTGGAATTAGTTAGACATTTCTGAAGTTTGGATTGGGAATCTGAAAATCAGATACCAGTCGACTGGCAGGAGGTCAGTCAACTGAGAAAACCCACAAAATGTAATTATACTCTGGCCCAGTCGACTGCCAAATCCCAATCGACTGCGAAAACCCACAGAATGTAATTACACTCTGGCCCAGTCGACTGCCAAATACCAGTCGACTGGGATGCGGACTTTATAAAAGCAAATGGGTGCGCCGGGGGAAGCCAAACTCTAGGGTTTTGGCGATCTCCCGGCGATCATTACCTCTCCCAAGCTCCTCCTTCGACCTCAAGCCCTTCCAAGCCCTAAAATCCCTCTCTAAGTTCTCCTCTAACCCCGATCTACATCTAGGGTTTGTTAAAACCTCTTCTCTTCAAGACATACTCTCAAAATCACATCACCATGAGGAGAATGAAGAGGTATTGATGTTTAAGGTTCCTTTTCTTCATTTAAACCATGTTTTGGCACTAACTTGATATTTTTATGCATATTCTTTGATGTTTTCCTTTTTAGGGGGGTTGTCTTGGAATGCATGTGTATGTGTGGTCTTTAGGATGACCTCTAACAGGACTAGAGGTGAAGGATCATCCCGACAAAGTCAGGAAGGATCCAGGTTTAGGTCCCTGGAGTGTAAGAAACGGTTTGAAGAGAATGAATTCGTAGTAATGAATTGTCGTTACTTAAATAAGGCCCTCTTTCAAGAAAAGTCGCCTCAACTAGCTGAAATGATCACTCATTTCCAACTAGATCAGCTAGTCTACTGTCAGCACGACATAGATATTGACTTATGTACAGAGTTTTACGCAAATTTGACTTGCATTGACTCCGACAGTAATGTGTATGAGTCTCGAGTTGCTGGTATTCCTATCCCTTTCTCAGTCATGGGTCTAGCTGAGTTTCTACAGTGTAGGGCGTCAAACAATGCATCCATTTACTTTCCCACTGTTATAGAACCATTTGAGTTTTCTGGGGTCACAATTGATCAGATTCACATGCATTATTTGAGAAGACATAGGAATGAGTCGGAACGTCTTTTTTATGCTAAACCCATGAGACCATTTAGCCATGTTCTGTATAAGATCGTCATAGAGTACATCTTACCCATTGTCACCAAGGGGAGGTCCAAGATCAGACTCCCACATTTGGTAATGATGTATGCTTTGGAGAGAAGGTTAGATATCGATGTCTCCCTGCAGGTCTTCAGTGCCATCTGTCATTCTTCTCATAGTATGAATGGGAAGATATATATGTCTTTTTGCCATATCCTGACCGAGTTCTTCCATTTACGTTTTGGCATCCGCGTGGGTAGTGGTCAGGTCAGGCACCTATCAAAGGACTATGATCAGATTGGCACACGCCAATTATCCTTGGCAGGTATTGAGTGTAGACAGGGGACATTTGTTTGGAGGGAGTGCCCGGAGGCCACTAGCTCAGATGAGGAGCCTGGCGAGCTGGTTACACGTGCAGAGTTCACCCGGCTCCAGGAGGATGTTCACACCATCCGGGAGGGCGTCCAGAGCCTCCAGCAGACCCAGACGGCGACTCAGGAGGAGGTGCACGGCCTCACAAAGTTCTGCCAGGGATTCATGACCAGACAGGATGCTATGTACGAGATGATGCAGCAGTGGCATCTCGCTTATCAGGCTCCTCCTCCTCCTCCTCCCGGCAGTGACGATCATATGTTCTTCTGATCAGATGGTGCAGTCTTTGGGTGTTTTCAATGTTGAGAGTATTATCATTGGTTGATGTATTATATCTCTCAAACACCTTCTATTTTGATGATTGTATTTACTTGGATGACTTCAGGGCTTTGGTCCTAGATACTCTTTCAGGCCTTATGTCATGGCCATTTTTATGTTTCTTGTATGAAACATCTATGTATTACTCTATTTGGTAGATTTATGACATGTAACTTGCTTTATTATTTTTCTATTGGTTATTGAAATGTTATCATGACTAGATGTTGTTTTGAAACTGCTTGAAATTTGGAAATTTTATGATGTTTCTTTTAAGCATTTTCCTATTAGTACCAATGGATGGTTCTTGTATGATCCTTATATATATGTTCCTGATATCATTTGGAAATTTTATATTGGTATGTTATCTAATATGGTTTGGTTGGAAATCAAATAATGGTCTTATATATAGAAGGGATAATCATTTGGACTCAAGAGAAAAAGAGGGGGAGCTCTTGTCAAAATGGAAGTATCTATATGAAAAAGGGAAGTTTGGGAATCATTTTAAATGTCAAATGGAATTGATAGAAAGTGGCAAACATAGGATACCATGAGTAGAAGTCAATATTGATACAAAGTTGACATAATTTGGGAATTTTTGAGTTTGTACCAAAAATCAAGCATGGTTGATGTTTTTCATTAACCAAATTTTTCTAGGGTAGGGAATACCTTAACAATCGTACTAGCAAAATTTCAAATTTTTCTGAATTTTCTAGAATTTTTTATTCGTTTCTGAATTTTGACTGAAATTCTGAACACTGCATATCAATCGACTGCCAGGGTCGCAGTCGACTGAGAGTGTGGGCAGTGTGTGTTTTTCTGGTTTCTGAGGGGTTTTTCAGGAATCTAGTTGGTTAAATTTGGCACCAGGGCTGGGATTGCTTGGGACAATCTTTTTGATGGTGTCAAAGGGGGAGAAACGTGAGTGTTAAGTCAGGTTAGGTCGAAATCTAACTTGGTTTGGGTTGAGATTTTAGAGTTAAGTTGGGAAAACTTAACTTGGGATTAGCAATAAGAATTGAAAGTTGGGAGAAGGCTTAAGTTAAGGGGGAGGTTGCCTCTTGTATGTTATGCTTTAAGTTTCAATTGCTTTTGCTATTATCATTGCTATGTGTTTACCTAACTTGACATTTTGCCACACATTAAAAAGGGGGAGATTATTGGGACAATCAGCCCTGAGATGATCTGGAGGATCATGATATTTTGATGAGTGGGCAATATGGTTAAGTTAGGATTTGTGTTGAACTAATATGTGTACATGAGTGTGCCGGTGTACAGGTACACATGAAATTGGTTGATGTCTTCAGGTGAAGGATGACATGGAGGCAAGTTGGAGGCTTGCGTGCACATCCGAGGGACCGTTGGATAGCAGGGATGATGAGCCGAGGGACGCGGACTTCGAGGCGTACATGAAAGGTGGCATGGAGGCAAGCTGGAGGCTTGCGTGCGCATCCGAGGGACGAGGGCCGAAGATGAAGAGGGCGTGAAGGAAATAGTCAAGGCTGCTGGTGAAGAGTCAACTGGGTTGTGACGGTCTGAGTATGAGTGCTTGTACTCAGGGGCTAAGTCGGGAGGGTTTGAGTGCGGAGGGACTTGTACTCGGGAGTAAAACCCTAGGCTTAGGTGTGTCCCAGTCGACTGGCCCATGGGCAGTCGACTGGCCCATGGGCAGTCGACTGGTATAGGCTGAAATAGGCTGGCAAATTCGAACGTTATGCTGTAACGGTCGAATCTGAGTGGGACCAGGTGACTGCCATTTTGGCAGTCGACTGGTAGCGACTGTTTCAGATTCTAGTCCTATTTAAAGGGGCTCGTTTCCTACTATCTTTCTTGATGAAACTCACTTGGGTAAAGTGAGTTAGTAGTCTCTTGTGATCAGATAGCGTCCGAAGTGCTGTGGCGAGGTTTCTCCACCCACAAGGAGTGACAAATTTAGCCGGAGGTTATCCAGGGGTTGATCCACCGAAGGATTCTTGGATTAGTCACCCGTCCGGGGTGGATACTGTTGGAACTCGGATGGCTAGAGAGGGGGGGTGAATATAGCCAGACACAATTTCTTGCTCTTTGATACTTCTGCGTGATCAGATTAGTAGCAGCGGAAACAAAAACATAGAAGCAGAAATAAAGAACAGCAAGCAAAACACAAAGGGAAAGCAAACCGACGCTAACACCTCGATATACAAGGTTCGGGGATAACTTGCCCCTACTCCTTGGCGTGCCCGTGAGGTGGGAGATCCCTTGATCGTCGGCAGATCAAGCCCCGGTGAACTCCTGATAGTAGCAGCCTCCTTCTCAGTGAGAAACCTCTCCACAAGTGATCTCAAGAAGATACAAGTTAAGCACAGAGACACTCGAGAAGACAAGCTCACAAAGATGTAACAACAAAGCTCAAACACAAAGTCACAGAGAGCACAAGCACAACCCACAGCAAAAACTTCACTCGTTTTTCTGTCTGTCTCACGTCGCTCCTCTGTATCCACTTTGTCTTAAGCTTCTGCTTCATCCCAAGCTCCATCAGCATCCTCTGAGCACAACCTGAACCTCCTGACCTCCCTGAGCACTCAGTCCACTGAAGACCTCCTCTCCAGCTGAGTCTCCGTCAGTCGCCAGCTGCCCCAGTTGCCGTTGAAACCTGAGAAGGATAAACAAACAAACCTGCTTCAAGGAAAGCCTCCCATTGACCCTCCTTGAGTGTTTGAATCACCTACTATCACCTGCACACTCCAACAGAGGCTTAGCAATGCATATCAAAAAGAAATCAGCAAGTAGCAGAGAATCGACAGTGAAAACAGACACGATCAGAGCTTCTGACAGCTCATTTAAATTAAAGTTCTGCTCCTGATCGGTCCCCAGACCGATCAGGGAGGAGCCTGATCGGTCACCAGACCGATCCAGCAGTCTTCTGCATACTCCTGATTGGTTCCCAGACCTATCCAGCAATCTGTTGCACACTCCAGATCGGTCCCCAGACCAATCAAGCTCCAACCTGATTGATCACCAGACCAATCAGGCCACTCTCAGACCAATTAGGCTCCATCCTGATAGGTCCAGGTCTGAGTGAATAGTAACCACGGAAATCAAATCCTAAGTCTTTGATCGGTCACCAGACCGTTCAGAACTTGATCAGTAGGGGAACTCAACTCACTGAGTGCTCCCTGATCGGTCACCAGACCGATCAGGAGCCGTTCAGTGAGTGAAACGCATACTCCCTGATCGGTCACCAGACCGATCAGTCATCGCTGGATCGGTCACCAGACCGATCCATGAAGGAGCACCGTGCCAACTCCCTTGATTAGTCACCAGACCGATCTAGGGGCTCCAGCCTAGCTCAATAAGCTAGGGTTTCACCCAACCTAGCCCTCCAAGCTAGGACCTGACCCTCCAAGTCAGGATTTCATCCAACCTAGCCCTCCAAGCTAGGACTTTTCACCTAACCCTCCAAGTTGGGACTTTTCACCTAACCCTCCAAGTTAGAACTTTTCACCTAGCCCTCCAAACTACGACTTTTCACCCAACCTTCCAAGTTAGGACTTTTTCACACCTAGCCCTCCAAGCTAGGACCTAGCTTCACTCACCAGGATTTCATCTAACCTGGCTCAACATTTCAGACAAAACTTAGCATAGATATATCACCTATATCATTATCAGATGATTTCTCCTGAAGGCTTCAATTTGTAAATCCACAAAAACACTATGTTTAGTTCCGGTTGCACTGTAAATTATCCATAGCATATCATATGTAACAACTATCTAAGTTGATGAAGCATACTTTCTGAACTGTCACAAAAAATTTGCAATACTATAGAAATGAATGATAACAACTTATCATGAATTAATAGTAAAAGATCAGAATAGAACATGTTGTCAGTGATTGTATTGTAAAATGCTCAAACTATATGCAAACTATTCAGTTCCGAGACAATTGACAACGGTAGAAATAATATTTTTTATGACCAACAAGATAATATGTTAACCAGAACAAACAAACATATTTTAAAGAAGTATAAAATCCAACTTCAACTTCAAATGTCCACATAGAATTGTTGAAAAATACCAATCAAAATAGCAAACAAGACATACTTTTCTCCATTTGTGAGACTGTCACCTAGAAGTATAGAAACCAAAATTAGTATAGAAACCAAAATTTTCACAAAATAACAAGAAATGTATCAGTCAACAATAAAGAAGCATATCGTTTAATTACAGTATTAAAAAAACCATGACTGCAACCAAAATTTCCACCAACAAGAACCTGGAACACAAGAAATCCAATCCGATTGAAGCTGTAACATAGATCCTTCTTCATAAAGAATAGAAATCTGGAACACAAGCAATCCAATCCGATTGAAAACAACAGAACCCTCGAGCCGCCGGTAAAGCATAGATCCAAAACATTAGAAAAGACAAAAATATAATCATGCAATTTCTAAAGATGAGGTTTTACCGGCAATGAACCCTCGTAACGGCAAGGGAGGGAGGACGCAGTGGTGAAACCCTAGCTTCGGCGAGTGAGGGAGGACAGCTTGAGAGAGGGTCACGCTTCGTCCCTCGGTGAGTTAGGGGGGGCGCTGCTTAAACCCTAGCTTCGTCCCTCGGTGAGTGAGGGAGCCACGAAGGCAGGGTGCGACGATGGAGAACACGAGGGAGTTGTCTCGCCGAGGGCAAGAGAGAATCATGGCGAGGAAGAGCTCGGCGAGAGAGAATCGAGGCGAGGAAGAGCTCGACGAGAGAGAATCGTGGTGAGGAAGAGTGTGGCGAGAGAGAATCTCGGCGAGGAAGGCTGCTGCGGGAAAAATGGGCTTCGGCGAGGAGAAGGGGGAGGTGTTGTGCGATGAAGTTAGGGCTCGGGAGTTTTATGAATTACTAAACCGGTTAATTTATTTATAAAAAAACCTATATTAGTTGATTTAAACTTATTATTTCGGTATAGAAATTTATAAATTTTATTTGATAACTTATTACTTCATCAAATATTTATTATGAAGTAAAATATATTTTTAACACCGGTTGTTAAAAGAACCGGTGTTAAAAGTATTTTAAAGTTCAAATAATTATAACATATGACCCCGGTTATTTATAAAACCGTAGTTAAATATATTTTTAACACCGGTTGTTAAAAGAACCGGTGTTAAAAGTATTTTAAAGTTTAAATAATTACAAAAATGCCACCGCCTTTTTTTTTAACACCGGTTTTAATACAACCGGTGTTAAAAGCCGTTGTTAAAGGTCTTTTTTGTACTAGTGCTTCACTCACCAGGACCCGGCTTCACTCACCGGGATTTCATCTAACCTGGCTTCACTCACCAGGATTTCCATCACCTGGCTTCACTCACCAGGACCCGGCTTCACTCACCGGGATTTCATCTAACCTGGCTTCACTCACCAGGATTTCCATCACCTGGCTTCACTCACCAGGACCCGGCTTCACTCACCGGGATTTCCACCACCTGGCTTCACTCACCAGGACCCGGCTTCACTCACCGGGATTTTCATCACCTGGCTTCACTCACCAGGACCCGACTTCACTCACCGGGATTTCTATCACCTGGCTTCACTCACCAGGACCCGGCTTCACTCACTGAGATTTCCATCACCTAGCCCTCCAAGCTAGGATTTTCCATACCATGCCTGATCCCCGATCAGGACTTAATCATAATCAATAATCATCAACCTAAACTAAAATCGGTGTCAACACCAAAACAACAATCAGGGTCAGACTGCATCAACAATCTCCCCCTTTTTGTTGTTTGACAACCCGATTTTATGTTTAGGGATTCACAATCAAGTCCTTCAACTTTAGAATCATAGGGGAATTCAGATCCTCCCCCTACAACATGATCAACCTAAACTTAACCAACCAACACTCTCCCCTTTGTCGAACACCGAAAAGGGGTCTAGAAGGGCTGTTAAATCTAAACCATACTCCCCCTCAACCCTAGGGGTATCCCAAAACAAGAAAGATTTGATTGATTTTTTGATAAGCATATGAACACATATGACAAAAAGATATAGGCATGGCAAAACAGGCATATGTATCATATGAGCATGGCATCATAAGCATAATCATGTCAATGTAGCAAATATGCAGATAGTACTCATGTAAACAGCATAGCATCAATAATAAACATACGAAAGTAGAATAAAACATGCATCAAGGTCAGAAAAAGCAAGTCATAAAACATCCAGATAAATCACAAGATGCAAGACACATGCATCAAAGTCAAGATACGTGTGGCACAAGGCCACAACAAGCAAGTCATGGGGCAAACAGCCCAAAAGTCACACAGACCAAAACGGTCAAGTACACAGATCATAAAGAGAGGCAACGGACATCCAAACTCAAACGTCAGCAGGGGGGTCGTCATCGTTCATGAGATCATCTATCGTGGCATCAGCAGACCCTGGTACAGCACTGCCTGAAGGGGCATCCCCTGGAAATGTATGGTGGCGCCACTCTGCGTACCATGTCTGCTGCAATGTCTGGACCCCAGAGACAGTGGACTCCACGCCGGTCAATCTGCGATCAATGGATCGGAGCTGTGATCGGACCTCCTCACGGTAAGTCTCTCGCAACTGAAAATCATGCTGGAAGGTCTGATCCAGCTCAGAGATCTGCCATCGTAGGTTCAGCTCGGGCTCATCATCGTAATCAGCAGCAGCAGGAGCCTCATGAGGTGCAGCAGCCTCGGGTGGTGCCTGAAAGTGTGGTGCTCCCCCAGGTAGGTCACCGAGTCCTCTCCCATCCTTCCATACCAAGGCCCTATCGTGCTCGCGAATAATAATGCCTGATTTTGTAAAAGCCCGCCGACCCAGCTGACAATCCTACTTGACCATGGGCACGGTCCTGCCTTTGGTGACATCAACACCAACTGACATAAGTCAATCAGTGATGACATGACCAAATGGCATGTAGACCGTGCGATGGCTCGGCTCATGATAGGATAGGATAGACTGGAAGATGCTCTCCATGATATCGAAGTCCGTCCGGCGGTGCATGCCGTAGAGCATAAGGCAATGGTAGGGTCAGATTTCAGTCAAAGGCTTGGAAGTAATTGGGAGGATACAATTTGTGATAATCTTGAATAATATGTAGCTAGTGGGAGAGAGGCGTAGTGCTGCAAAGGTAGGAAAGTTAGGGCCCAGCTCATCGAGACCAGCTGGGCGGGGATGACCGAAGAAGTACTGATAGATACTATCTGGAGTGACATCCGCAAAAGGTGCCAATAACGGATCAGGGAGCTCAGGGTAGATCGAATACATATTTGGGGATCGTCGACCACCCAAATACTCTGCTAAAATCTCGTAAGAAAAATCAAGGTTCCTCTTGGCGACTCGAGTGGTGAACTCGAAGCCTCCTTAAGGTCCCTGCTGAAGATTGTTATAGAACTCTGAGACTAGGTCGTAATTGATGGTCCATTCCAAGGAAAGAAGGAAGCCCAGGTTGTAAAACGTGACAATCTCCATGACGGAGGGGCAGTACTCAGTTAGGAAAGGGACATCAATGGATCGGCAGGTTAATAATTTGAAGGTCCTCGACTGAAGGCCTATTCACAGGACGCATTCGGAAAGCGGGAGCTTGAAGAAGGCTGAGGCCTTCTGGAAGGTGCAGATGAAGAAGGGGTTTTCCCCCTCGAACTGCCCTCAGCAGCTTCCTTGCCCTAGGAAGATTTTCTAGAGAGTGGAATTGGTCATACGAACATGATTTAATCAGGAATTGATCACACACACAGTTTGAATCAATTGAGCAAGGATGACATGAACATAGGTTGAATCACAAAAATTCAAGAGTTGATCATGCAAAGAGTAATCACAAGGTAGACATTAGATCAAAAGAAGGACAATAATGAAATGGAAAAGAGATTTGAACATAATCATAAGGTAGAAGCATGGAAAGAAAGGGTCACGGCCAACACAAGAAGGTCACGGCACAACACAAAACATGGTTAGCGTCAAATACAAACACTATAGACTGCTTCGTAATGAAAACTGAGACAAAAGCTTACTTAGGTGTCATTGATGAATTTTCTTGGAGGTTGGAAGAACAAGCTTGCGCAAGGAGGGACTCTCGGCGTAAGACAAAGGTGCAGAAACCTTGAGCAAGTAGAGAACTTGCAGAGAACAAGGAAACCCAGCAGGAAATCTGTTCAGAACCGCACGCGCAGAGACTCACTCGAGGAAGAAGGGGACGAACGGAAGGCTCGCACGCAGGATGAAGAGACGCAAGTGGGAGTTTTCGGCACTAGGGTTCGGCACTAAGAGATTTTGGAGGAGTAAATCGGTTGGTGGATCGGTCCACCAACCAGACTTTAATGCGATTGAACGGATCACCGTTCGATCTGATAGCGCCCAGACCGATCAGGATATAGTCTGATCGGACTGACCTGAGCCTGATCGGTCGGGTGACCGATTAGGCGCGCTCCTGATCGATCGGCTGATCGATTAGGACACGAACAGTAGGGTTCGGAGAGAAACCTGTGAGCCCCCTGATCGGTCTGTGGACCGATCACCATAGGGTGCCAGATCGGTCCGGGGACCGATCCAGGCTAGCTCAGTAAGTTTGGTCAGAATTTCGTAAAGTCACTGCTGCCCATCTGATCGGTCAGTGGACCGATCGTTACAGGATGGAGCCAGATCGGTCCGAAGACCGATCAGCCTTACGCCTGATCGGTCGGGTGACCGATCAGGGTTCCTGAAACTCGCAAATACAATCTAAAACTTTCAGTTTCAGATAGTTACATAATTTCCAAAGGGATATGGTGAAAGATATTGATCTTGGAAGCAATCCCTCGTCTATCATTGATCTCCAATCAAGGATCAAAGGTCCTTAGAGTTTGAACAAGTCACTTTGCTCCACCCAAGTGGAGTCAAACTCAAACAACAATCATTTAAACAAGTTGTGCCAAATCCAAGTTTTCAATCAAGTTTCCTTGATTGGAATGTCCAAGTATGATCATGGAGCCAAATACACATATGTTATGCAATGATTTTCCCCATACTTGGTCACCGAAGTGATTATTATCTCGTCAACTTAATTTCTCAAGGGATGCATTGACATTTTGAGAAATTGAGTTGATCCTAGCATCTCACCCCATATCTAGCGAACAAAAACGTTTTGTTAAACCTTATAGTTTGTGTGAGATGTCCCCAAGTTACCCAATTGTTTCCCAACAATTTAAAATAATCATGAAGGGTTTTGAATGCATTTAGGAAAACTATGAAGCGCGACACATTCCCAACTCCCGTCTTAGGAAACTAAATTCATTTTCGGGGAGTGGTTTAGTGAAAATGTCAGTTAGATTTGATTTGGACTCTACATGTGAGAGTACAATATCTCCCCTAGCGACATGATCCCTAATGAAGTGGTGACACATCTCAATATGTTTGGTCCTAGAATGATGGACTGGATTCTTGGTTAGGTTAATTGTGCTAATGTTATCACATAACACTTGCACACCCTTGTAACTCAATCCATAGTCCTCTAAAGTATGAATCATCCACAACAATTGCGATACGCTCTCTCCCATGGCGATATATTCTGCCTCGGTCGTAGAGAGAGCAACACAATGTTGTTTCCGACTTGACCAACTCACTAATGACGAACCTAAGAATTGGCAACCCCCACTTGTGCTCTTCCAGTCCAACTTACATCCAGCGTAGTCGGAATCCGTATAGCCAATTAAATCAAATGATTCGGTACGGGGGTACCATAGACCGACTCCAATTGTGCCTTTGAGATATCTCAAAATTCACTTAACAGCGATTAAGTGAGATTCTTTGGCACAAACTTGATACCTAGCACACATACCTATGGCAAATAGAATATCTGGTCGACTAGCTGTGAGGTATAGCAAACTACCTATCATGCTTCGATATTGAGTCAAATCAACGGGTTTACCACTCTCATCATTGTCTAATCTTGTGTTTGTAGCCATGGGAGTGGTTACCTCTTTTGAATCACTCATATTGAATTTTCGAAGCATCTCTTGTGTATACTTTGATTGGTGCACATGGATACCATCGCGAGTTTGCTTGATTTCAAGTCCAAGGAAGAAAGTCAACACTCCCACTAGACTCATTTCAAATTCACTCTTCATGTGTCCAATGAATTCATTTAAATAGCCCTTATTATTTGAGCCACAAATTATGTCATCGACATATACTTGGGCTACAAAAATATCGTCACCATCTCTTCGTAGAAATAGTGTAGGGTCTATTTGGCCTCTAACGAAGCCCTTCTCAATTAGGAAAGTCGACAACCGCTCATACCAAGCCAGGGGTGCTTGTTTAAGGTCATAAAGTGCCTTTTTGAGCTTGTACACGTGGTTTGGAAATTCGGTATTCTCAAACCCCGGAGGTTGTTCGACATAGACCTCTTCTCTTATTAAACCATTTAGAAAGGCCGATTTGACATCCATTTGGTATAGCTTGAAGCCACGATGTGCTGCAAATGCAAGCATCAATCGAATGGATTCTAATCGTGCCATGGGAGCATAGGTCTCATCATAATCAAGGCCTTCAACTTGACTATAGCCCTTGTCTACTAAGCGTGCCTTGTTTCTAATGATTTCTCCCTTATGGTTCAATTTATTTTTGAAGACCCATTGGGTTCCAATGATGGTGGTCTTCATAGGTCTAGGGACTAAGTCCCAAACTTGACTTATTTCAAATTGACCTAGTTCATCTTGCATTGCGATGATCCAATCGGGATCACTTAATGCTTCATCAATTTTCCTAGGTTCAATTTCGGAAATTAGGGCAACTTCATTAGCCTCATCATTCCGAAAGAATGATCTAGTTCTAACCCCATGATGGATATCTCCAACAATTTGGTCTTGGGGATGACTAGAGGCTAATCTAGTTTGCCTAGGAGTTGGTGGTGCTTCTTGAATGGGCTCACTAGACCCAAGTTCAGCCTCAGGATCCGGCTGATCTATGGATTGTCTAGGCTCACCGTCATCGGATTCATCACCATCAACAACATTTGGACTTTCATTCAAACTTAGTCTCCTAAGTTCGAATTGGATTTCTTCTTCTGGTTGACCATTGGCTTTTGGAATTTCTTCAAAGACAACATCAGAAGATTCCTCAACTAATCTAGATTTCTTGTTGAAGACTCGATAGGCTTTACTAACGAGGGAGTACCCGACTAGTATCCCTTCATCAGCCTTTGCCATGAACTTTCCAAGGTGGTCCTTGGTGTTTAGGATGAACACCTTACAACCAAACACCCTAAGGTGTTTAACCGTAGGTGGTTTTCCAAACCAAAGTTCATGGGGGGTCTTTTCTAAAAACCTATGAATGAGGATCCGGTTTTGCACATAGCAAGCTGTATTTACAGCTTCAGCCCATAAGTAACTCGGGAGTGAGTACTCATTAAGCATGCTTCGTGCAGCCTCTTGAAGAACACGATTCTTCCTCTCTACAACACCATTTTGTTGTGGTGTTCTAGGAGTAGAGAACTCATGTCTATACCCTCTATCTTGACAAAATTCTAAAAACCTTTGATTTTGAAATTCACCTTCATGATCACTTCTTATTGTCTTAATAGTTGATGATTTTTCATTTTCAACTCTTCTACAAAAAAAATGAAAATATCTAAGGTTTGGTCCTTATATTTTAAAAAGTAAGTCCATGTATATCTAGTGAAATCATCAATGATCACAAAGCAATATCTACTTCCACTCAATGATATGATAGTACTACAATCAAACAAATCCATGTGAAGTAAATCTAATGCAGTAGAAGTACTTACAGCGCTTTTACCTTTATGTGCAGATTTTGTTTGCTTACCCATTTGACATGCATCACAAAGTTTATCTTTTTCATACTTGATGCTTGGTAAGCCATGAACTAATCCCTTGTTGGCCAACTTCCGGATGTTCTTCATGTTCACATGTGCTAGCCTCCGGTTCCAAAGGGTGGACTCTTCTTCTTTTGACATGAGACACTTAGCAAAAACATTAGTAGCACTTTTAAATAAGACTTGATAAATATTGTCTACTCTTGTTCCCACTAGTACCGTGTCCAAGGTGTCATGTTGTCTAACTAGACATTGACTTGGTTGGAAATCAATTGTGTAACCCGTGTCACACAATTGACTCACACTTAGGAGATTAAATTTCATCCCCTTGACTAGAAGAACATTTGAAATTCTAAGACATTCGGATATTTGAATGTCTCCTATTCCTATGACCTTAAGACTACCATTGCTACCAAATGAAACATTACCTCTATTTTTCTTGTGAAGTGTGGTAAACAATGATCTATCCCCGGTCATGTGTTTGGAGCATCCACTATCAACGAACCAAGTTGATAGATGCTCCCCCTCAATCATAACCTACACAATTCGAAAAATAGAAGTTTTAGGTACCCAAACCGTGGGACCTAAAGTACCAACTAAACAAGACTTAGGCACCCATGCCTTGACAACTTTCTTTTGAACCTTGGGTGTCCTAGATTGTCTCATATCAGTCCTAGACATCAAAGACACGAATGAGGATTCTTTGGGTCGGTAACCAATACCGGCCCTATTGTAGACTGCCCTTTGGGCATTTAAGATCATATCTAGGGTCTTAGAGCTAGTTGAGAACTTCCCAAGAATATTTTTGAGTTTCTCAACTTCACTCTTCAATGATTGGTTTTCTTCTACTAGCAAGTCATCATGCAAATCATTTACATCCTCAACCTTAGAGGATTTCAAATTTTCAACTTCAAGCTTCAATGACTTAATCTCATCTTCTAACAATTCAACATGCAAATCATCAATGTTATCATCCCTAGATAATTTCAATTGATCAATTTCTAATTGCAATGCTTTAACCTTATTTTTCGACCTCTTTAGCATATTGGTTAAACATGCAATAGCTCTATAACACTTTTTAAGTTCGGGAGAAGTTACCTCTTCATCATCCGAAGATGATGAAGCCGCGTTTGAGGAATTGGATGATTCATCACTGCTTTCCTCTCCAAGAGCCATGAGTGCCACATGCCTTGTGCTCTTCTCCTCCTTCTCTTCATCCGATGAGCTTAAGGATGACTCATCCCAAGTGGCCTTCAAAGCCTTCTTCTTCTTCTTGGATTTTTCCTTTTTCTTTTTGGATTTCTCCTCCTTCTTCTTTAGTTTTGGGCATTCATTCTTGAAATGCCCTTTCCTACCACACTCAAAGCAAGATGCATTAGTCTTATCAAGTTTAGCTTCACTAGAGTTACCTCTACTTTTGAAGCGTCGACCCCTTCTCATCATTCTTCTCACAAAATTTGCCATCTCGGAGGAAGAGGAGCCGCTGCCATCTTCCTCGGAATCGGACTCGGATTCGGAAGAGGATGAAGATGAAGAGACTTCTTTCTCCTTCTTCTTCTTGTTGGATCAGTCCCCTGCAACTAAGGCAATCCCCTTCTCCTTGGGGCCTTTGTTAGCCATTTCATGCAATTCCATTTCACAAAATAAATCATCTAACTTAACAATGGATAGATCCTTGGAAACTTTGTAGGCATCCACCATGGATGACCACAAAGCATTCCTTGGAAAGGCTTTCAAGACATACCTCACAAGGTCGCGATTCTCGACCTTTTCATCAATCGAATGAAGCTCATTGAGGACTTCCTTGAACCGGCTATGAAGCTCACTTACCGATTCATTCTCCTTCATGGAGAGATTTTGGAGTTGGTTGAGGAACAAATCCCTCTTTGTGATTCTTGAATCTCGGGTGCCCTCGTGGAGCTCGATGAGCTTGTTCAACAAGTCCTTTGCACTTGTGAAAGGACCAACCTTGATGAGTTGGTCTTTGTTCATGTCGCATTGTAGAGTGACAACTGCCTTCGCGTCGGCTTCACTCTTTCGAGTTTGTTCGGCAGTCCACCGCCATGATTCGAGTTCTTTGCCTTCATCATCCTTAGGAGGGGTGAATCCCTCCTTCACCGTGAACCAAGTGTTGATGTCCATCTTCAAATAATATTCCATCTTCGATCTCCAATATTGGAAATCTGCGCCATCGAAGAATGGAGGTGGAGTGGTGGAGAAGTCTTCTCTCAACGCCATGGGTGTAACTCTCGGTTGTTAATCCGCAAAATCAGAGCCCCAAGCTCTGATACCACTTGTTGGAACTCGGATGGCTAGAGAGGGGGGTGAATATAGCCAGACACAATTTCTTGCTCTTTGATACTTCTGCGTGATCAGATTAGTAGCAGCGGAAACAAAAACACAGAAGCAGAAATAAAGAACAGCAAGCAAAACACAAAGGGAAAGCAAACCGACGCTAACACCTCGATATACAAGGTTCGGGGATTACTTGTCCCTACTCCTTGGCGTGCCCGTGAGGTGGGAGATCCCTTGATCGTCGGCAGATCAAGCCCCGGTGAACTCCGGATAGTAGCAGCCTCCTTCTCGGTGAGAAACCTCTCCACAAGTGATCTCAAGAAGATACAAGTTAAGCACAGAGACACTCGAGAAGACAAACTCATAAAGATGTAACAACAAAGCTCAAACACAAAGTCACAGAGAGCACAAGCACAGCCCACAGCAAAAACTTCACTCGTTTTTCTGTCTGTCTCACGTCGCTCCTCTGTATCCACTTTGTCTTAAGCTTCTGCTTCATCCCAAGCTCCATCAGCATCCTCTGAGCACAGCCTGAACCTCCTGACCTCCCTGAGCACTCAGTCCACTGAAGACCTCCTCTCCAGCTGAGTCTCCGTCAGTCGCCAGCTGCCCCAGTTGCCGTTGAAACCTGAGAAGGATAAACAAACAAACCTGCTTCAAGGAAAGCCTCCCATTGACCCTCCTTGAGTGTTTGAATCACCTGCTATCACCTGCACACTCCAACAGAGGCTTAGCAATGCATATCAAAAAGAAATCAGCAAGTAGCAGAGAATCGGCAGTGAAAACAGACACGATCAGAGCTTCTGACAACTCATTTAAATTAAAGTTCTGCTCCTGATCGGTCCCCAGACCATCAGGCAGATCGATCACCAGACCGATCCAGCAGTCTTCTGCATACTCCTGATTGGTCCCCAGACCTATCCAGCAATCTGCTGCACACTCCAGATCGGTCCCCAGACCAATTAGGCTCCAGCCTGATCGGTCACCAGACCAATCAGGCCACTCTCAGACCAATCAGGCTTCATCCTGATCGGTCCAGGTCTGAGTGAACAGTAACCGCGGAAATCAAATCCTAAGTCTTTGATCGGTCACCAGACCGTTCAGAACTTGATCAGTAGGGGAACTCAACTCACTGAATGCTCCCTGATCGGTCACCAGACCGATCAGGAGCCGTTCAGTGAGTGAAACGCATACTCCCTGATCGGTCACCAGACCGATCAGTCATCGCTGGATCGGTCACCAGACCGATCCACGAAGGAGCACCATGCCAACTCCCTTGATCGATCACAAGACCGATCCAAGGGCTCCAGCCTAGCTTAACAAGCTAGGGTTTCACCCAACCTAGCCCTCTAAGCTAGGACTTGACCCTCCAAGTCAGGATTTCATCCAACCTAGCCCTCCAAACTAGGACTTTTCACTTAACCCTCTAAGTTGGGACTTTTCACCTAACCCTCCAATTTCGGACTTTTCACCTAGCCCTCCAAGCTAGGACTTTTCACCCAACCTTCCAAGTTAGGACTTTTCCACACCTAGCCCTCCAAGCTAGGACCTAGCTTCACTCACCAGGATTTCATCTAACCTGGCTTCACTCACCAGGACCCGGCTTCACTCACCGGGATTTCATCTAACCTGGCTTCACTCACCAGGACCCGGCTTCACTCACCGGGATTTCATCTAACCTGGCTTCACTCACCAGGACCCGGCTTCACTCACCGGGATTTCCATCACCTGGCTTCACTCACCAGGACCCGGCTTCACTCACCGGATTTCCACCACCTGGCTTCACTCACCAGGACCCAGCTTCACTCACCGGGATTTTCATCACCTAGCTTCACTCACCAGGACCCGGCTTCACTCACTGAGATTTCCATCACCTAGCCCTCCAAGCTAGGATTTTCCATACCATGTCTGATCCCCGATCAGGACTTAATCATAATCAATAATCATCAACCTAAACTAAAATCGGTGTCAACACCAAAACAACAATCAGGGTCAGACTGCATCAATAGAAACCAAGTAAATCGGGTTGTTAGTATTGTTATTGTATTCTTTTACATATTATTGTTTCCGCTGCGCTAACGACTTTGTAGAGATCGAAATCGAAAAAGTGCTATTCACCCCCCCCTTCTAGCACACCGAAGCGATCCATCAATATCATCCTATATCAGGCCCAACGTGGGCCTAATATGGGATGATATCAGTGTTGGTGCCGGCCGGAAGCAACAGATCGAACTTGGTTTTGATAATGACAAAGAGTTCAAAGTTAAGTTTGTGTTGTGATCTAACTAATTTGCTAAGTGTGCAGGAAAGTCCTAGTTTACCTAGGTACGAAGCCTTGACCTGCAGGGTTGAGCACGAAGTCCTGGTCGAGGACTGGGCATGAAATTCTAGCCGAGGGCTGGGCACCGAATACCTGACCGTGGGTTAGGCACAAAATCCTAGCCGAGGGTTGGAAATCGGAGTGTATCATGACCCTAGTGGCTCCTACATGTTTAGTAGCTTGCAACCCAGCCAGGAGGGCTTCATACTCAGCTTGGTTATTAGTGGCCCTATACTCCAGTCGCACTGCTAAGTGAAGATGATCCCCTTTCGGAGAAACTAACAGGATTCCAATGCCACTTCCTACCCGGGTGGCCGAGTCATCCACATATATCTTCCATGTCTCCTCCTCTCCCTCTGTGTGAAGCTCGCTGAGAAAATCGGCTAACGCCTAAGCCTTGATAGCCATCCTGGGCAAATATTGGATATCATACTCACTTAGCTCTATAGTCCATTTAATCATCCGTCCCGAGGATTCCAGATTAACTAGCACCTTCCTGAGTGTGATATTAGTCAGCACTCGGATGGGATGAGCCAGGAAGTAAGGGCGCAAGCGCCGAGCCATCAGCACAAGTATATAGGCTAACTTCTCGAGTGTGTTATATCTACACTCGGCTTCCTTAAGTAAATGCCCAAAGAAATATATAGGTTGTTGCTCAGCCTCCTTCTATTTTACAAGTACAACACTTACAACCCCCTCAGTGGCTGACAGATACACATATAATACCTCTCCTTCTTCAGGTTTGGCCAAGACTGGTAAGCTAACTAAGTAAGACTTCAATTCTTCAAAGGCTTGATCACATTCAGCGTCCCACTGGAACTTGGTAGCCTTGCGCAAAATCTTGAAGAAGGGAAGACTCCGATCAGCCGACCTAGAGATGAAGCGAGAGAGGGCGGTGATTCTTCCAGTCAAGCATTGCACTTCCATCAGTTCCTGGGTGGTGGCATGTCCAGCAGAGCTTTTACCTTGCCCGGGTTAGCTTCTATTCCCCGCTCAGTCAGAATGTAGCCTAGGAACTTCCCACTCTTGGCCCTGAACAAACATTTGGCTGGGTTGAGTTTAAGACCATACCTTCTGAGAGTGCAACAAGTTTCTTCCACGTCAACCACCAGGTTTGCCGCCCTAAGAGATTTGATGAGGATATCATCTACGTACACTTCCACATTTCTCCCAAGCTGCTCCTTGAACACCTTATTAATCAGTCTTTGGTAGGTGGCCCCTGCGTTCTTGAGTCCAAAGGGCATGATGGTATAATAGTAAGTGCCTTCAGCTGTGATGAAACTGACCTTCTCTTGATCACTGGGAGCTAGCGGCACTTGATGATATCCTTGGTAGGCATCCAACATGCAGATGAGCTCACTCCCCGCAATGGAGTCTACCATTTGATCAATTCGGGGGAGCGGGTAGCAATCCTTAGGGCAAGCTTTGTTAAGGTCTCTGAAATCAATACAGACCCATGACGAACCCAATGATACTAGATTAAATTGTCACGAAATGTATGGGCTCATCAAATTTATATATTTAAATGAAATGAAAGCTGGAAACCCTTTTACAAGCAAAATGTATAAGAATGTAGTATAGGGGCCACAGGTCGTATTTTTCTCGGGGCTAATTGACGTTGTCTGACTTGAGCTTGTGTTTAGGTGTCGTTTGTGTTTTCGGGTTTCAAATAAATCTGGGTTTTGGGTTGCAATCAAGAGTGAAAACTTAATGAGAGGCAAGAAAACTTAACTCAATGAACCAAACAAGGGAAATGCACTTTATGACTTAACCAATGAAAAGCTTAATCAACCAAGGCACTTAAACAATTTTGAAAACCATTCTGCCAGCAAATGCAAAAGGAATCTACAAATCATGTTGGACTTTAAGATTTACCATTCAAAACCGAAAATCAAATGCAGCCCTAAAATCACTTGATATGTCAAAAAGGAGCTTATGTGCCAAAATTGTATTCCAATTCAGAGACAAATCCAAGGAAAATAAAACTGATTTTAAGCACAACACAAACACTAAAAGATAGGTTTACTATTGATACAAATGAATGCAGAGAATTAATCATGCCAATTAAGCAAGCTAGATAAGCATGCCAAAAGAAACTGCTGTGCTAAGGGCTGCTGCTGAATACCGAGATGATAAACTGCCACTTCAGAGATTTACACTGACCAAATTAGTTTGGTAATTCATTCCAACCATGGATCACTCAAATACAAAGCTAAGCCTGAAATGAACTTACAAAGACCATATGCAGAAATACAAAAATGCAGGGATACATGCAAAATTTCAGAAATGGAATTGGATTCGCATCAATCTAATGCGCAATCTCTGATATTAAGTGCTATTCCAATGAACAAGGTACAATGTAAATTCAGGAGATAATTGCTAGCTTGATACACAAACTGAACATCAACAAAAATCTGATACGCAGGTTGTAGAAGTGCAGAAATGCAGGAAAAGAAAACGTGCAGGCTGGAAATTAAATCTGCAGATGCAAGCCAGCTGATACAAATGCTGAAATTGATGCTAGATCTGTATAAATGAGCTTAGCTACAATATATGAATGTAGTAGAAGAACTATCAATCACTTGAGACCAAGTTCAGATGCTAGACAAAGGCTGATATGCAGGTTTGTAAAACTGAAATGCAGAAACAAATGGAAACGCAGCCTATGCAGAAATTTCAGAATGTGTATGTAGAATTTGCAGAAACTGATTGAATTCCGGAACCAACACACAACTAAGATCGAATATACAACTCTAGAGTTCAGAAATGGTTTAGAGAAGTCAGGTTTACTGATGAGAAATTCAGAATTGAATTCTGAAACTTTCATACACTGGATTGATACGCAGGGAAAGGAAATTGATGCGCAACTAGCTAAGGACCAAATGCAGAAATGAAACTAATTGCTAAGCAACTAAGATGCAATACAATTGTTCAATGAACAACAACTTAACTAAGAAACTCAGAAATGGAATACGCAGGGCAGAATTGAATAACAACACAAAAAGTGATACGCAAGAAATTAAACCAAAATAAACTGAAATCTCAAACTAATGTTCGCTAAACAAGTTTACTAACTAACTATTTGCCAAATTAAACCTAATTAAGCAGCAAACGAATTCAGAAATTGAAATTAACTAATTCTGAAACCAAGAACAGAAACAGAAATGACAGAAATGAGAATTAACAGCTAAAAACTGAATTTAAACTAATTAAACTACTCCTCAACTCTCCCTATGCTCGAGATCTTCTTGGTTGTCAATCAAGAGCTGGCTTCGAACCCCTAGGCACAACAAATCAGTGGAAGAACAGCTTCAATCGATCACTCTGCTCAAATTGAATCAGCTGAAGAAATTCCAGTCCAATCTCTCTTGTCTCGATGGATGGCTTGCGATTGTGATTCGGAGACCCTCTGAGCTCACCTGAGAACCCCTACAAGCAGCTCAAATGGTCGGAGGTGGCTTGTGGTCGAGACACAATCGATTGGGTAGCAAAGATACCGAAACCCTCAAACACCCTTGTTCTGATGCCAATTGAGCTGAAATCTCGATCCTAGCTATCTTCCAAGGACTCAGATCATGATCAAATGGAGAAATCGAGGGGTCGCGCCCCTTGGATGATGAAATTGCTGACGAAAATGAAGAACACGCTGAAGAAGAAGCTGGTTGCGGCGAGGACGCGACGAGGAAGGCTGTGGGAAATTTTTCCTTAAGTAATTAACTTTGGACGGCTCAGATTGATTTGAGGAGATCCAACGGCTGATCTTGCTCTGATTGGAACCAAACTTTTATGATGATGATCTGGGGTCAGGATCTGCCTCGTGGTAGCTCGGATCCTCCAGATTTGCAACGGATGGTCCAGATCAACTCAATCAGTGAATGGACGCTCTAGAGCCCTCCTTGCTTGATCCAACGGTTGATTTAGCTCCGATTGGGATGAAACCTTCAGATCTTGATCATAGAGCTTGATCAACCCTAACCCTAGCTCGGATTGCTTCAGATCGTCCCGGATGGCTCAGATCTAGCCGCTCTTGAATCGGACGGCCCGGATTAATCGTAGGCTTAATAATTCGATCCGGTTCACATCCGACTCAAGTTTGACCCAGTATGCCCTAAGTCCTTGAACCTTTGGTGCCTACAAAAATAGATCCAAAATTTAGTGGCCAATTAATCCAATTTAATGTAAATTTGCAATTAAGTCCAAAATAAAGGTAAGTTCTAAAACCTAGGGCAATTTCACAATTAATCAATAAAAATATGAGTCAAACATGGATTTTAACATCTAAAATAATCAACAAAAATGGTACTTATGAACTCCCCCACACTTAACCTTGAGCGTCTCGCGAAACAACTAAATAAGTATCCCTTAGGCTCTCTTAAGCATAATTAGAAACAAATGAAAAGAAATTACCTAGGGTTGTCAATTCTCATAAATCTAAGCTCTATGGATTAGTATTTTGTCCTTAAATCAACAACTTAGCCTTTTCATCCATCATGAGTCATTGAGATGAATTTAACTCATAGCCTTTCAAGGAAAATTTTGGTGGCTCTCTCCTTAAGTTCTAAGTTGATGATGGAAGTGGAGCTCACTCAAACACACATGCTTTTTGCACTACCATAGGCTTGCTTATTATCTAATCTCTACCATTAATCATGAATAGGATCAACAACTATAAAAACAAATGAAAACATAGAAATGATAAGAAATAGAGTAAAAATCAAGAAAATGGAAATATTGCTAAAGTGGGAGACTTGGTTGTTCAAGTATGTTTCCAATGTGCTTTGCCCCATCTTAACAGTCCTCCAATGAAATCAAAAATGTTGGGAAGTCAAACTTAAACAAATTCCTTTGATTTGGATGAAAAATAACTCCATTTGATCTCAATGTGCCAAGTTTCAATTTTTGTGCCAACCTTGCTTCTTTCACTCTTTTCTCAGATTTTTTTCTTTCTTTCTTTCTCTCTAGTGAATTCAGAATGTAATGGAGCAAAGAATTTGATTTGAATGTGAGAAACTTCACTTGATTTCATGGTGCCAAAGTTCACTTGTGTCCACTTTGTTTCTCTCTTTTTCTTTTCTTTTCTCTTTTGCAATCAAAATGATGGTGGAGTCAACCTTCATTTGGAACACTTCGGACCAGTTAGCATCAGAGTTTGTCTCAGATTTCTGAATTTTCTGCTCAGATTCTAACTCCAATGCTTCCATTTCATACTCTAGAATAGTTAGGTTCTTCATCCTTGAAATTCTTTGCCCCTTCACTTGTATTCTTCTTTGCAATGGCACGAATTTGCTTAGTTTCAGATTTTCCAGTTTGTATTCTTCATTCATCAGCTCCAGAATTCAGCTCTCGGCAGATTTCAAACAGTGCAGTTTTTCAGCTTCCTTTTCAATCCTTTGGTCAGCTTTTCAAATTCACATTGAAAGTTCCTGCACTGCAATTTTCCTTTCTTTTTTTTTCTTTCTTCTGTTCTGATAAACATCCCAGCAGCCTTTACTTAAAACTAGCTCACTCAAAAAGTTGAATTCAGTTGAAAGACCATTCTGCAAGTTCTGTCAAATTCAGCAATGCATTTGCTGATTTAAGGAAACAAAATTCAGTTGGGATTGATACAAAACTGTGCCAAGACTGCATTCTATCTGATTTCTCCTCTTGTCTCTTGTTTTCTCAGCTTGTATCAGTCTTCACTCAAGATGTTGCTGCTCTCGGCAAAGAACAGCTCTAGCAGCTACAAATTCAGCTGCAAATTCAGCTTACTGATTTTTTTACTATATGGCATAACTTTGCTTTTGCTTGTGTGCCATTTTTGCTTTTCATTGAAGATTTCTTCTTCAAAACTGCTTCACTTAATTTGGCACTGCATCACTGATTTTCAACACCCAAAAATTCAGATTTAGATGGATACTAACTGTGTCTATGCCCATTGAAATCAAGTGATACCGAAACAATCTCTTCTTCTTTGAATTCCTTGCTTTTGGATTCAATCTCTTGACCACTTCTTCTCAATTTTTGTCTCAGAATTTTCTTTTGAAATGGCATGGATTTTTCCATTGCTTGCCACTTAGATCTTCAAAATATGATAAGGAAGCTCCATCTCCAATTGCTTCCATCTCTCTAGCTCATTCTTGGTACCAACTCAACTCCTTTGGCACATGAATTTTTTTTTTTTTTCGAATTGAAGTGCCTCCTTGATACCAAATCTTTCCAAAAAGCTAGTCACTCCCCCACACTTAAATCTTTGTCCGTCTCGGGCAAAATAACATTAGAAACAAATCAAACAACAAGTCCAAAGAAAAGTAGGGTAAGAGTAAGAAATAAGTAAAGAAAAATGGATAAACATGATTATTGCTAAAAATTGATGTGGAAAGGAAAACAAATGGATAAGCCTCTATAGATGTGATCCAATCATTGAAATATAGTTTTGAAAGAACCTAAGCAAGTTCTAGAGCACAATAACATAGGTGTGTCACAAAAATAAGGCTAATTCTCACTAGGTAAAAATAATTCATCCCAAGTTCTCAATTAAGAATCTAAAACCAAGTAGTACTCAAGCATCCAAGAATTCATCCATTAGCGCAAACCTTAAGTCTTAACAACCAAATTTAATTTATTTTCAAAAGACTCTAAAATGCTATGGAGATAACCTAGAGGGATACTTTTATTTCTACTCAGGCAAGAAAAAGTGACAAAAGGAGTAACATGCATTTATTTACAAGGACTTAATTTAAAAGAAAATTCTACTTCTAAAAAGCATAAAAAATGAAAAATGCAATAAAAGAAAATGTCAGAAGAATCAGACTCCCCTTCATTCTGGTGGGCGGAGTCTATCCAGAAGTAGCCTCCATCTTGGCAGTGGAGGAGTCTGGGTGGCTGGGAGATTTGGAACTCCCCCACACTTAAACTTCACAAAAATTTGCTCTGGTGGCCTCAGGCGATTCAGGTTCAAGAGCCATTCAAGGGATGGAGTGTTTTTAATTAAAGTCAGATCATCTCCTCCTTCTTGATGCCCTTCAGAAGTCCTTCCAGGAGGCTGGAGTCTGTTCAGTTGGAGTACCCACTCCTGAAGTCTTCTGGACCCTGCAAAACAATGTAATACCTCTCTCAAGTGTTCAGGGTCAGAAAGAAATGATATAAGTTCAGTTTCTGCATGAAATAAATCCAAATCTGCATCATGTCCAATTAAATCAATTTGTGGTGCCTCAATAAAATTTTCAAAATCATTTTCTATAAAATTTGCATCCAGGAGCTCATCACAAATAAAGAAATCAATTTCTGGCTCATCAATAGAAATTTCACAATTATTTCCTATCAAGGGTGTATCATGCAATGTGTCACAGCCAATCAAATCAATATCAGGTATTTCCAAAAGTTTTTTCACATTCATTCTCAGCATAAGACATAACAAGAGATTCATCAAAATAAATAACATCCATTTCAGGCACTTCTAAGAAATTTTCACTAGTCATATCCACAAAAGATGTATCTAAAAGATTCATCATAACAAACTACATCAATTATGGGTGCCTCTAAAATTATTTCACTATTCATATTTACAATGGATGTGTCAAGTAATGCATGATGATCAAGGAAATCAATATTTGGTACCTCTATTGGATTTTCACAAACAATCTCTACACAAGGTATATCAATAAAATCATCAGAGTCAATAGAATCATCCCTAGGTACCTCACTGAATTTTTCTGAAGAAAGGGGAGAAATACATACCTGAGCGTGCTGGATAATACCTGGAGGTTCTATAATAGTAGATGTATCTGTGGTCTCCTCCTGGTCAAGTGCATGCTCCTCTTCAGCCTCAGACTCTGGTGGACAATCAACTGGTGATCCTTGGGTGCTTGCTTCCACCAAGCAAGTCCCTACACTTTCTGGTTCATTCTCTAAATCTTGTGGTGGTCCCTGGGGCTTAGTGCAATCCCCTACACCTATGGAATCATCTCCTCTGCATGCTTCTCCTGTAATATTTGCAACAACAGTGTCAGAAAAATTAGGACCATCAATAATGCTATCATCAGAAAATAAAAGTCTAGAATGGTCCTGTGGAGTTTCAGTTTCTTCTTCTGGAGCTGAAAAATTTGAAAATGAATTTTGAGTAGAAATCTCCGGAGGGATGCATGCTGTAGGTGCCCAGATTTTAATGTATTCTTCTTCTTCTTCTTCTACTAAATTTGCAGGATTAATTGAAGAAGGACTTTGCCATGCACTAGGGTCACCTTGAACTGATATAAAACCAACTCCGGGGCTCTCAGAATTAAAAATAGCTTGAGAAGCTAATTGTTCTGCTCTTTGGGCTTTTATTTGATTCAAATCATTAGCCACTTGTTCCAATTGCCTTTCGAGGTTTTGAAGCTCTTGTTGACACATTTGATAAAATGGTTGCACAGGCTGATTAAACTGCTGAAAAGTTGGTTCACCACTTGGTGGAAATTACCGAAAATTGTAGCCCTGGGATTCTTGGATCTGAGGTTGATATTGTGGTGGTGAACACTGAAGTTGAGTGGGCTGAAATTCTTGTTGCCATGGCTGAAAATTTTGGAAAGGTTGCCCTTGCTGATATTGTTGAAATTGTGACTGATCTTGTTGATAAAGTGGCTGAAAGTTAGGCTGAAATTGCTGACAGTGGGGCTGAAAATTTTGAAATTGGGGCTGCCATTCTGAAAATTCTGGAAAATTGGTTGAATTGGCTGAAAATCCGGTTGAAATTGTTGTGGTGGCTGCAAAAACTGATTTGGTTGCTGGAAATTAGAATAGGGCTGTTGGAATTCTTGCTGGGTCTGCTGAAAGTGTGGACACGGCTGCTGATAAGTGGATGAAAACATTCTGAACCTGCACCCCTGTCACAAAACAAACAAGAAAAATGACAGTACCCGTATACAAAAGAATAAGCAATAAAAAATAGAACCCAATGATATATCAAAAAGTATACAAGTAAAAATCAAACAAATCAACTAGTTGCTTCCCCGGCAACGGTGCCAAAAATTTGAACGCGCCCAAATATACTAATTAATTTGTCACGAAATATATGGGCTCATCAAATTTATATATTTAAATGAAATGAAAGCTGGAAACCCTTTTACAAGCAAAATGTATAAGAATGTAGTATAGGGGTCACAGGTCGTATTTTTCTCGGGGCTAATTGACGTTGTCTGACTTGAGCTTGTGTTTAGGTGTCGTTTGTGTTTTCGGGTTTCAAATAAATCTGGGTTTTGGGTTGCAATCAAGAGTGAAAACTTAATGAGAGGCAAGAAAACTTAACTCAATGAACCAAACAAGGGAAATGCACTTTATGACTTAACCAATGAAAAGCTTAATCAACCAAGGCACTTAAACAATTTTGAAAACCATTCTGCCAGCAAATGCAAAAGGAATCTACAAATCATGTTGGACTTTAAGATTTACCATTCAAAACCGAAAATCAAATGCAGCCCTAAAATCACTTGATATGTCAAAAAGGAGCTTATGTGCCAAAATTGTATTCCAATTCAGAGACAAATCCAAGGAAAATAAAACTGATTTTAAGCACAACACAAACACTAAAAGATAGGTTTACTATTGATACAAATGAATGCAGAGAATTAATCATGCCAATTAAGCAAGCTAGATAAGCATGCCAAAAGAAACTGCTGTGCTAAGGGCTGCTGCTGAATACCGAGATGATAAACTGCCACTTCAGAGATTTACACTGACCAAATTAGTTTGGTAATTCATTCCAACCATGGATCACTCAAATACAAAGCTAAGCCTGAAATGAACTTACAAAGACCATATGCAGAAATACAAAAATGCAGGGATACATGCAAAATTTCAGAAATGGAATTGGATTCGCATCAATCTAATGCGCAATCTCTGATATTAAGTGCTATTCCAATGAACAAGGTACAATGTAAATTCAGGAGATAATTGCTAGCTTGATACACAAACTGAACATCAACAAAAATCTGATACGCAGGTTGTAGAAGTGCAGAAATGCAGGAAAAGAAAACGTGCAGGCTGGAAATTAAATCTGCAGATGCAAGCCAGCTGATACAAATGCTGAAATTGATGCTAGATCTGTATAAATGAGCTTAGCTACAATATATGAATGTAGTAGAAGAACTATCAATCACTTGAGACCAAGTTCAGATGCTAGACAAAGGCTGATATGCAGGTTTGTAAAACTGAAATGCAGAAACAAATGGAAACGCAGCCTATGCAGAAATTTCAGAATGTGTATGTAGAATTTGCAGAAACTGATTGAATTCCGGAACCAACACACAACTAAGATCGAATATACAACTCTAGAGTTCAGAAATGGTTTAGAGAAGTCAGGTTTACTGATGAGAAATTCAGAATTGAATTCTGAAACTTTCATACACTGGATTGATACGCAGGGAAAGGAAATTGATGCGCAACTAGCTAAGGACCAAATGCAGAAATGAAACTAATTGCTAAGCAACTAAGATGCAATACAATTGTTCAATGAACAACAACTTAACTAAGAAACTCAGAAATGGAATACGCAGGGCAGAATTGAATAACAACACAAAAAGTGATACGCAAGAAATTAAACCAAAATAAACTGAAATCTCAAACTAATGTTCGCTAAACAAGTTTACTAACTAACTATTTGCCAAATTAAACCTAATTAAGCAGCAAACGAATTCAGAAATTGAAATTAACTAATTCTGAAACCAAGAACAGAAACAGAAATGACAGAAATGAGAATTAACAGCTAAAAACTGAATTTAAACTAATTAAACTACTCCTCAACTCTCCCTATGCTCGAGATCTTCTTGGTTGTCAATCAAGAGCTGGCTTCGAACCCCTAGGCACAACAAATCAGTGGAAGAACAGCTTCAATCGATCACTCTGCTCAAATTGAATCAGCTGAAGAAATTCCAGTCCAATCTCTCTTGTCTCGATGGATGGCTTGCGATTGTGATTCGGAGACCCTCTGAGCTCACCTGAGAACCCTACAAGCAGCTCAAATGGTCGGAGGTGGCTTGTGGTCGAGACACAATCGATTGGGTAGCAAAGATGCCGAAACCCTCAACACCCTTGTTCTGATGCCAATTGAGCTGAAATCTCGATCCTAGCTATCTTCCAAGGACTCAGATCATGATCAAATGGAGAAATCGAGGGGTCGCGCCCCTTGGATGATGAAATTGATGACGAAAATGAAGAACACGCTGAAGAAGAAGCTGGTTGCGGCGAGGACGCGACGAGGAAGGCTGTGGGAAATTTTTCCTTAAGTAATTAACTTTGGACGGCTCAGATTGATTTGAGGAGATCCAACGGCTGATCTTGCTCTGATTGGAACCAAACTTTTATGATGATGATCTAGGGTCAGGATCTGCCTCGTGGTAGCTCGGATCCTCCAGATTTGCAACGGATGGTCCAGATCAACTCAATCAGTGAATGGACGCTCTAGAGCCCTCCTTGCTTGATCCAACGGTTGATTTAGCTCCGATTGGGATGAAACCTTCAGATCTTGATCATAGAGCTTGATCAACCCTAACCCTAGCTCGGATTGCTTCAGATCGTCCCGGATGGCTCAGATTTAGCCGCTCTTGAATCGGACGGCCCGGATTAATCGTAGGCTTAATAATTCGATCCGGTTCACATCCGACTCAAGTTTGACCCAGTATGCCCTAAGTCCTTGAACCTTTGGTGCCTATAAAAATAGATCCAAAATTTAGTGGCCAATTAATCCAATTTAATGCAAATTTGCAATTAAGTCCAAAATAAAGGTAAGTTCTAAAACCTAGGGCAATTTCACAATTAATCAATAAAAATATGAGTCAAACATGGATTTTAACATCTAAAATAATCAACAAAAATGGTACTTATCAACCCTCCATTTATTTTCTGGCTTAGAGACCAACACTACGTTTGATAGCCAGGCTGGGAACTGCACTTCCCTGATGTGCCCAGCCTCCAAGAGTCTTTCTACCTCTGCTTGTATGATGTTGTTCTGGTCGGGACTAAAGTCCCTCTTCCTTTGCTTCACAGGCCTGGCATCAGGATATATATGTAACTTGTGCTCCATGACTTCTGGCCTAACTCCCTTCAGATCTCGCTGTGCCCAGGCGAACACATCCTGATTTTTGGCTAAGCATTTCACCAGCTGCTGTTTGAGGTCGGGCTGTAGCCCAAGAGCTACCTTCACTTTCGTCTCTTCTCGTTCAGGCAAGAGCCGGATCTCTTCTTTCTCTTCTCTTAACTTGGCCCAGGGAGAGGGCTACACCATATTACAGCTAGCTGGGGGAGCGCGGAATGCCTTCCTGACCTCCGTTCGAACATCATCCACGTAACAGCGGCGCGCCACTTTCTGATCACCCTGGACTTCCCCTACTTGGTCGCCCACTGGAAACTTTACCTTCAGGTAGAAGGTTGATGCTACCGCTCTGAATTCATTAAGCGCGGGCCGGCCCAAGATGACATTATAGGCAAAGAGCGCATCCACTATCAAAAAAGTTGACCATCGGGTTCTCCTCAAAGGCTCCTCCCCAAGTGAGATGGCTAGCTTAATCTGGCCTATTGGTTGCACTTCATTTCCCGTGAACCCAAAAAGAGGTGTGGTCACTGGCTGTAACTCGCTGGCTTCAATTTGTAGTTGTTCAAACGCCTTCTTGTAGAGAATGTTGACTGAACTTCCCGTATCCACAATGGTCTGATGGACCTGGTAATTTGCTATGACTGCCGTAATGACCAGTGCGTCGTCATGGGGGACTTTCACATCCTGCAAGTCTTGAGGGCCAAAACTAATCTGCGGCCCTCGGGCTTGAGCAGAGCTGCTACCCACTTGATGGATCTCCAAACGTCTTACTTGGGACTTCCGAGCTCGATTGGAATCCCCATAGGTAGGGCCACCAGAAATAACATTGATGGACCCATGTACAACGTTCTACTGATTAGCCTGCTCTTTATTCGTGTCTCCCCGTCTAGGGGAGCTGGGGATCGGGAACAGTTGTCGTGCTGTAGGGGTGGTCACTTGAGCATTAGGGTCTTGTCGATTTGGTGGCGCTCTTCCTTGACCTCGGGCACCTCCTTGGTGAGCTCCTCTAGGGGTTCCTCGGCCAGGACGAGCTTGCCCTCGACCAGCTTGCCAATAGTCTTGAAGGTCATAAGTGTGGCTGTTGTGGAAAGAACAATAGGGTTGCCATCTGGTAGGTAGTCATCCCTGAGCCACCTGTTGAACTATACCCCGCTCAGCTCCAAGTCTATGTCCCATGGCTCGGGAACTTCTGAGGGGTCTGCCAGGGGGTGTGGTCTTCCAAGGATGAGGGGTCACTGGTGCGGGCCCGACCTCCCGTCGTCGAGCGGCTTGTGTCTCTTCTACATCAACATACTTAGTAGCCTTGCCCAGGAGACTTTCAAAGTCCTTCGGAGGTTTTCGGATCAGTGACCTGAAGAACTCTCCTTCCTGTAAGCCTTGAGCAAAGGCGCTGATCAACACCTCTGAAGTGGCGATAGGCACATCCAAGGCAACTTGATTAAACCTCTTGATGTAAGCCCGCAAGGGTTCCTTGGGGCTCTGCTTCAGGGCGAAGAGGTCCAGGCTGGTCTTGTTATGCCTCTTGCTACTTGCAAAGTGTTGGAGAAAAAGTCTCTTGAAATCAGCAAACTCCCTCACAGATCCTTCTGGGAGTCTGTCAAACCAACGCTGAGCCGACCCCGCCAAGGTGGTCAAGAAGGCCCGACACTTGATGTCATCTGAGTATTGGTGCAACAACGCCGCGTTCTCGAATTTCATCAGGTGTTCATCTGGGTCTGTAACTCCTCCATATTTAGGGATGGATAAGAGTCGGAAGTGTTTGGGGACTAGTTCTTGCAAAACATGGCTGGAGAAGGGGAACCCGGAGTGGTCAGCCGGGGTTTGGCAGATAGGGGCCTTCCCTTTGTTGATTCTAGCTTGGCTGGAAGAAACTTCTTGAGGATCCGATTGTCCAGCACCTTCTGCCGGGCCGAAGAACGCTCGGGGGAAGTGAGGGCTCTCACCCGGGCGAACTACACTTTCTGTGCCAACTCGAGCTGCCGGCTCGGAAGCACCCTCCTGGGTCGGACGAGTGATAGTCTTCTGCTCTGCTGCCAATTTCTGAGATTTAGCGGCTACCAGCAGATCAAGATCTTCTTGTGAGAGGGTAACGGTCACCCTGTTGGAGTCACTCATCTTCGTCTTTCGATCAGGCAGATTTCCCACAGACGACGCCAAATTTGATCCTGTCGACAAGAGAAGACGGTTCTCCCACAGATGACTCGGTCTGACCAAGATGACCTCGGCTGCTACAAAGGGTGAGTCGGGGTCGGGCTTGGACGCGAACAGGACACAAGTCATTCGGATCGGACCAAAAACGAGCCTACAAGGTGGAGCAAAGGATTCCAATTGTTGGAACCCCTTCTTTGGAGCCCCAAGGGGGGTTTATATAAGGGGGAGAAGCCCTCTGACTTGTCAGAGCTGTCCTGTCTTATTAAGGATTGGTCAGTTGGCAGACTGAACTAATGGCAGCTTTTGGCTGCTCTGTGAGACTGTCACAGCCGCCTGACAATCTGTCCAAGTTGTCTCCTCTGATCCCCCCTTAATGTTTGGCGGCTCTGTCAGGTCATGATTATGTCAGAGGTCTTTATCTCATAATGAGGAGATTTGGACAATCTTCTCTGCGGAAGCAACCTGTCACTCATTCGGGACAGTCGGCCTGGATCTGCCAACCACTGACTCGGGTCGGTCAGACAAGCTCAACCTCTCGGCCACTCCTATTTTTGGGGAGGTTTGGAAGGGCCCAACTCAGGGTGGCCGACCCAGGGTGGTCTAGGGTGCTAGGTCCATGGTGCCCGACCTAGGATGTCTAACCCAGGGTGCCCAACCTAGGGTGGACGACCCAGGGTGCCCGACCCAGGATGCCCAACCTAGGGGGTCTGACCTGGTGATCCCGACCGGATAACCCCAACCTGGTGATCCTGACTGGATAACCCCGACCGGGAAACCCCGCCTGAGAGGCTTCTTGCTTACCAACCACTCATGAAGAGATCCGATAAAATGCTTCTGCTTTATCCCGACTGAACTTTCCCGACCGATGATCTCCTATCGCTAAGGTTCTCGGCCGAGAACGTCTGCTTGGGTGCTATTGATTGGGCCTCGTTTCAAGTTGCTTCAAACCCCATTCCTCTTAACCAGATCAATATCTAGCGTATTGATCTGGTACTGAACCCGACCCACTTCGTCTGACCCAGACCCCATCCGACTGGGCCCCTCATCAGCTCCAAAAACTTACCCGACCGGATCAATCATCATTGATCCTGTCGATAAGTGAAGATTGGTTCTCTCTCGGCTGACTCTGCTTGACCAAGATGACCCGGTCTACTGTAGCGCGGGGGGTCGGGGTCGAACTCAACCACGGATCAGATCTCAATTACTCGGGTCGGACCAAACTGGGGAGCACAAATTAAAGTGGAGTTGAGGTTGCAAAATGGTAGCAATCCTCTTCTTGGAGCCCCATGGGGGGGTTTATATAGGGGAGGAGAAGGCTCCCTGTCGTGTCAGAGCTGTCTTGTCTCATTAAGAATGGGTCAGTTGGCAGACTGGGCTAATGGCAGCTTTAGTTGCCATGTGAGACTACCACAGTCGCCTGACAACCTGTCTAAATTGTCTCCTCTGATCCTCATTAATATTGAGCGGCTCTGTCAGGTAATGATTATGTCAGAGGTCCGACCAATTATTACTGCGGAGGTGGCTCTTTAATCACTCATGTTCATCTGGTCGGCTCACACTGACTTACAACCTGGGTCGATCGGACAAACCTGGCTTCTGAATCATTTCTGTTCATGGAGTGGTTTCAGAGCGTTCCGCCGGAGGTACCCGACCCCAAGTGACGGACCTCGGGTAACCGACCCCGAGTGGCCGACCTCAGGTGACCGACCCCGAGTGGCCGGCTCGGGTGACCGACCCCGGGCGTCCGACCTCAGGCGACCGACCCCGAGTGGCCGATCGTGAGCGATCAACCCCGAGTGGCCGATCGTGGGCGACCGACCCCGAACTAGAGCTCTAACTGTCTCGACTTCTATTCCCCCTGCCCTGATTCATATCCGGCTCATTGGACCGAGGTCAACCCATCCTAACCTCATTTGGCCTAGACCGGATCCGACCGGGCCCTTGACCCTCTTTGAAAACTACTCGCCCGGATCACAAGCCTCCCCTTTGAAAACTCTTCGCTCGTCCCCTCACTTTCCAATCCATCTCAGGTCAATATGAAAAACATAAATTACAAGAGACACTAATCCGGATGTAAGATACTTTTAAATTTTGCTATCCGATATAAACTTGATTAATTCGATCAATTATCAAATTAAGCAATCAATCCATTGATGAAATCATCAATCAATCGAGTGGTGTAATTATCCGATACGGTATATCATTATTTACAATATAGGTTGGATTGATGATTTTTTGATTTAATCTGACTTGAATTGTAAATCGAAATTGAACCCAATAAATTAGAAAACTAATATTTTTTAAATGAAATATTAATTTAACTGATTTTTTAATTAGGCTAATTAAATTGAATTAAATTAATTTTTTATTCACCTACAAATAAAATCATTTGAGTCTTTTATATATGTTATTGTCCCCCTAATTTATCTCTTCCATATTAATTCTCGGACGAGTAAACATTGAGGATGAACAAATCACCTTATACCATCATTTGAGTCTTTTATATGTAATTTTATCATCCATTGTTCCCGAATCAAATTCATAATCACAAAAGTCACAAAATTTTATCTGAATTGAATCCATGATCAGAAAGTCGTGCGACAACCTTTTGCATTAAAATATTAAAATATCTGTTCACATGTTGAGTCCGTTAATAAATTCATATGAATATTTGGAATGTAAATGTTAAGGACAGTCAGAAAATTTAATTAAGACGAAATTTAATTAAGAAGTCTGTGACCTGTTTGGAATGCAACAGAGGAAACTTCTTTTATAACTTATTCACTTGCAACATGCTTTCAAAATCTTAAAATAATTTTGATTGTCCATAAAATTTTCAAATCTATCCTTTTTATCTTCATATCACTAATATAAATCTTTTTGTGTGCAATGCTTTTTTATTTGTTTAATAAAACTTTGTTTCTCACCTTTTCTTGAACTTAGATCTTCTTCTCGACGCCATCTTCCCTCTTCACGATGCCCAATCCAACAGGCTATTAATTTAATTTTTTTTATATAAAAATACTAACATGGCATCTTACAAAATGACAATAAAAGTATAAAATAAATGAGGATGATGAAAGAATAACCTAGCAGTTAGATGCGAATCAACTTGATCAACTGACATGGTAATTAAAGGCTAAGGCCCTACCTTTGAATAGAAATTGGCCAACGTATGAAAAAATTGCATATGGATTTTTATTTTTATTTATTTTTAAAGGCGCACAGGAGTAATAAAATAATAGTTAATTGGAGAAAAGTCCTCAATCCCAAATTGGCCTTTGCATGCACTCCCCACCTAATAAATTCTTTGTATTCACTCTCTGATGGATTGAGTATAAAAGAGTGAAAACTCAGTATACATTGTAAAGATTTGAGTATAAATTATTTGAGATTGAGTACTAATTTAAGAAATTTGAGTACAAAGTTTCGGTGACCTCTCATATGAAAATCTCGATGCGGTGAGTATAAAAGAGTGAAAATTCAGTATACATTATAAAGATTTGAGTATAAATTGTTTGAGATTTAGTACTAATTCAAGAAATTTGAGTATAAAATTTCGGCGACCCCTCATGTGAAAATCTTGATATAGTGGATGCAACCTTACATACTCAAATTTCTAAATTTTATACTCAAATTTTTTCAAATAATACTCAATCTAAATCAATTCATACTTAAATTTTGATAATGTATACTGAAATTTTTACTATATAATAAAATAATGTATACTCAAATTTTTTTAAAAAATACTTAAATTTCTTAAATTAGTACTCAATCTCAAACAATTTATACTCAAATCTTTATGATTTATACTGAATTTTTACTCTTTTATTCTGATAAAAAAAATAACAAACAAAACTGTCTTGTCAATCCCATCAGGGAGTGCATGCAAAGAAATTTTCAGTTGGGGAGTGCATGCAAAGCCAAGTTTGATGTTGGGGAGTTTTCTCAAATTTTCCCATAAAATAATGCCGCGGTGGGACGATGTCAATTTCGTTAATACTTGGAGAGAAAATACTAAAAGGCAAATGATAGGGTTGAATACCCTGGCCCGGACGAAGGATGAAGAAGTTGTACGGCACAACAACGGTAGGCTGAGACAATCTTCCTTCCTGGGTTCCGGTAATCCTCGAAGGTGACGGGCCCAGGAAAGGCAGCTGGAGATCCCTCTCAGGAGCACCTCGGGAGCTGTGGCACATGAAAACCCCGAGCTCGCCTCGGGGGTGGAGCCCCCGCAATAACCGACCTCAGACACGGACTCCCCTTGGGGTACGGATAAGCACCCCTGCTAGAAAAGGTCTTCATGGGCCCTAAATATCGTAACGGGTAAGAGCCGATAACGGCACAGACCGTTTCAAAAGATATCCCGTGCTCACCGAAAGTAGGGGAAATGTGACTTGAATACCGGAGACATGGCACAGATCAAGGGGGGATGGCTAGCCTGCCGCCATCGGTATAAAAGGTAGTCTCACCTCTCCGGTAAGAGGGGTTACGCTCTCTCATTCTACATACTGTCTTTCTTTCTCATTGTCATTACTCTTCGAACGACCTACTAACTTGAGCGTCAGAGTGGACTCCGCCGGACTCCTGCCGGCGTGTCCCCTAACGGGCGCTTGTGTTAACTTGGCAAGATCCCAAGTTCCTCCTTGGTGCAACAACTTCCTCGCGGGTAGAACCTCGGTGACTGGCCATCGTCGATGACTCCTTCCAGATCAAATTTGGCGTCGTCTGTGAGAATCTAGCAAAGCGCCTGAAGGAGCACCAATGGCAGGATTGGAGGGACAACCCCTTACCCTCACAAGAGAGGAACTTGACCGCCTAGTGGCTAACGCCAACAAGGAAGCTTTGGAGCAGCACCAAGTCGAACAGGCTGCCCCGCAACCAGGAGGTCCGGCCAGGGAGGAGATCCCCAGAGTCTCCGCCTCGCATTCCCGAAGATCCGTCACCTCGGTGGGGTGACTGGACGGAGCATCCCAGGGCCCTCAGAGAGAATCCCCTGGAGACATGGAGAAGCCCCACTCGGTGGCCTCTAGAGCTTAGAGGCATGAAGAGGGACTGGGGAAGAGGGATGGACCCAAGACCTCCCATAAGGCTCCCTCTACCCCTTTCTCGTCCAACGTTGTAGAGGGGCATGCCAAAGTAGTTCCGTGGGCACGGGATCCCTGAATATGATGGGAAGACGGATCCGGAGGATCACGTCTGTAAATTCGAGAATGCGGCACTCCTGCACCAGTATACTGACGGTGTGAAGTGCCGGGTGATCTTTAACACTTTGTCCGGAGCAGCTCAGCGGTGGTTCCAGAGGCTGCCATAAGGTTCCATCAATTCCTTCACGGAGTTCAAGACAGCCTTCCTCCACCATTTCGCGAGCAACCGTCGCTACCAGAAGATGACACTTAACTTGTTTGCTCTCAAGCAGAAGCCTAAGGAACCGCTCAAGGAATACATCCAGAGGTTCAACCGGGTGGCGCAGGACGTGCCTAGCGCGACATCAGAGATACTTGTAAGTGCTTGCACCCAAGGGCTCGCTGAAGGGGACTTCTTCCGGTCCTTGGTGAGGAAGCCCCCCGCCAGCTTCGATGATTTGCTGGGACGCTCCATCAAGAATGTCAATATAGAAGAGGCTCAGTACGCCCGACGTAAGGATCCAGTCGGAGCCCCTCCTCCGACGGCCCCCCATTAGACAGAAGGGAGCCCCCGGCTCCAGCACGGGGAAAAGACCTTCCGCCCGGGAGGGACCAGTGGATTGGCAGGCGTCGGCTGGTGGAGACAGTAGACACCGAGCAGCCAGAGTCATTGTTGAAGTACTGCAACTATCATGGCAACTCGACTCATTCCATGGAGGAGTGTCACGCCTTGAAGAAGAAATCTAGTGAGGAGGCAGCCGTCAAACCTCGAAGAAAATGGAACAAGTCGGGGTATCACTGAAGATCGCCAAGGCGAAGCTTTTCCCCTCGGCGGTGGCCCGCCGGGGAAAACGAGGTTCGACCTCGGTCCCGATCAAGATCGAGAGGTAGGAGTCGGGGGCCCGCACCCCGAAGATCCCTCTCCTTAGAGAGAGATCCCCAAAAAGGCAAAGCCCCTGTGCGTGGTCCTCCTTCGGGCCTTGTAGGGGTCATCTCCGGAGGACCTACTGGAGGGGATTCTAACCGGGCCAGGAAGTCGTATACCCGACGGTTGGAAAACTACTCCATCGGGACAAGCCGAAGCCAAGTGCTAGGCCCTACAATCTCATTTGGGTCATCCGACCTCAAAGAAGTGGAAGCTCCCCATGAGGACGCCATAGTGATCGTGGCCCGCATTGCCAATTATGAGGTGAAGCGAATCTTCGTAGACACGGGGAGTTCAGTGAACATCTTATACAAGGCAGCTTGGGAACAAATGCAGATAGATGAGGATGAACTGCTCCCGGTCTCGACCCCACTCTTTGGCTTCACGGGGTATCGAGTACAGCCGCTGGGGCAAATTACCTTGTCACTCTTGTTGGCCAACGACAGGCTCGAAAGAACCGGAGGACTCCTTTTCTAATCGTGGACGCGCCCTCCTCCTACAATGTCATCTTAGGTCGCCCAACGCTCAGCACTTTCCAGGCTGTGGTCTCTGTTTATCACCAGAAGATTAAGTTCCTGATGGGCGACCGGGTGGTGAAAGTTCGAGGAGACCAGCTGGTGTCTAGGCGATGTTATAGCGGAGAGGTCAGAACAGAGTCTCAAAAGAACTTGAAGGGCCTAGAAGACTAGTTGGGGTAGGAGGGAAAAAACTCAGGAGGTCCCAGTCCGGCTGCGGTCTCGGACCCGTCTGGCCTTGGTAAGATTTACAATTTATTTAGAACATCTGTCTGTGTCTCTCTGTGCTCTCGCAGCAAAATTGAGTAATAAAAGGAGATGCTTCTTTCAAAATGACAATGCGCTACTAAGGAATTCAAAAACCCTAATACCCTGCGGTACAACCGATGCCCGGGGTACTTAGGCTTAGTCTGGGGCATACGCGCCCGACCAAGTATCCGAAACCCTAATGCCCTGCGGTGCAGCCTATGCCTGGGGTACTTAGGCTTGGTCTGGGACATATGCGCCCGACCAAGTATCAGGTCGCCTCTACATGATACTCGAGCGAAAGGAAAAGTTGCATTGAAGAGGCAGGAGCGTTACAAAATTTGAAGCAGGTTGCCTCTACATGAAAAGAAGAAGAGATAAAAGGCCCGACCCACACTTAAAGGGTTGGCTGACCACATCAGGCATGCCCTCAGCCAGGCTCGCGGATTTGATGACCGAGGAAGATAGGTCGGGGGCTATATGCCCGCCCTCCTTGAGTTGCTTGAGCGTATTCTGCAGCTGATGCCACATCATCAACCGAATCCGCCTAGAGAGCTGATTGCTGAACTCGGCAGAGTTGATGTACTCAACCCTGCGAGCGTCCCACCGACCGGGCTCCACTCGAGCTGCCTCCCACTCGGCTTCTCCGCCTTCAGGCGCTCAAGATCCTCCTTCTGACCGTGCAGCGTTTGATCCTTGGAGGTTAGCTCAGTGGCCAGTTCTTCCACTCTCTTCGCCTGAGTCGCCGCCTCTGCGTCCTTGGCCTCAAGCTGGGCCTTAAGGGAATTAACAGCTTCGGACGCCTCCTGGAGATTGGCCTCTGCCTTGGTCAGTTTATCCTGGGTCTTCGCCTGAAGAGCCCAGGCCTTGCGTTCATTATACTCCAAGGTGGAGATCCGAAGATTTGATTGAGCGACGGCTAAATCTGCCGTCTCGGCCCGGCTGCGGGCAGCCCCCAGCTGCTCTTCAGACTGAACTAGCCGATCTTGAAGGGCTGTGACCTCGGCCCGTAGATCACCCAAGGTGGACTCGCTGGAGACGAGTTGAGTGTGCTTGAGTCGAGTCTCTAGGAGCTCCACCCTCTTCTTGGCCTTCTCTCGTGCCGAGACGTGGGTCAGGAGTGCCATAGAAAGGCTATGGCATGACCCCAAAACTGCAGAAAAGGCACAAATCTTGAGATCATAAAACAAAGTACTCGGTAAAAGAAGGAACTGATCCTATGCATACCTGAGTGGCCTCGAGGAAAAAAGCGTCGGCCTTGCTGCGAGACCCCCGAAAATAAGACCCCTCGAGCCCTTGCACATAACGGTCGGCTATCGACACGTATAGGCAAAGCTCCTGGCGTCGGTCGGGAAGCTCGCCTTGAGGGATACCCAGGCGGTAGTCAGATTGAGTCGGCGCCAGGAGATGCATGGGGGGTCGATTGACCTGACCCTCCGCAGGCGGGGTTCTCGACCTCTCTGGCAGTGGTAGGTCGGGCACGTTGGAGGAGACTGAGGGGTCGGCAATAGGTACAATGGTGGAGGAGGTGTGAAGGGCTCCCGAGTCAGGGGCCTCCTTGTTCTTCTTCTTCTTCTTCTCCAAGCGTTTGCTGGAAGAAGGGTGAGACGAGTCCCCCATCGGGGAAGAGGCCCGTCGACGTTTCAAGAAAGCGGGTTGTTCGACTGCTGCTGGGCCACTGTCTCAGAGGTGACGGGCGTTTGCTCCGGGATGGTCGGAACCGGGTCCGTTGAAGTAGCCCCAATTGGGGCACCCTCCCTTGCTTGCAGCTCGGAGGCAAGTCGAGCCTCCAACTCGGCGTCATCCAAGCCGAAGCCTTCAGCTAGGGCTGCGGCCAACATCCTCGTTACTGTGAAAGCAACACAAGCTTTGTCAGAACTAAACAATGTCCAAAAGAAATATCACAATACTTACCGACTAGGGCCAGCCCGGGAGTCAGCATGGGGCTGAGGCCGAAGACGGAAAGGAGCTCCTCCCTCAGCAAGTGCACCCCGTGGAAGTGCCTACTGTCGAGCTTGGATATCGCCGACTGGTAGACTATGGAGGTGCGATAAGATTTGGGAAGAGGAGGAGAAGAAGGGAGAACCTCGACCCAGGCTATGGGCCAACTCGGGGTCGGGGTAGGCTTAATAAAGAAATAACGCTCTTTCCACCCTTTATTAGAAGAGGGGAGTTTCTGCAGAAAAGAGGTTTTGGTTCGAGCCTGAAAGAAGAAATCACCCGACTCCTGCTTCTTAGGGTAATAAAAGAAGTGGAAGTATTTGGGTCGAAGGGGAATTTTGTACAAAGCAAAAATGATAACCGAGCCGCACATCAAACGGATGGCGTTCAGGGCTAATTGGGGCAAAGGAATGTTGAAGTATGTACAAACGGCAGAGATGAAGGGATGGATGGGGAAGCTGAGACCGGCCTGCACATGGTCTCGAGACAAAGTGATATAGCCCGAAGGGGCGGAATTAGGCCGGTCAGTCGGTTTGGGCAAGCGAAGTCGGTGGTCGAAGGGGATTAGGTAGTCTGATCGAAGTTGATCCAGGTCAGGGGCATGAAGGTCAGTTACCATGGTGGAATACCATGGCTCGGAGTGTGAAGAAGATGAAGAAGGTGAGTCCATGAGAAAAGGAGCACATAAACTAACCCGGGAGAAGAAAGGTCGTTGGAGAAGAAAGTCGGAGAGAAGGACTCGCCGGAACCCTGGCAGCACTGGAGGCATGGCAAGACAGGTCGAAGTTAAAATGCGATGGTAAAAATGATCGGGTGAAAGGCCTATTTATACGGGTCGTAGGATGACGCTCATCGTCCGATGACGAGTTGAGAAAAAGGCGGGCTCGAGCCGGAACCGTTCGATCAGGCTCGAGGCGGCTCCCGAAGCGACAAGTCGCACGTGCGAGACGGTCATTCGCAAGGATGGATGACCGCCTCATCGTTGCACGGGAAACGAATGGCTGGGGGCACGTGGCCCAAGCAGTTAATGCAGCAATTAAGGAAGAGATTTCTGATGATTCGGTGTGTGAAAGTCGAAGAGACATTTTGATGGGATGGTTTACTGGTCGGGTGAGTCGTGGACTCAGAGTTGACTGGGTAGATCGACCACAGAAGCATGCCACTCAGTCGCGCCAGGCTCGGGCAAGAATGATGGTCCAGTCAGTCAGACTCAATGCCTCCTTCGACTAGACTCGAGGGGGACGCTTATGATCCTGGGCTAGCTTACGTGTTGCCTGACCTGGTAGCCTAGCGCTTAGTCAGAAGAGGAGGGGTTTATGGGCTCTATGGGCTCGTTGAATACAGGGTTGTTGGTGCAGACAGCACCTAAATCGAACCTGTGTTTTGATAATGGCAAAAGGGTTCAAAAGTTAAGATGTTTTGTTTTTCTAACATACTACTTGAGTGTACAGATTAAAGTCCTAGCGAAGGACTGCTAGGCACCTAGCGAAGGACTGCTAGGCATCGGAACCCTAAGACCCAGCGAAGGGCTGCTAAGCACCTAGTGAAGGGCTGCTAGGAGTCAAAGACCTGGCGAAGGACTGCTGGGCACCAGGCGAAGGACTACCTGGAACTAAAGACCTGGTGAAGGACTGCTGGGCACCAGGCGAATCACTGCCTGGAACTGAAGACCTGACAAAGGACAGCTAGGCACCTGGCGAAGGACTGCTGGGTCAAAAGTCCAACCGGAGGAGCCGGTTGGCATCAGGTAAACTCTCCTGGGAGGAGTAGGTGAGGACGCGTTCCCCGTCGAGGGAACAGTAGGCGTCGATTCGACCTAGGGCTCCATTTTGGAGACCCAAAGTCAGAACCAAGACAACTAAGGCTGTATAAAACTAATACATTATTGCTCTGTGTTGTTTTTGGACTAACCCTGGATGCAGGACCGAAGGAACGAGTGTCTGCAGCTCAGAAAGCCTCAAAGGAGTGAGGCAGCAGCTGAGTAGGGCGCCCGCAGTGTCTCGGGTGCCCCCAAGGTGAATACAAAACAAGTTGAGCAAAAGGAAGCTTCAGAGGCTTGCTGGGCGAGGCGCCCCCAGTGCCCAGGGCGCCCCGAGTTCAAGCCAACGAAAAGGATAAACTTCATCCAGCTGAGAAGCCCGCTAAAAGGGTCAACCAGGGTGCCCCCATAGTCAACCCTCAGCCCTATTCAAGTGGGATAAGGGCTGACCGAGAGTTGCTCAGATCGGGTGACACGTGGGGGGCGCCCCCAACGTTCAGGGCGCCCCGGGAGGCTATAAAATGCCCCTCGACCCCAAGGCTTTGAACAACACTTCTTCCAACGTAATTCCGCTCTTCTGCTCCAGCGCTTTGCTCCGGAAACCTCCCAACTCGAGATACAAGCGCCAACGACGTCCCCCTGCTCCAAAATACAATCCACACCGGACGTCGGTAACGAAGAGCTGTTTTTAAGTTTACTGTACTATTCTTGTAACATCTTTCTGTAAACTATTTTGCGCATATAGAATTGCCCGCAGTAAACGGTCAACGACCGTGGGCCTTGGAGTAGGAGCCGACCGCGACTCCGAACCAAGTAAAAAACTTGGTGTTCGTGTGTTGTTTTGTTTTTAATTTCTCCACTGCGTATTCTCTTTTTCAAACCGAAAACGTTTTACGATATTCACCCCCCCCTCTATCGTTATTCTCGATCCAACAAGTGGTATCAGAGCGGGGAAGCTCAAAATTGGTGCAACCACCAATTTGAGAATTTTTTGATTTATTTTAATCTTTTTTTTAAATTCTTCTCGTTAATCGAGGTTGGTGCAACACCCCTCGATAAATATCTTTTTCCTTCCTTCCCGCACTACTAATCCAAGACCAAGTCTTGGGATATTTTTTTCTTTGTTTATTATTATTTCAGAAAAATCCTTAATGGCCATGCAAGAGGGCTTCAGCACTGCAAGACCACCGCTTTTCAGTGGGGAGGACTTCTCCTACTGGAAGAGCAGAATGGAGGTCCACCTGAAAACTCAGGTGGACATGTGGATAATCATCCAGTCTGGACTGGAGATACCAAAAAATGTCGACGGAGTACAACAACCCTACACTGAATGGGACGCTGCACTCAAAAAGAAAATCGAAGCCGATGCCAAAGCGACCCAAACCCTCCAATGCGGCTTAACAAAAGAGGAGCTGAACCGGGTGGGTCCATTCAACAGCGCCAAAGAACTCTGGGGTAAGCTGATCAAACTACACGAAGGAACCTCCGACACCCGAATCAGCAAGAGGGACCTTCTGCTGAATAAACTGTACACCATAAAGATGAACGAAGGCGAATCAGCAGCTCAGCTCCACGCCAGAATTCAGGAGCTGATGAACGGTCTACACACCATAGGTAATAAGGTAGAAAACTGTGACCTAATAAGGTATGCTCTAAACGCTTTCCCAAGAAACACCTTGTGGGCATCTATGGTAGATGCTTACAAAGTTTCTAGGGATCTTTCCAAAATCAAGTTAGATGAACTTTTTTCTGAACTTGAATTTCATGAACAGACTAACTGCAATCTGGCCGAGAAAGGCATTGCATTTGTTGTAGGTAAAGCTGGAAAGACAACCAAGAAGAAGCCACAACCTGCACCCGAGTCTGATTCAGATTCAGACTCAGAAGATAGCGAGGGAAATCGACCGAAGCTGGTTCGGCTAGCCCGAGACTACTACAAAGAATTAAAGAATCAAACCAACAGAAAGAAAGGCAGCCGAAGAAAGGAAGAACCAGCTGAACTCTCAAATGACAAGAACAAACCAAACGTGACCTGCTACGAGTGCAAGAAGAAGGGTCACTACAAGACGGAGTGTCCGAACCTAAAGGAGACCAAGAAGACAAGAAGAAAGAAAGCACTCCAAGCAACATGGGACCAATCTTCCTCATAAGAAGAAGAAGAGGCACCCCAGTCAAATCTGCTAGCCCTGACTGCCTCCGAAGAACTTGAAACCGAGTCAGAATCAGAGCAGGACGATGGAAAACTCATGTTCTCAGAAAATGGTGAAATCACTGTAAGTGGGTTTTCTAGATTACAATTATGCGAATTGATTTCCTATCTTTCTCGAGATTTGGCGAAAGCTAAACTCCGAGTCGAATCTCTCCGATAGGAAGTAAAACTCCTGAAAGAGAGAGCTGACTCTAGATCCTTAACTGAGAAGGTTCAAGAAGGAACCTCTACTCAAGTTGAAAAACTTGACAAAGAGAACTCCTCCTTGAAAACTCAAGTTAAGGACCTTAGATCAGCTTTAGAACGATTCACTTCTGGTTCCAAGGGTCTTGACATGATTCTTGGAAAATAGAAGTCAATTCTAAATCGATCCGGACTAGGCTACAGAACCAAATCTAGACAAAGATCCTACTATGCTGTACTGAACCAGTCCAGAGCTAAAGTTCAGGCATGGGTACCCAAACTGTGCCTGAACAAACAAACTGGATCAAATCAGTATTGGATCCCCAAGGACAAGATTCACATCTTGCCAAACCATTATCGTGGCTTTAGTCTAGGGGGAGCCAAATTAAAAATAATATTTATTGTTAGATAAAAATTTCAATCTTTGTTTGCAAATTGCATGATTGCTTGTTTATTTAATTTCTGCAATTTACCATGTTTAGATTTAGGAATAGTTAGTTTAAGGACTGAACCAACTTAACTGAAAGTTGAACAACATAGTATTAGGTGGCGGTGAGATTATAGTACATTAGGGAAGCCAATTCTAATAAGGTCAAGTATACTCTACTTGGTCTCTTTAGACTGGTGAAACTAGCCGAAGCTACCGATCCAAGACCCAAGCTAGTTAGACCAAAACTTTTCAAGAAATAGTTTTGAAAATGAAATTTCATTAAAAGGCTTTGTCAAGGAAAGGGTTGATGATCCAATAAGGCTACGGCCAAAGAAGGCCTAGTGCCTCACCAAGACCTGGAAGCCAAATTTTGAAATTCAAATTCAAATTATTCTTTGTCAAATTCGAATCTAACACAAATTTTCAGTTGATTGTAGATTCAATTTTTTTAACTCAAAATCAACTGCTTTCAAAATTAAATTAAGTTTTTCAAAATAAGTAATAATTTTTCAAATTAATTCTAACTACCAAAACCTGTCTCACAAAAACTATAAGGCTAACGTGATTGATAACCCTTGATTAGGTGAGACAGACTAGGTTGTGAAAATCAATTTAGGCTATTCCTAATTCTAATTGGATCCAAATCAACAAAACTCTTTATGTGTAGGAACATAAAGACTTGGACCAATGGATGTTGGATAGCGGTTGCTCCAGACACATGACTGGAGATAAATTGAAATTCACCAAACTCAAGTTCAAGAACCTAGGCTCAGTGGCATTTGGCAACAATGCTACACTCAAGGTAATTGAGTCAGGTAATATTGAACTTAAATTTGACTTTGTTATTAAGAAAGTGCTTTTGGTTGAACATTTTGATTTTAACTTGCTTAGCATAAGTCAGTTGTGCTATTCTGGTTATATAGTTACCTTTAACAATTCTAACTGCTTGATTAGAAACCTGCAAGACTCGGAAATCATGCTTAAGGGCACTAGGAAAAATAATGTTTACACTATAGACCTACCCCTAGTACCTAAATGTATGTTAACTCAGTTAGAACAATCAAACCTCTGGCATAGGAGATTAGGTCACACTAATTTGAGAATTATTTCAAAAGTCACCCAACTCGGCCTAATTAAAGGCATTCCTAAAATAAAAAATCATGAAAACTTAATATGTGAATCATGTAATCAAGGTAAACAAACCAGGTCTAGTCACAAACTAATCCAATCTGATCAAACTCAAACCACACTTGAGCTCCTGCACCTTGACCTATTTGATTCACATGGAGCCAAGTCACTAAGCGGAAACCGGTACTACTTAGTAATAGTTGATGATTACTCCAGGTTTACCTGGGTTAGGTTTCTAAAAACCAAAGATGAAACCTTAAACCTATTGAATAAATTTTGTAAGTTAATTGAAAATCAAAACGATACTAAAATTAAAAGACTTAGGAGTGACCACGGGGGAGAGTTTGAAAATCAATGGTTCGAGGAATTCTGTAAGGTAAATGGGTACATACATGAATTTTAGTGTCCTAGAACCCCCCAGCAAAATGGGATAGTCGAAAGGAGAAATAGAACCCTACAGGAAGCCGCTAGGGCTATGCTCAACGAATTCAACCTAGTTAATCAATATTGGACAGAAGCAATTAGTACGGCTTGCTACATTCAAAATAGAGCCTGATTAACAAGCGACACAACAAAATACCCTATGAATTATACTATCATAGACTTCCAAATCTACACTACCTAAGGGTCTTTGGATGCAAAGTTCATATCCTAAACACCAAAGACTATCTAGGAAAATTCCAATCTAAGTCAACCCCAGGCATCTTCCTAGGATATTCAACCACAAGTAGAGTCTATAGGGTTTACAACAAACGAACTAAGAAAATCGAAGAAACAACCAATTTAATATTTAATGAAGAAATTAACTCAAAACCTGATAATCCAAATCAAACTTCATCAAATACTGATCAAGAAGATAATGAACAAACTGTTGAATCTTTAGTTGAACCAATAAATAAACTAACTATTGAACCAACTAATGAGTCAATTGAACCAACTATTGAACCAATAATTGAACCAACTCAAATAGTCGAATCAAATAGTGAACCAAACCGCCAGCCGGACCTGAGGCTGAACCAAGTTCTAGAAAAACCAAGAAACCCAGACTCAGTCACCCAACCGATCAAATTGTGGGTGATCCAACTCTAGGAGTCAGAACTAGGTCTTCCTACAGAAACCTTAGTCAATAGCAATGATTTCAAAAATAGAACCTAAGACTGTAGAGGAAGTCTTATCTGATCCTGATTGGATCATAGCTATGCAAGAAGAGTTAGCCCAATTTGAGAGGAACCAAGTCTGGGAACTAGTACCTAAACTAGAGGGCAAATCTGTCATTGACACTAAGTGGGTTTTTAGGAATAAGTTAAATGATCAAGGAGAGATAGTCAGAAATAAAGCCCGCTTAGTAGCAAAAGGATTCAGCCAAGTAGAAGGGTTAGATTATGACGAAACATATGCCCCAGTAGCTAGACTTGAGTCCATTAGGATGTTATTAGCCTTTGCATCCCATAAAGGATTTAAACTATATCAAATGGATGTAAAGTCAGCCTTTCTAAATGGATTCATTAAGGAAGAAGTCTATGTAGGACAACCCCCTGGTTTTGAGGACTTAGAAAGACCTGACCATGTTTACAAACTTACTAAAGCACTTTATAGACTAAAACAAGCACCTAGGGCCTGGTATGAACGCTTATCAACTTACCTAATTTCTAAAGAATTTAAACAAGGACAAATCGATTCAACCCTATTCATTAAAACTTTAGAAAAAGAAATCTTTATTGCCCAAATCTACATCGATGACATAATCTTTGGGTCCACCAACTCTAATTTTTTAAAAGAATTCGTTAAAATAATGGAAAATGAATTTGAAATGAGCTTAGTTGGTGAGCTCAACTTTTTCCTAGGGTTACAAATTAAACAAACAAGGGATGGTAACTATGTCTATCAATCCAAATATGCTAAAGAAATAATTAAGAAATTTAAAATGGATAACTCTAAAAGCATAAGTACTCCTATGGCCTCTAATATAAAAATAGATAGTGACCCTAATGGAAAATCAGTAGACCTTAAACTTTATAGGAGTATGATTGGAAGCCTACCATACCTTACAGCCAGCAGACCTGATATCCTTTTCTCGGTAGGAATGTGTGCTAGATACCAAACCTGTGCTAAGGAAACGCACTTAGCGGCCCTAAAAAGAATATTAAGATACATTAAGGGCACCCTAAATGTAGGGATTTGGTATCCTAGGACCTCAACTTTTAAACTATCAGGGTATTCAGACTCTGACTATGCTGGTTGTAAGCTAGATAGAAAAAGTACAAGCGGAAGCTACCAACTCTTAGGAAACAGCCTAGTAAGTTGATGCAGCAGAAAGCAACACTGTGTAGCTTTGTCCACAACTGAAGCTGAGTATGTTGCTTTAGGAGAGTGTGTAGCACAACTCTTATGGATGATGCACACTCTTAAAGACTTCCAGCTTGACTACAATCAAACCCAAGTCTTCATTGTTAATATAAGTTCAATTAATCTAACAAAAAATCCAATCCAACACTCCAGAACTAAACACATAGAAGTTAAACACCACTTTGTAAGATATCACGTAGCCAGGGGTGAGATAGTCCTTAAGCATGTAGACTCTAAATCTAAATTAGCTGACATATTCACCAAACCCCTACCTGAGTCTGAGTTCAGCTCACTAAGAAGGCAGTTAGGACTATGCTTAGTAGAATAGGTTAACTCTACTTTTACTGCTTTACTTGAGTTTTAAAATCAGTTTCTAAAACAATTTAATTAGTTGTTAAAAAGCTTTACTTAATTTCAAAATCAACTGTCAATTAGTTTGGAAATATTTTTTGCAGTTTTCGACTTAGTTTTCTTTTCAAAAACTACCCCTTTCAAAACTAGGGTCTTTTTTGCAAATGGACTCAGCCTAGGCCCTAACCCTAGAACTGCATGCACCTATAGATTTAGAAGCCAGCATCTCACAAGCACCTTAGGGTACTTTTGATTGATAACCTAGAAAGGGTTGAGATGCTTAGGTCTTTGCCATAATTCAAGATGCTTTAAGTCAGTGCATCTGCAGTAATTGGGGCACTAAATACAACTTAAACAGTAATCAAGTTAAGTGTCAAGTTTAGAAAATCTAACTTGAATAGAACACTTAACTCGACCAACCCTAGCGAAAACTACTGCGTATAACAGTTAGTAAGTAGCTAATTGGGTTAGACAGGTCCCTACAGAGATAATTTAAATTGGGTTGATTCAGTTTATCCTGCATTGGTTCAGTACAGCACATTAATTCTTTTTGCAATTTATTTTTGCAATTTAGTTATTTTTTGCTATATTGCTTTGTTTTTGATATATGGTAAAGGGGGAGAGATAGAAAAGGAAGCGTTAAAATTTTTAAAAATTTATTTCAAAACTTTATCCTTTCTTTAAAAAGTACTTAATCTATTTTCAAAAGTACTAAGGTTTTCTTCAAAATCTTACTAAGTGAAGCTATTTTCAAAAATCTTTTTAAGTACTTAAATTTAAGTTGTGTTCAAAAATCTTTTTAAAGCACTTAAGCGGATTGTCAAAATTATTCTAAATACTTAAACTTAAACAGACTATCAAAATTTTCTAAGTACTTAAACTCAAGCTATTTTTTCAAAGTTTTTCTAAGTACTTAAAAACTTAAGCTGTTGCAAATTTTGCTAAGTACTTATCTTAAACGTAAAAATTCAGAAGATGTTTTTTTTACTGACTTGAAATGTTTTTCAGTGTAAAATCTTCAAAAGTGCACAACCAATTTTGTGATAATATATTTCTAAAGCTTCTTTTGAAAACTGTTCTAAGTGTTTAATGCCATTATTTTTGACTTAGAAACATTTTTCAAAAACCCCACGAACTTTTGAAAAACTTAGGGGGAGATTCCTTCTAGGGGGAGGAAACTAAAATTTTACATCATCTGTTCAGGATTAACTTAACTTTTTGAACCAGGTTGCCATAAATCAAAAAGAGGGAGATTGTTGGTGCAGAAAGCACCTAAATCGAACCTGTATTTTGATAATGGCAAAAGGGTTCAAAAGTTAAGATGCTTTGTTTTTCTAACATACTACTTGAGTGTACAGATTAAAGTCCTAGCGAAGGACTGCTAGGCATCTAGCGAAGGACTGCTAGGCATCGGAACCCCAAGACCCAACGAAGGGCTGCTGGGCACCTAGCGAAGGGTTGCTAGGAGTCAAAGACCTGGCGAAGAACTGCTGGGCACCAGGCGAAGGACTGCCTGGAACTGAAGACCTGGCAAAGGACAGCTAGGCACCTGGCGAAGGACTGCTGGGTCAAAAGTCCAACCGAGGACCCGGTTGGTATCAGGTAAACTCTCCTGAGAGGAGTAGGTGAGGACGCGTTCCCCGTCGAGGGAACAGTAGGCGTCGGTTCGACCTAGGGATCCATTTTGGAGACCCAAAGTCAGAACCAAGACAGCTAAGGCTGTATAAAACTAATACATTATTGCTCTGTGTTATTTTGGACTAACCTTGGATGCAGGACCCAAGGAACGAGTGTCTGCAGCTCAGAAAGCCTCAAAGGAGTGAGGCAGCAGCTGAGTAGGGCGCCCGCAGTGTCCCAGGCGCCCCCAAGGTGAATACAAAACAAGTTGAGCAAAAGGAAGCTTCCGAAGCTAACTGGGTGGGGCGCCCCCGTGCTCCCGGGCGCCCCTAGTGCGCAGGGTGCCCCGGGTTCAAGCCAACGAAGAGGATAAACTTCATCCAGCCGAGAAGCCCGCTGAAAGGGTCAACCAGGGCGCCCCCAGCGTCCCGGGCTCCCCCACAGTCAACCCTCAGCCCTATTCGAGTGGGATAAGGGCTGACCGAGAGTTGCTCGGATCAGGTGACACGTGGGGGGCGCCCCCAACGTTCAGGGCGACTCGGGAGGCTATAAAAAGCCCCTCAACCCCAAGGCTTCATACAACACTTCTTCCAACGCAATTTCGCTCTTCTGCTCTAGCGCTCTGCTCCGGAAACCTCCCAACTCGAGATACAAGCGCCGACAACGTCCCGCTGCTCCAAAATACAATCCACACCGGACGTCGGTAACGAAGAGCTATTTTTAAGTTTACTGTACTACTCTTGTAACATCTTTCTGTAAACTGTTTTACGCATATAGAATTGCCCGCAGTAAACATTCAACGACCGTGGGCTTTGGAGTAGGAGCCGACCGCGACTTCGAACCAAGTAAAAACTTGGTGTTCGTGTGTTGTTTTGTTTGTAATTTCTCCACTGCATATTCTCTTTTTCAAACCGAAAACGTTTTACGATATTCACCCCCCCCTCTATCGTTATTCTCGATCCAACACCTTCCTCCCAGCTTCTCGTCCCTCGGACGTCATGAATGTCCTTCTCGCTCTACCAGTGTACTCTTTCGCAGCTTCCACATCCCTCGGATGCACCGAGTCCGATGGCTCACTTCCTCATACAATCCTTCTTGTCCACTGCGTCTTATGCTCGACTTCCTCTGCTCCTAAGCTCCAGCACACTTAGACCGAGGGATCAAAACTGCAACATGACCTAACCTAACTTGGTTGATCACATCAAAACCAACTAGGGCACAACAATCACCCCCTTTTTGATGTGCATCAACCCAAGTTCAATTAGGGTTAAACTAAAAGAAATAACATTAACTAATAATTAAGCATAAAAGAAATATTTGCAAATTAAAACTACAATCTCCCCTGAACATAAACTATTATCCCCCTTTGATCACAACAAACAATGGGGCACAACAAAAACTAGGGAAAAGAAAAGGATAGAAAATATGAATGAAATAATTTCTAAGCATTCTTTTATTTTTGTTTTTGAAATAAAAAAATCTTTAAAAAAGAATTGAAAACTTTTGCGCAAGCGTAAATAGTCATAGATTAAAATTTTAAAAATTGAATTTTCAAACTTTGAAATTACATCAAAAAAAAATTGGAGAAAATTATATTAAGGTCAACAAATGATGAGTAGATTTAGGAAAATCGGATCTGATAAAAATAATTTTCTATCATAATTTAATATTAAAAAATCAAATTTTAATTAAAAACCCATAGAAAATCGAAAACATGTAAGAAAAATCTAAAATTTTTTGTATAATTGGGAAATAGAGTTTTAAGCTTGAAAAAAAAATTGACTTAAAAAAATATTATCTATGTCTGAAAATAAATCAAATACTGACAGAATATAATTTTTGAATAATAAATATTTAAAATTCAAAAACACTTCAAAAAATTTGAGTAAAATTTTATTGAGATCTACTGATCATATCTATATTCAAAAAAAATTGGTTCTAGGGAAATAAATTTTTTATCTATTTTGAAATTTTAAAATTTTAATTTTGAACGCAAAATTGTGAAAATTCAAAAAATAGTCGAATAAAATCTCAAAATTTCATAGTAAATAAAGAAAATATTCATGTATTTAGAAAAAAAATTGAATATAATTTTATTAATTTAAGATTCAACTGCTATTCATTTTTTATTGAAAGTGAATAATAAAGAGTGAAAGGGAAAAAATATATTTAAAAAACAACAGAAAACTATTAGCACTAAAATATATACCGAGTAAAAATTAATCTAGTAAAGATTTAGGAACCCAAAACAAGTTCCTGTCTACGGGGTTAATTAAAAATTTCACAGGTATATAGTTCTTGGACACTTTTCTATGTTGACCCCTGTGATTTTTAATATACCAGTTCAGATTATTAGGATAATTATTTTTCCTTTGATATAAACATGCAATGTCAAATTCTAATTTTTCAACTAAACTTCTCAAATTAACAACATCATTTTTCAGTTTATCAAAACCATCAGAAGAACATGCATTAGTTAATTTCATTTTTAATTTTTGATTTTCTTTTTCTAATTTAAGATTAGCTTTAAGCATTGCTTTTATACCAAAGTATAATTGATCGTGAGGGAGAAAACATACCTCACTTACCGGGTCTCTTTCAAACATACCTCACTTACCGGGTCTCTTTCAAAAAATGGGGCTCCCCCTTTGTCGCTGCTTTCTTCTGGTGTAGCTCCTCCTTCCTCGGTGCTCTCCTCTTGATGACTTGCCATCAGCATAAGTCCAGCGTATTCTTCATCATCCAATTCATTAGACGAGGTCTCGTCCTAGGTGGCTTTCAGTGTCTTCTTCTTCTTTGGCTGGTTCTTAAGTTTGGGGCATTGATCTTTTAGATGACCTTCCTCTTTGCAGTTATAGCATCAGACTGTACGCTTCTTCGAAGATCGTCTTTTACCCTGAAACTTAGAAAATTTATTAGCCCTTTTAAAAAAACTTTTAAGGTTTTATACCATCTCCATCGTATTTTCATCGTCCGTTGACGACTCATCCTCGATCTGGTTTCTCCTCGTATTAAGAGCGACGTTATCCATTTTCCTACTCTTCCCTATACATCGAGATTTATGAAGTTCTAAAAATGAAAATAGTTATTCTAGAGTACTTACCTCAAGGTCTTTTGAAATAAAATATGCGTCGATTACTGAGGTCCAATCTGGGGTTCTTGAGAAAACATTCAGCGTGTACTGTTGAGCGTGCGATTTGATACCTTTTCACCGAGGTTCTCAAGGTTCGTGATTAACTCTTTTACCTTGGCATGCAGTTGGGCAACTGATTGTCCGTCTTCCATTCAAAGGTTGGTAAGTTGGCTTTGTAGGATGTCTCATCGTGCCAGTTACTCCTCTGAGGTGCCTTCGTGCAATTCCAGGAATTTTTCCCAAAGTTCCTTTGCCGAGTCATACTTCCCGATTTGATTGACATCTTGTTCGAGGAGGACAGTCAACAGGTGGAATTCCGCCTTTCCATTTGCTATCACGTCTATTTGCTCATTTTTGTTCCAGGAGTCAGGTTCCTTGATCTTTCCTTCGTTATCTTTTGGAGATGAAAAATCATTTTTCATCGTTAGTAATAATTTATAATCAGTAGTAAAAAATTCCTTCATTTTCTTCTTCCATGATGCGACCTCCCTCTTAAATTTTGACGGGTAGATTACTGGTCCAACCATTCTTTAGAATTGCTGCAGTTGGCGGTTAGTCATTCTGCGGCATTCTAGCTCTGATACCACTTGTTGGGTCGAGGTGGACTGGAAAGTGGGGGATGAATTGCCACTGTAAAATAAAAATAAATCTTTTGTGCAGCTAACAAAGATTCCAGATTAGTTGCTACAATTAAATAAGATAAGAATAAAATAACTCAACTAGTATAAATGCTAAGACACAGAAATTACTTGGTTGCAACCTAGGTGGTTGCTAATCCAAGACGATTGAAGCTCACTATGAAAATCTCCTTCTGGCGGAGAAGTCTTTTACAAACTTTGTAGCACAAGACAGAAGCTAGAAGTATTACAATCAGTCTGTTAAAAATCTCTTTAACTTCTAAGACTTTTTACAGGCTAAGGAAATTAATCATTACCGTTGATTATAGATAAGTTTAATCCTTAACCGCTGATTAAAAGATAAATTTTATCTTTTATAAAGCTTATCATTTTAAAAGATAAGGTTAATCTTTTAAACGGTAGAAGCTTTTGTGCATGCAAGCTGTCCACTTGTATTGCTTGGTCAAAGTCTTCGGTCAAGTCTCCATGCTTCTCCAATAATTTTGGTCAAATATGGTCCAAGTCAAAACATTGACTTGGTCAAAATAATTGTCGAAATTTAAATTATTGTCGAAATTTAAAATTTTAATATTCTGGAAAACTTAATTGGTATTTTAAATATCACAAGAGTCAAATTGTAAAAATACTCGCAACTTACATTCCATATAGATTTTTGGTTAATCTTGAAGGAAAGAATTTATATAAGATCCCAAAATCTCTATTAAACTATTAGATGGTATTTATCTCTTATTTGTCAATTTTTGTTATTAATGCTTTGATTGTAACTTTGTTAAAGTTTTTTTGGGATAACTGTTGAAAAAAAATAATTTAATATTTTTGATGATAGAGTCTTACTATCTAGCAAATTTTTTAATTTTTTTTAATTAAACAGATTTATTTTGATTTTTCTTTCAAATATATGTTTTTAATTTTAAAAATACTTAAAAAATTAATTTTGTCAAATTGGATTTTTTAGAATCTTTGGATAATATTTTGAACATTACAAAAAAAATTCAAATTTATTTGAAGTTAAAGTCAAATTTTAAAAATTAACTACTTCAAATTTTATTAACTTGTGTTTCAAAATTACCTTCATAAAGTTAATTTTTTTTTACATTGACTATTTTTGTGGGGATAAGTCTGTCAATATTCTAACTTAGATAAAAATCTGATTAATTTTTGAGTAAAATTAAATTTTTGAAAATTATTTTTTTAAAATTAGACTTTGCATTTTAAAATTTATTTTTCGATCAAAATTTAAAAAATTAAATTTTCTAGAAACTAATTATTGTATTAGAAATGTACTCAAAATGTTTTGAAAATTTGGATGTTGAATTTTTTTTTTTATAAATTTTTGTAAGTGTTAGTATTTCCCTTACATGTTTTAAGTTTTGATGTAATCAAAGGGGGAGAAATATGATTAAGTTAAAGGGTAGACTTAATTTTAAAATTTTTTGGTCCTTACATTGTCATTTATTTATTCCTATTTTTTTACGTTTTTTACCCTAACTTAACTAGGGTTGAAGTATATCAAAAAAGGGAAGATTATAAGTACCCCAGGTTGGTTTTGATATGATCAATCTAGTCAAGTTAGGTCATGTTGTGTTTTGATCCCTGTGTCTAAGTGTGTTGGAGCTTAGGTGCACAGGAAGTCGAGCGGATGATGCAGCGGTCGAGAAGGATGGCACGGGAAGGGAGTCGATGTGCTCGGTGCATCCGAGGGATGCAGAGTTCTGCGAATGAGTATGCCGGAGGAGCGAGAAGGACGCGCGCGACGTCCGAGGGACAAGAAACCGGGCGGAAGCACGTTCGAGGAGGAGGCTGGAGGAGGGTCCAGGTGAGCCCATATCTGGAAGACCCAAAAATCACCCATGAAGATCCGCTGGAGTACGGTCAGCATAAAGCTGACTGAAAGCCACTCGGGCACCCATGAATAAGGGCACCCTTATGCACCCAGGCTCCTCAGTGCATACAGGCGACCAAGAAGTAATTTTATCCATGGCTCAGCCATTTACAAACATTGCGAAGCGGATAAACTTCAAGGCCACGTGTCAGGCACCCCCAAGCACTCGGCCACCCCTATTGTCCCACGTCAGTATTCAGATAGAGTTGACTGGGGCAATAAATAGACTTCCAGAGCTCAGTTCCAATTCAACCATTGCACTGTAAACGAATTTCTTTCTAATTTTTCACTATTCTCTGAGTTCTAATTTTGTAAGAGGTTTCACTACCCTCAACGAGTTTCATCTTGAGTTTGCGCTATACTTGCCTTAGATTAGCAACTATCCTGGTTGTAACCAAATAAACATCTGTGTGCCTCTTTTATTTCTGTTATTGTTTCTTATATGTTATGCTTTGCTTTTTAAATTAACTGAAATCTTTGTTTAGCAAGAACAAAAGATAATCCTATATTTTGCAGGGATAATTCGCCCCCCTCTTGCCAACCGCATGATCACCTTCAAGTGGTATCAGAGCCAGGAACTCCATAAGGACTAACCACCATCTGAAGTAATTTATAAAATGGTCGGACCAGGTATCTATCTGCCAATGTTCGAGGGGGAGTTCGCGACTTGGAAGCGCATGATATAGATATTTTTCAAAACATATTTTGATTTATTATTAATTATAAAAAATAGTTTTGTAGCTCCCAAAGACGCTGAAAATAAAGACAAAAACGAGAGTATATGGACGAAAAAGGAGAAAGCAAACTTTGTAGCAAATGGGAAAGCAGAATTTCATTTGCTAACCGTTTTACCAGCACAAGAAGTCAGCCGAATCGGGACCTACCAGTCAATGAAGAAACTTTGTAAAAAGTTCTTGGAACTTCACGAAGGAACGTCTGAAACAAAATTGGCGAAATGAGATCTACTCCACAACCAACTCAGCAACTTCAGAATAAAAGAAGGAGAATCAGTTGCCCAGCTACACGCCAAACTCAAAGAGCTGATAACGGGACTTAAGAAACATAGTGAAATGGTAACAAGGCGCGATGCACAGAGGTATGCTTTAAATGCATTCCCATGGACCCCAGATTGGACTACTGTAATAGACGCATACTTCATCTCTAAGGACCTTGAGGTAAGTACCTTAGAATAATTATTTTCAATTTTAGAACTTCATGAGTCTCGATGCACATGAAATGATAGAAAGGTGGACAGCGTTGCCCTAAGCACAAGGAAGATTCAACACGAGGAGGAGTCTTCAAAAGATGAAGACACAACATACATGGTAAGAAAATTCAAAAAAAAATTCTAAGTTGTAGAACAAAGGAAAAAGGGCAACGAAGGTAAAGATTCACAATCTAAAGGCAACATAAGATGAGACCTCATCAGAAGATTCAGATCTCGAGGAACATGCCAGACTTGCATTGATGACCACCATGAAGAAGAAAAAAGCATCGATGAAGGGGGAACCACGTCAGAAGATAGCAGCGACGAAGGGGGAGTTTGAAACTTTGAAAAAGATATGGTAGGTGAGGTATGCTTTCTACCTCTTAACGAACTTTATTCAGGTATTAAGGCTATGATATAATCGATATGCAAATTAGAAAATAAGAACATAAAACTGAAAAAATAATTATCTTCTTCTTGTCCATTAAAAATGTTTGATAAATTGAAATTAGGAAATGAAAATTTAAAGGCACAAATTAAGAAATTGGAAAGTACTTTTAAAATTTTAAATTAGTTTCAAAATTCAAAATTTTAATATTCTGAAAAACTTAATTGGTATTTTAAATATCACAATAGTTAAATTGTAAAAATTCCTAGGACTTACATTCCATCTAGTTTTTTGGTTAATCTTATATGAAAGAATTTATATTGGATCTCAAAATCTGTATTAAACTATTAGATGTTATTTATTTCTTATTTATCAATTTTTGTTATTGATGCTTTGATTGTAATTTTGTTAAATTTTTTTGGGATAACTGTTGCAAAAAAAATTAGTTTAATATTTTTTGATGATAGAGACTGTTGTTTACTATCTAGCAAATTTTTTAATTTTTTTTCAATTAAACAAATTTATTTTGATTTTTCTTTCAAAAATATGTTTTTAATTTTAAAAATACTTAAAAAATTATTTTTGTCAAATCTAATTTTTTAGAATCTTTGGATAATATTTTGAATATTACAATTTTTTTTCAAATTTATTATAAGTTAAAATAAAATTTTAAAAATTATCTACTTCAAATTTTATCAACTCGGGTTTCAAAATTACCTTCATAAGTTAATTTTTTTTATATTGTTAATTTTTTTGAAGATAAGTCTGTCAAAATCCTATCTTGGATGAAAATTTGATTAATGTTTAAGTATAAATAAATTTTTAAAAATTATTTTCTATAATTAGACTTTACATTTTTAAAATTATTTTTTGATCAAAATTTGAAAACTAAATTTTCTAGAAACTAATTATTTTGGTAGAAATGTAGTCAAAAAGTTTTGAAAATTTTGGATGTTGAATTAATTTTTGTATGTGTTAGATTTTCCTTAACATATTTTAAGTTTTGATGTGATCAAAAGGAGAGAAATAGGAATAAGTTAAGGTGTAGGCTTAATTTCAAAAAATTTTGGAGCTTACATTGTCATATATTTATTCCTTTTTTTTATGTTCGTTTACCCTAGCTTAACTAGGGTTAATGTACATCAAAAAGGGGGAGATTTTAAGTATCCCAAGTTGGTTTTGATGTGATCAACTGAGTCAAGTGAAGTTCTGTTGTGTTTTGATCCCTGTGTCTAAGTATGCAGGAGTTTAGGAGCGCAGGAAGTCGAGCGAAAGACGCAGCGGTGGAGAAGGATGGCACGGGAAGGTAGCCGATGGGCTCGGTGCATCCAAGGGATGCGGAGTTCTGCAGAAGAGTATACCAGTCGAGAGAGAAGGATGTGTGCGACGTCCGAGGGACGAGAAGTCGGATGGAAGCACATTCGAGGAGAAGGCCGGAGGAGGATTCGGGTGAGCCCACCTCTGGAAGGCCCAAAAATCACCCATGCAAGAAGACCGGCTGGAGTACGGTCAGCATAAAGAGTTGGTCAGCATAAAGCTGACCAAAAGCTACTCGGGCTCCCGTGAATGAGGACACCCTTATGCACTCGAGCGTCCTTATTCTTGGGGGCCCTAGTGCATACAAACGTTCGAGCTATTTACGAACGTTGCGAAGCGGATAAACTTCTAGACCAAGTGTCAGGCGCCCCCAAGCACTTGGTCGTCCCTATTGTGCCACGTCAATATTCGGATAGAGTTGACTGGGGCTATAAATAGACCCTTAGAGTTCAGTTCCAAATCAACTATTGCACTGTAAATGAATTTCTGTCTAGTTTTCTACTGTTCTCTGAGTTCTAATTTTGTAAGAGGCTTCTCCGCCCTCATGGAGTTTCATCTAGAGTTTGCGCTATACTTGTCTTGGATTAGCAACCATCCTGGTTGCAACCAAGTAAACATCTGTGTATCTCTTTTATTTCTGTTATAGTTTCTTATATGCTATGCTTTGCTTTTTTAAATTAACTGGCATCTTTGTTGAGCAAGAACAAAAGATAGTTCTATATTTTGTAGGGACAATTCACCCCTTCTTTGCCTATTGCATGATCGCCTTTAGATTTTTCACTGTATCTATCTTTCATACACTCCACACTTATATATCTTTATGAAAATTCAAAAATCTAAGTCATTTAAGTCTATTAATGTGTTTTGATTAAAACCTATAGATTTACTTAGAGAGTTTTGATAGGACTCATTCCAACTTTTGTAGGTTTATGTAGTGCCCTAAAGTTCAAGGGTGCCCTCCATTATTATCGTAAAAGATTCCCAACAATGCTAAGAAGGTTTAAAAAGTTTTAGATTTTATACCAATTGGTATAGGTCTATACTTTTGTGTAGGAGACTCAAGATTATGATTTTTCAATTTTCGCCATATCTTCCTTTTACACACTCACATCTTCCATCTCGTTACAAAATTTTAAAAAACTAAGTTTCCTAAGTCCAACTATGAGTGTGAGTCAAAACGTATGGATAGGCTTGTAAAAATTTTGATCAGACTCATTCTAACTCTTATATATGTTTATTACGTGAACCTGAGTCCAAATAAACTATCGTTTTACTATTTTAGGATCCTCTTAATAATGTTCAAAACTTGAACAATTTAAAATATTCAGTAATTAAACACCATAATGATATTGATATTTAAACTGTCATATTGAATTTTAAGATCAACATCAAAATATTTTTATTTTATTTTATTATTTTTATTAATAAAATCAGTTTTATTAATTTATTTTATTATATTTTTATAGTAGGTATTGAAAATAGCAAATATTAAAAAGTAAAAAAATATTTTCGATGTTTTATTTATTTTTTATTTTTTAATATTTTTTTAGAATTAAAAATTAAAAATAAATAAATTTAGAGTGTTGAAACTAATTTAAGAAGAAAGAGAAGTGATGAAAATTTAGGAGAAAGAGAAGGGATTAATTAAATATTTTAATTAAATATTGTAAGTGGACAGATAAGAGAAAAAATGAATAATTATTAAAGGGGTAAAATTGAAATCAAATTTGAGTGTGTGTGTGTGTGCGCTTTTGGTTGGGACAAAATCAAATTGGAAATGCGTACGTTGAGAATTTCCCGAACTTTATATATTGTTAAAAAATTGAAATGAGCGTGAAAAATTGGAAACTCTGGCCGGACACTACTGAAGGATTAGGGGAACAAATATGTAAAAAAAAAAAGCTTAAAAACCAAATGAGTGTGAAAACGACCGGAGAGATGGGATAAGGAGCCACAAGCGGTAGCCAGGGAGCTGCGTTGCGCGACATGGCGCTGAAACCAAATCTTGATCCCTTCGGGGCCTTCATCAACAATCTGCGACTCCTTCCGCCGTCATCTTCTTCCCCCGGTCAATCCCCTCCCCTCCTCCGTGGTCTCACATTCGCTGTCAAAGACATGTGCGTCTCCTCCTCCTCCTCTCTACTAACTGCTTCATTTTTCTTCCGATTTACCATCTTTTTGCTCATTTCTTTGATATCACGTTTTTCGTTTACCGTTTTTGGTTCCAGATTCGACATTACCGGCTGCGCTACCGGGTTTGGGAACCCCGACTGGACTAGGACGCATACGGCACCGACCTTCACTGCTCCCGCTGTACTGGCTGTTCTTGAAGCTGGTGCGACATGCGTGGGTAAAACTGTCATGGACGAGATGGCATACAGGTTACAAGCAGGCATATATGCTTATTTTTTCTATGAATTTGATAGAACTATTTTGTCTATTGGAAAAGTAACAACATGTGATTTTTTTTTCTTCCTTTTATTGGATGTCTCCTGCAGCATTAATGGAGAAAATTATCATTACGGCACACCAACTAATCCATGTGCCGCTGACAGAGTCCCTGGCGGATCATCAAGTGGATCTGCAGTAGCAGTTGCTGCAAATCTAGTTGACTTTTCACTAGGTTTTGCGCCAAATTTCTTCACGTTTTTATTCTAATAAATTATTTATTGTTATACTGATTTTTATGGATGCAAACACCTACACAGTTCATTTAACGAGGCTGAGTAATTAGAAAGCAAATGAACTGCAAGACCTTTTTTCTTCAAAAGCAATCAAACTAAGCCCTCATCCTTGATGTCTTACAATCAAGACCGTGACAAGAAAAAATCACAAGTTTATTGCTAAAACTATATTTTGGTCAAAATATTAACGTGCAATGAAAACCATGTAGAATTAATTTTGTTCAAGATAATTCATTGTTAAAAAAATCAAGGGTCAGTTTCAGATTTTATTTTTCTTGGGCTTGATATGGATGGAGTGTCTGAAAATGAGGGCTATGTTTGCTTCAAGACCTTTTTTATTGTTTGTAAATTCAACAAGGCAGAACAATCCTAGCATATCCATGATATCAGTATGACTGTATGAGCATCTTTACTTGGTTATGTTTCTGTAGGAACTGATACCGGTGGAAGTGTTAGAGTTCCTGCTGCTTATTGTGGAATTTTTGGTTTCCGTCCTTCACATGGCATTGTATCCACAGTAGGTGTAACTCCAATGGCACAAATCTTTGACACTGTTGGTAAGGATCAAACTTCATTCTTTCAATACAATTTACTCTAGTTGATTTATTTTATGCTTTCATTACGTGTAATTCCCTCACTATATATGCATTATTCATAGGCGAAACCAAAAAATCATGAAGGAAAGTGGTTCTTCACGAAATGCCAAAATTTGAATATGCTTGTCATTGCATGGATATCGTACCTATTAGTATTCAGAATCTACTGTTATCATAAAATTTGAATATACTCTAGGTACCACAAGGTGCAGTGATCTAGATATGCATCAACTTCATACTTGAAGAATGATCCATGAAAAGACTTTTTTTTTCCTTCAGATTTTACATAGAAGTGTAGAACTCTCCAATACTATCCTATAATCAATTTTTTGAATATTACAAATTTAGATTTACAAAAATCACAGTAATCACCTCTCAAGTAAGGATGAGGGTCTCTTTACTAGGCTGGATGTCTTTATTTTCTCGTGTTTCCCAAGACCATTCAGATTTGTAAGATAAGTTGTCTCTGAGATATAACTGGGGCATGCATTATTAAAGTTATCTTGCAGTTACTAATCATATTTATTCTCGTATGTATTCTACTTTGTTTTCGAGATTACCAAGATCATTTGAATAACAACTAAACTATACAACATGTTTTAAGTCAGATATTAATGAAGATTATTTTTTGTGAACAATGGTTTAGGGCATCTTCTCATGGTCATGTCGCTTAAAACATCTGTATGACTATGCGAATTTTGAGCATACTAAAAAAGCAACTTCTCTGTTTTGCTGTTAGTCATTCTTGCTTCCTCTCTCATATAGGTATCTACGTGTCACTGCATAATCCTTTATAGTATTTAATGTACGTATATACTATATAAACCCGATCTAACCTGTCAGATTGTGGATATTGAACAATTTGGTTGTTTGCCTTAATGACTTGAGAGTTGTTTAGTGGTATTTTAAACTTAACCTTTGTAGCGTTATTTCAAGCTTGAACATGATTAAATCTATAAAATAAGCTAATTGGAAATGAATAAGAAAAGTGCATCCATCTACATTTCACATCCCTGTATTTGGTCTTATGTTTCTTTTTTATTACATTTTATGGAAGGTAACATATAAGTCAAATCTGCTAGGGTGTGGAGAATAATGAAAGCAGGGTTTATAGAGTAGGACGGATGAACTTGTGTCTAATCTTGGACAAAGATTCTATCATAGATGACCTGTCTATAAATGTCTTTATGAGCTGTCATCTACGGCCATTGGTTCCTTCTTGTTGGATTATCATACATATAAGAAATAATATGGTTCGATGGTAAAAATTAGTTATGTTTGGATGAGATCCACAACATGGCTGAATGATGGTCATAGATGAAAGCTTTGTACAGGGATCTTCTATAGAATGCTTGTCCCTAATCTTCACTTGAAGAATGCTTGCTTTAATTTTATCTTCGAGTTCATAGACTTGATTTACAATTAAATGTTGTCAGGTTGGTTTGCTAGAGACCCTATTACCCTGACTCGGGTAGGCCAGGTTCTGCTGTCATCATCATCCAACACAACAGGAATACCAACACAATTTGTTATTCCAGGCGATTGCTTCGAGTATTTGGGTTCTCCCAGTGATAAAGTTTCTCAAATTCTCAAAAATTCTGTGGAAAAGATATTTGGTTGTGAGTTCTTACCTCACAAAATTAGTTTCAACAGTCATCGCCAGATTGTCCTATCATTACTTTCTTTCTCGAATAATTATTACAAACTTCTGCAGCTAGTTTACTTAATGATGTAAATCTTGGTGACTACATTTACCATAATGTTCCAAGTTTGCTGAAGTTCATTAGTGGGTTATATGCAAATCAAGAATCTACTGTACCAGTTCTTGCAGCTCTGTCACATTCCATGCGGCTACTTCAAAGGCTAGCACTCTAGCTATTAATTGTCCGTATCTCTAGCTATTGGCTATCTATATTTTCATGGATATTTATCCCCCATTAAGTGATAAGCTGTTTCTAGTATTGTAATGGCTTGAACTACTGAAACTGTTTAGTCTGGAAGCACCATAACATTGATAGATAGTCTAGTGCGGTAATAGCAGTCTGCTCTTGCTTCAACCATGTGCAACCAACAAGAAATTTAAATCCTATAGCATTCCAAGTGCATCAAAGGCATTAATGGTAACTTGGCAATATATCTAACGTCATAAATGAAAAATTAAATTAGTATGAGGATTAAATCATAGCAATATGGAGTTTCTATAAACAATGACCAAAATGTGTTTTTTATGATTCCAGGGTCGTTATTGCCATAAGATATCCAGTCTATTCAAGGAAGAACTGATTACTAATAACTGCTCGAAATGTAATTTACAGAAGATTTTTGTATCATGGTCAGGCCACTGCCGGCTCAACAAAAATATTAATGTTTGAACAACAGTACCATTGGAATTTGATCATTTATGCATATCCTAGTATATTATGGCCTAGTACTTCTCCACTAAAACACCATGCTCTGTTGTGCAATTTTTAAAAGAAAGCCTAACAAATAACTTCCTTTCATCTACGGTCACATATCCTCTTCTTTTCTTTTTTTCTTTTCCTTTTTATATAGTTCAGTAGAAATTTTCACATCAAGGAGATGTTCATGGAGCAACTCTAGGAGCTTATGTATGTTCTGTGGAGAACAGGAGACCATGTCATTTTCATACTGTTCTTGACAATTTGTTGGACCAATAGAGTACCAATATACACTTAGTGATGTAAAAGAGTTAACAACAATAATGAACGCCAGTTGGCATATCCCAGTATGATGGATTGATTCAGTTTGTGATTAGAGCCCTGCTTCAAACTATTATAGCCATTTTTTTCTTTTGTCCATTGTCTACTAATGTATCATGGGATAATCTAAATTATTTTTCTTACAAGTTATTCTGCATTCGCTTCTTTATGTAGATTTGAGTTCAAAACAAATCATGAAGCTTGGTTGAATTCAACAAAACCTAGTTTAGGTCCTGGAATACTGGAACGGGTATCTGAAGCTCTTAATGCAACATATGAAGACTTGGAATTATGTCATCCTATAAGAAGCGAGCTTCAAGTGTCACTGTCGAACCTTTTGCAGGTACCCTGAAAAATATCCCATACTTTTTCCCCTTTATTCTTGCACATTCTTCAAATGTGATACTAATGTTAATTATATTGAACGTTTTAAGTTTCTCTACCTTCACTAGTTAAACTGCATCTTTTCTTCTTTGTTCTATTGTGATGTGTGGTCCGTGTACTGAAAAGATCTGGTAGATTTATCTGGGCACATGATGCAATTGTGGTAGAACTATAAAAGGACTGGATAAACTGATGGATGTTCAGTTTTTGATATTGTCAACAATTGATTGTGTCTACCAGTTATTAAGAACTAGAGTTCATTTGGTAGAGATAACTCGAATATTGAGTTGCGCATTACTATAATTTGGCAGTGTAGCCAATTCTTTCCTTCTTTTATTTTTGTCACAGGACAACGGGGTTCTTGCACTGCCTACAATTCCTGGCGCCCCACCTAAATTAAACATGGAGGTCGATGAGCTGGACAACTTTCGATCTAAGGCATTTTCCTTGCTTTCTATTGCTGGAATGTCCGGATTTTGCCAGGTACCCAAGTAAATATGTTCATGTTTCCACTATTTTTGTCTTTATCACACTACCAGATGGCAAGCTTACTGGTATCATGGTGCCCAGATTTCTATACCACTTGGGATGCATGATGGGCTACCAGTGTCCCTTTCCCTTCTAGCGAAGCAAAATTCAGATCTCTTTCTACTAAATCTAGCTCAAACACTTTATGGTACTCTTAAGGAGCAAGCAAGCATAGCTTGGGAAGATGCTAATTAAGTGTGATTATCAAAAGTGAAGTTGTTTATTGAGTCTCTTGTACACTATGATCTCTAGTTTTGTTTGAATTTTCCCCATTTGTTATTCTAAAATTAAAATGCTTTCTTGATGTTGTAACAAAGAGGTTGTCTATCTTGAGTTTATGTAAATGGAGTTATATAATCGCATCCTTTCAGCGAGTGTCGGGGCCACTGCTAGAAGGATATCTGAAACAAATATTTGAGATTTCATATTAAGAAACAACTAAAAATCATGCATTGCAAGGCAAGTATTTAGAATGAAAACCTCTGCCTGAACTATTCAGTGAGGATAATTAATTGATAATTTACATTTAAGGTTCAGTACACTTGTAACTTTTATATTCCAACATCAATATCCTCAAATATTCTGCAATGAAAAAGATGATCTAGAATTGGGAAATATTTACCAGGATAGTTGACAAATCTTAGTATCCTAGCAAATATCTCCTATATTTCACCACCTCCACATCCATCACTCCTTTTGATATAAACTTGAAGATGCATCGATCCCCCAATTCTAGATTATTTTTCCTACTGAAAACATCCCATCCACTTCTAAAAAAACCGTCTTTGCCACTTTGGTGGTAATTTACTCGCCATGATCTCCCTCTCATGTCTCTGAGCAGAAATATTTGATCCGTGTTGAATTCACCACGCGTGGTAAAGTGTCTTGGAACACTCTGCATTAGATTTCCTCCTTCACTTCTCTTCAACACTAGGAAATTCTTCATGAACAACAGCAAGGTTTAGAGAACTCACCATTATCTTGTACTTCAGATTGTATGGACGTATTTTCTTCTCGAATTGCAGTGGTGGTTCTGTCCCAGCTAATTTTAGTGGAGAATCTTCCACTATAATCTCATCTTCTTCTTGTTCTTCGACAAAGCCGTCAGTCTCAGCCTCAACCAACCGTTGTTCCTCCTCATCGACTGATCCCGCTGCAACAAAAAATTAGTAGCAAGTAGAGATAATCACCAGTAAACCGTTTTACTTGTTCTTTTGGTGCGACATTACCTAAACTCATGTTATTGTAATACTTGAGGCATCCATTCAAGCCGTAGACGTCAATGGAGAAAACCATATTGCCTTGGTAGCGGAAAACCAAGAAGAGTCCGAGGGTAAAATCGTGAGCTTCAGCGAATTCCCTCCAGCCATCGGTGAAATATAAGGTGCGGCCTTCACGCTTGATTTGAACTTGCCAAAACGTCCTACGAGGGCTTAGAATGGTGGCCCTCAGGGGACGGTCGGTTTGAGGAAGGTTCTCAGCACATAGACGAGGGATCGACTGCGAAAAAATAACATAGATCGATTTCATATCGTCGAAGCTCTAAACTATAAGACTGTTAAAAGATCATAGCATTCCTTATTCCTTTTGAAAAAAGAATAAGAAACGAAAATAAGTCAGTGGAGAAAGAGAAGAATACCAATTTCTCCAGGAATCCAGCCATGAGCACCTTGAAGAAATGAGTACTGATCGAACCCATTCCTCCTTGATGTAGATCAAAGCTTCTCGGGAAGGAAATGAGGGAGCAGGAAGAAAACTTGTTGCGGTGCAAAGAGAAGCAAAAGGCTGGGGAGCAGAGGAATTAGAAGGACCCAGTCGGCGATTTTTTGAAGCGGTGCTGTGTTTCTAAAACCATCTGATCATGGAGAGGCTGCAGGTGAAGTACTGTTTCAGCTTTCTCAGACACAAAGAAGTATCTTTGGCAGAAGGAAGGATGACCATGGAAAACACATTATTTGAAAATTTTTAAGTAAAAAATTAAATTGAATTCCATCCGAAATTAAATTTTTTTCAAAATTAAATTATAAAAATAAAATTTAATTCAATTTAATTATTATATTTTTACTATTTTATTCTGCGAGGGGCAAAAGGTAAGACATTACAATAGAGGCGAAGGTCGGGCGGACCGATCACGACGGTGGTTGTCGCCATTCTAAAATCGATGTGAGATGGAAAGGACGGGCGCGAGTGGAAAAGCGACCAAAAGCCGCCAAGGGTCAATGAATCCATCATGCCTTCAAATCGATATCAAGTGGCGCTCGGCATCCCTTTTCGCGGAGGTCGACCACCCCAACCGGCCTTCCGACGCCCAAAGGTTCCGCCTCTCAGAACCAAGCGGTGGGGCGGTCGTCACCTTTCTACTGACAAGGCGAGTAGATGAGACGCGAAGGCCGATTTGCGATGGGCATAGAAGAACATGTCAACTTTGCTTTCCTCGTTCGTATCGACGCTTTTATCTTTGCTTTCCTCGTTCGTATCTAGCTCTGGAGCGGAGAAGAAGTTGCCGGAGCGTTGAGAAAAGAAGAGATGGAGGATCAGAACGCCAAGGGAGAGGACTTCGCATGAGCGGCGATCGCTGGAGACGGAGACGCCAAGGGAAAGGGTTGATTTGTTCTGTTTTGTGAGGGGGCGATTTAGTAATTTAATTTTTTCAAGTGAATTCCTTTCACAAATCAGAGTTGTTTAGGTCTGATTTGTTTTGAGAGTTTTGAAAGGAATTGGAATTCAATTCCTTCCTAAAAATGCATACCAAAGGATGGAATTGAATTCCAATTCCCAAAGAAATTCAATTCCACCCTTTTCAAATAAGCTATGAAAGGAAAAAAAAAAAGGGCTCAAAGTAATGATTTTTGAGGTCTACGTCTTGCAGCAGGGTGTCAATTTTGGGTGATTCGAATGGATTGGATTTTTTTTTTAACTCCTAATTCGAATTCGAATTCAAATTCAATTTGAAATTCTTAAATTCAAATTTGAATCTGATCAACCTGAATCCGAATCCGACCCAACCCGATCCAACTCGAATAATAAAAAATATTGATTCAAAATGATTTTTTTACTATTTTTCCTATAATTTTTTATTGTTATCTTAATACTTAATCATTATCATAATATTGATATTAATATATATAAAAATATTTTAATTTTTAAAATAAAATTTAATTTAATCCTAAAAAACCACTTAACCTTAAATTGGGGTCAACTCGAATCCGAGTCCGACTCAAACCCGAAATTTTTTAACCCGAATTTGTTTTTTTTTTCGAATTGATTCAGATCGAATCGTTGGGTTGAATTTATTTTTGACATTCCTATCGTATAGGTTTGCTGCAAGTCTTTTACTTTGTATTTATGATCAATCAGATAATAATCGAATTTAAATTTGAACGATGATCCAAATAAATTAGTTTCGCACATGACGAACGATCCAGAAAGTTAATGTTTCGTGATTGTGATCGATTTGGTACGACGGAAGTTCTTATCGGTAGTTAGGATAAATTGAGCCCACTCGCGGCGGATGATCCAGAAGTCTAATATCTCGTGATTGCGTACCTCATTCAGAAAAAAAAATTCTACCAAATATATCATAATTAGGAATCGAACTACGGATGTCCAACTTAATTGGGTGTCAAATTAAGTCTAATTGATGTAACTCGGCTTTGGGCTCAATTGGGCCTTAGTTTAGCTCGGGATTATAGTGTAGTGGAAGAGTGATTAGTTGTCTCCTAAGCATCCGCGTTTCGATCTCCAACTATGATAAATTTTATAAGATTTTTTTTTTTCAAATGAAACACGTAATTATGAATGTTGGGCTTTTGAATCGTTATCATTAGTATTTTTCGATTTATTCGGCCACCTTTAAAAAAAAATTTTAAGATCAAATTAATCGTTCTAGATTCTTCGATGCTACCTAATATGATTAATTTTTTTTCCATGGGGCTCGGTTCGTACTGATGCTAATGAACTGGCTCGTTCGTTTATTTGAAGCGCTAGGGTTTTCCATATTTGAGGGGGTGGCTGCTTGTTGAAAGCAAGATGGCGCCGTCGCCCGTGCCTCCCACAGTCCCACTTCCTCATCTGGTGAACTACTCACACTCCGATGCATTTATTGCTCCTTCTTCCTCCCTCGATGCGAACGTCCCTATTTTTACGCCACTCAAAAGGGGCGAGGCCCGAGAGTGCAATGATAAATTTTCGAAACGCATTGGTCCGGTAACTCCTGGTCAAAAATAATACTCAAATGTTTATAAACTTGTCTCTGATAAATAGTGATTTACGATGCTTCATCATTTCCTGTTTCCTTCTACTTGTGTTGTATTTTGTTGGTGAGAATCTAGATTTGTTAAATCCGACACTTTTGACACGGTCCAGAAAATTTTTCGAAAAAAGATTTAGGGTTTTTGGGACCCAAATTGAAATTAGAGGGTTATATTACTTTGAAACTTAAGATTCGAGTGCTTAAGTGTGATGAAACCTTAACTATGAAGGGTATAAATGTTAAAATCCTAGACCTAAAAGGGCTAAATCTGGATAAGTCCGAATTTGGAGGACTAAATGGTGAAAGAGGGCAAAACTGAGGGCACAGTTTGGAAATGGTCGAATCCTAAGGACCAAATTGCAAAAGCCAGCCCTAACATAAGTCCTCCATTTCTCTTCTCATCCGCTCGACCGACCCATCCCACCTCTCTGCCGATCGAGCGACGCAGCCACCCCGACTCCCCCTCTCGTCTCTTCTTGCCCTAGCCAAGGAATCCCGATCCGCCCCTTCTCGCGGCGCCGCCGCTATCCACATCCTTCTCCGTCGATCTTTCCCCCTCCTCACGAAATCGGCCACCCGATCTTCCCTCTCCGTTGGCCGGCCGGAGCTGATCTCCTGTTCGGAGACTTCTCGGAGTTTGTCTCACCCGAGGGCAGAAGCGGCGGCATTAGCATCAAGGGCGACGATGGAGCTCAACACATGTGGGCTGGGATAGGTAAGGGATGAGACCTAGCTCTCGGATAAGCTGTTATTCCCCTACAAACAGTGACCAATTCTTGTTTTGGCTTCTGATCTAAGGTGACCTCCTTCTCGGGCTGAGATGGAGAGTGCTTGCATACCTGGATCTTCAACGAGTAGAGTAATGGCTAAACTCCAAGGAGGACTGAGCTCAAGCTAGGGTTTTGGTGTTTTTCCCTCGGATGCACAGTTCTAACGGATTAGATCAATGGCTGCGAGTTGGGGACAAGGCAGAGGTGTTGTGCGTGGGAGAGATCAGGTAAGGATTGGTTCCTTCCGCATTGGTTTTGGATGAACTGAATATAGGATTGTTTCGATCTGTAGTGAAACCTGTTTTTATGATTTCGGCGGGATTGCATTGTTTTGGATTTGGATTTCAGTTTCCATACATGGGTTGTCTCTGTTTTGAGCTGTGGATTAAGGTTTGAAATCTAACTCTTGTTCATAATTTGGATTAGTGATTTGCTTGCACATGGATTTAGATCTGTGGTGTTGGATTTGATCTTGATATGCTCACTGTAATGAATTGAGTTAAGCTGTGCGAGCCCTGTTTTGGACTGTGTTCTTGCCATAAGATCATGAAAAATTTGTAGCTTGATAGTTATGAACTTGTGTTTCAACTGGGAGTTTGGATGGGATGAATTGTTCGTTTTTCTTCCCTGCAGAAAGGCTTGTTTTAGATGGGTTGTGATTGGAATTGGTCCTTTAATCATGAGATACATCTACAGGGAGCTACAACTGGTTGGGGTTGAATCTTGTGTAGGGTTATATGGAAGTTGGAAAGATTGTCTAGTTTTTATTTCATTTGATCCTATGTTTTGTGTATTGAGATACATGGTTGGGATTAGGGTTAAGATCGGATCAGCCCTTTGGTTGTGGAGATACATTGTTTAGCTCGATGTTGTTTTGTTAAGATAGCTAAGCTTTGATTTATGATACAGGGCGTTGATCAGATACGGATACCTGGATGCAAGGGGTTCTCTACGTACGAGTTCCTTTATCGGAGGCGGGTACCCCTGACTTATCTTTTTAGATACTGTCTTACTATTATGTATAGTGTGTTATAAATAATAGTAGGTTTATACGCTATACCTGCCTATGTGTATCATGATCAGATATTTGTTGCTTACTCCTTTAGATGACTCCTGTTTACTTCCATACAGTCTCGATATTTGCCACACGTACATATGTGTGTAGATACTGTAATAGGTCACTTTGTATCTGTAGTTGGATTGATTCCTAGATATACCTTGCATGGATACCTAGGGTAGAATGGTTAGATCTGGATACATGTGTTAGACCTATACTTTTCCTACCGGCGCATGGTTGAGGATCTGATTAGTGAGGAGGGTGTCGTTAGCATACTTTACCCCCTAGGTTGCATACTGAGTTGTACGCTCTGTATGAATGTATACTGGCGATCATCGGCTCCCCTAGGGTCTGAGCCCGTCGCGTAGTCAGGTTTCTGGTTTGATTGAGCTATTAGCATGATGCTATGATCATGATGGAGACCATCGGCTCCCCTGAGGTCTGAGCCCGTCCCTAGTCATGCTTGAGGTTGCATATTTGCATCGCCACGAGTGTTAGGCGTCATACTTGCATTGCCACGAGTGCTGGGCATCATACTTGCATCGCCACGAGTGCTAGACGTCATACTTGCATTGCCACAGGTACTGGGTATCATATTTGCATAGCCACAGGTGCTGGGCTATATATTTGCATTGTCACAGGTGCTGGGCATCATATTTGCATAGCCACAGGTGCTGGGCTACATATTGCATCCGCCACAGGTGCTAGGCGACATATTTGCATAGCCACAGGTGCTGGGCTACATATTGCATTGCCACAGGTGCTGGATATCATATTTGCATAGCCACAGGTGCTGAGCTACATATTGCATCCGCCACAGGTGCTAGGCGTCATATTTGCATAGCCACAGGTGCTGGGCTACATATATGCATTGCCACAGGTGCTGGGCATCGTATTTGCATAGCCACGAGTGTTGGACTTTATAGGTTGTACGCCACAAGTGTTTGACTTCTTTATGCAACCATGAGTGGTTGGCTTATCTGTTTCCTGTTCACTCGACCGCCGGTCCGATGGTGGCTGAGGTGCGTACAGAACAGATCGTTGTACTATGTGATTGGGATGCATTGTACCTTGGTTGGTGCTTGTTGTGTTGGCTTGCTGTATATGTTTGACATACACTTACAGGTGGCATACACATTTGGATTGTGTATAATTTTTGAGGTTGTATAGAGGATTGATTACACCTACCTACAGGATAGACGGATTCTGGTATGTATTTCACCCTTAGTCTTTAGATATGCTTTATCCTCTATACTCGAGACTGTATCAGCGTGATTCTTATTGTTATTTATAGCTTACTGTGCATATATGCTTCTGGTATCCGCTGAGTTTATTTGGACTCACCACCGTTGCCCATATTTTTGTTTTCAGGATGATTGGTCGCCGGAGGAGCCCCAATTGCCAGTCCCAGGTCCCTACGACTCCAGTGATGGGTGCTTCCGCGTAGTTATGTTTCCTTTACATCGTAATATTTGTTTTGGATTTGTTTTATGTCGTGGAACTTGTATCGCGTTTTATTTGTCTCGGTATTGTAATTTTGAGTCCTCTGATGGACTATGTGTTTGTTGTTTTGTTGTAAGTCGGACCGGTCCGCAGTCAGGTATGTTTTATTTGGTGTTATGGTTATGTTATGTCTTGATTTTGAGGTCTGAGACCAAATTATTATCTGCGTGTGTTGTTTGTATATGTAAATTGTCCGTCGGACAGGGAAGATGTTGTCCGATTTTATATTGGAACAGCGGCTCCTGGGTCTTGGGGCGTGACAAGATTGGAGGGCAGTGAGAGGGAAGAAGATTAAATCTTCAGATGAATGGTAAAGTACCATAAAAGAATCTTCATGTGCTCCTCCATCTGTGTGGGATGGAAGGAGAGAACATTGGAGGTCTATCTTTTCGGATTCTCTCTAGTTTCCTTCAACCTGTTTCTCTTATACACATTCAAAGATTTTTCTGCTTGCGGCACCATGGGATGAAACCTTGTCTCCTTTTGTTATCTCTTTCTCACACAAGATCAATTCATGAATCTATGCTTGGCCTATTCTATTCTTTTTTCTCGGTATTTTCTCTTTCATTTTTGGTTCTCTTCTAGAGGATGTATGGATTTCCTATTTGAATATCCAACATTTTGATTAAAGTTTGCGAAGAAAATTTATTCTACTACAAAATTTGATTTCTTTGGTTTTGTACTCATATCGCTTGTTCATGTTGATACCCAAAGATTTTGTTGATTGTGAATGCAATGATGATAGCTTGTAGCATGAGTCCTAATAGCATCTGCGCACCAGGTTCAGCGTGGCCTGGGCTATTGGTGGCAAGGATTAATGTGTCAAAATGCTAATCTGAGCTTTGTAAAGAGTCCTATGTTTCTTTGATTTGATCTTTTTACAGTTAGTTTATGTTGGGGCTTAATTATTTTTAATATCGCTATGATGATAAGTTGTGGCATGAGCCCCATTGGCAACTGCGTACCGGGTTTGTTCAATGCTGCGTGGGCTATTGGCGGCAATGATTAATGTGTCAAAATGCTAATCTGAGATCATATTGCATCCAAAAATTTTATACTGAGTTGTATTTTTTTTTAAAAGAACTATTTCCCAAACAAATCATCTATTCATGTGCAATGGAATATTTCTATCTGTCATATCTCCATATACCTCCCTCCCAATCTTCCATTGTAGTTTAGGGTAAGTGTTATCCAACAATGTTATTGTTCATTTACCTGTATAATTCTATTGAAATCTATCATTTTCAGGCTTGGCTTGACCAATCCCTGCCTGATATGTTACTTGGTGGCAAAAACACTCTGATGGTTGCAATAGTATACACAGTTCGGCCATGCCTCCGTGGAGGGACTGGCTAGCTTCATCCTAATTGTGAGGGAGGATCTGTGATATTTCCCATTCTTTAGAAAGATGATCTTTTGGTTCGATCTCTCATAGTAGGTAGTATCATATTTCAAATTAGCCCTATAAACCTTGATATTTAAAATTAAATGTTTTAATCTTAATCCCAATCAAAATTGTAATAATCTATAATTTAAGCAAGCCTAGAGTGTATATTTGATACAACCCCATTTGAACACAATTCTAACTCAAGTGCTCTCATTTGCTTTTGGCAGATCAAGTGAAGTGCAGGTCAGTAGATTGATTTGCAGGGTGAACATGAATGTTAAGACTTCAGGTTTGGTTTCAACAGTGATGAAAATTGGTGCTCTTTCACTGCACTTGGGTTGATATCTACGTGATGAACTTCTGTGTCACAATGAGTTTATCGTTTCCTTTGGGAATTTTCCAGTTAAGATTGTGATGGATTGTTTTGTATGCATGATTTGTGTTTTATTTTGTGCTCGTTTCATGTATAGTTTTAAGAAAGTTTTATTAGAGGAATCCAAACTCTCATCCCCATGATTATTTATTCGATTGTTTCTTTGATCTTGAACTGCTGCTGCTTCCTTTACTAGTTGAATGACAAATCGAGTCACCGGTTATGAAAAGTAGGATTCTATCTGACTATTAAATCGTAATGCAATTTTGATATTATGTTTTAATTTAATCTAAAATATAATTAATGGAAATAAAATACATTTGAACGAAATTGATATATTACAGATCTTATGTTGTGTGTCTGTGTGTATTTATCTCTCAATCGATTTAGTAATTAATTGGCGTCTCAAATCGATTCGAGGCACAGCGTCATGGCCGCCGATAGGATTTCAATCCCTCTAAGTTTAGTTTTCCTTCTAGGTTATAGTATTGGTTTGAGATAGATGGCTAGAGGCTGCCGGCGGAAGGCGAACAGTTGGCAGGGGGGACAGGTGCACATTGTGCACAGTCATGATGAGATTGTTAAGCACAATCGATTGGTGAATCGATTGATAGACGGGCACGTATAGGTAGGGCTAAAATTGTGGATATTATAAATCTGGATTACGTTTATTTGAATTTAATTGGGCCGAAAATGCCCAATCGGCCCACGAATTTCGAAATACTGAATGTTGTTTTCCCTCTCGTCTCTCTCCTTCTCAAGTAACACAATTTCATTTGCTCCAAATGGACGAGATGGCCAAGAGAGTTCCGACCACCGGGGCACATGAAACCGCCCGGCGACTCAGGTATCGCCAAATCTCCAGCGGATCTCCTCGATTCCAGACATCAAAGAGTATCGAGACGACCGGACGATCTACTCCCAGTCGTTCGAACGGCGACAAGAAAACGAAGAAACCTAGCAATGCAACGCCGTCTTCTGAGGGTAAACTAACTTCGCCTCCCGTCCCAGCACCGCGCTTCCTTCGAAGGTCTCCTAGATTGGCTTCGAGAGAGGCGAAGGAGAGCGAGAGTGATCCCGGTTCAAGTGGAGGATTCAGCAAAGAAATTGCTCCCAATGGGAGAAAGATTAGGGGTTCGAGGTCGGTCGAGGCGCCTCAGAATCTGAGGAGGTCCTCGAGGTTGGTATCGATTGCGGACAGGCACGTGAGCGAGGGCGGAGTTCTTGGTTTGGTAGAGACGCCTCAGAAGGTGAGGAGGTCATTGAGGTCGCAATCCATTGCGGCTAGGCATGTGAACGCGGATGGAGTTCTTGGTTCGCTAGAGACGCCTCAGAAGCTGAGGAGGTCTTCGAGGTTGGCATCCAGTGCGGTTACGCATGTGAACACGGACGGAGTTCTTGGTTCGGTGGGTGAAGGGAAGGTGGAGGATGTTGCGGAGAGGAAAGGAAAGCGGGACAAGAGAAGGAAAGTTGAAATCTTGGTCGAGGAGAGGAAAGAGGTTGCAGGAGAAAATGGCCAGGTCTGTCATGATTGTGCTTCACAGGATTGGACGGAAGAGCAAGAGGGAGCACTGCAGAGGGCTTACTTGTTGGCGAAGCCTACACCGCATTTCTGGAAGAAGGTCTCCAAAATGGTATTTTCCCCTGAATTATTCTTCTTTACTGTAAAGTTTCCTGCTTGTGCTCAAGTTTCTTAAGTTTTTCAATGCCTATCGATCTCTTGGTCAGCCTTGCTGCTAGTTCCGTTGACACTAATATGATAGATATACTAAATTTATCTCCCCTTTCCACTCCCTGGTGAAACTTCATGTATAAAGAGTTGACACTAGGTTTTCAGGAAGGATAAGTTAAATCTTTGGTACACGGATCAGATCTTAGTATATTTAACCATTGCTATCGAAAGGAAGAAACAGTGTCATTTAACATTTTAAACTAGGTTTCATGTATAAATTTTTTTCGGCATGTAGCTTTGTGGTCTCTATTAGATATTTACTTTATGATTTGATTGTGTTCTATGGCAAACTAATTGTGAAATTTTATATGTATTTGGTGAACTACTAACTATTCCTTCGTTTCATTTTATTGCTGAAGTCCACGTCATGGAAAACAGAGACCAGGACTTCAAAGACTCTTGTAGTGTTTTTTTTTAAATATATCCATCTTGTTGAAGCAACATTTCATGGATAGACTCCCATCAATTAGCAGAATATGCTTGATAAAAAAATCACATATATACATCCTTCTTTTCTCTGCATTTATCCATACCAGCTTGATAAATAATATCGACAATTGATCTTTTGGGCCCAATGCCTAATTGATTTTTAGGATTTTGTTTCATATTTGCTTCTTTTAAGCATCCTTCCCCAAGTTGTCCTACAACTCAACAAATTTTACTCTTTGTAAGTAGAAAAAAGTATATCAGTTTTATTCTTATAAACTGGTACCAAGAACATTTATCTATTTTCCAAATATATTCATAATTATGTTTTTTTCCTTAAACATCAAGGGTTATATAATCAAGGAGAAATTTGTGCGATTTCCTGTTGTACACGATGGAGTATATGATGAAGATGATGCTAGAGCTTATTGCTGATTCATATCACTTTGTCAATGATAGATGAAGTGAATCACCATGGGTTTCAGTTGTACTTTATAAAACAGAATGATGAGACCTATTTTTCCAAAGCATAAGTCTATCTATCTAGGAACAGGTTGCGATTTTGTAAGGAATCACATGTCTAGCATCATAACAGAATCTCATAGGCCCTTTTGTCATCTCATATCTTTATTAAATTACTGTTAAGGTGTTTGTTCCTTTACATTTTATTATTAACTCAAACAAAAATATTTGGCTGATTCATCTATATGGACTTATGTTCAAGTGAATGGAATTACTGAGATATTTACTTTACTACTTATACAATATTCTAATGTGCTCACTTGGTCAGTTTTCAGCATTTAGCTGCATGAACTTTATTTTTAATTCTTCATGAGAATCTTCATTTATGAGCTACTAAAATTGTGTGAATAAATGTGCCTGCACAACATTAAATCATGGTAAATAGTTTTTTTAGTAAGTGATAAAACCTAAAAACTAAGCTACTCGTTACCTTCAAGTTAGGATGAGCAATGAAAACATGCTTTACTATCTTATTTCCCTTAATATTTTTGTTACATTATGCCTTTTTCTATACCATTTAGTATTTTCTAGAAAAAAACTATTAAAAATCATTTGAATCTAGTAAATTGCCGTCTAAATATGTAGGGATCACTTAAGTGACGAAACAATTGTGTCTATGTAATTTAGCACTAAAAGAAGTCTGTTTTAAGTTCTAACTCAGTAAGGGACTTGGAAGTTGGTGCCAAGATCTTGGTCGGATCCTGCCTCCATCAAATGGTGGCTTGAGAGCTTCCACGTATGTCAGTCTAGAAGAAAAAATTGACTGTTGTCGAAATTTGTTTTGGTAGTTGACAGTTTTTATACCATCCTTGCTGGATTTATTTGCCATTTTGTTGACAAACTAGTATATGTTTCATTTCTTGTTACATCCCTTCAGTTGTGTTGAGACTTGAGAGCTACTAGAGTTTACTTTTTTCAAGTGGTCAGTTTGTAAATTTATCAAATTTACTTTTTTCATTCTATTTATCACGATTCACAACATCAAAATTTTGAGTCATACATCTTGCATACTAAACTAATTTTATGATAAGGATTGGTGAACTAACACATCTGTTTGAAATTCCTTTGGAAATCTTACCTGAATGATATTCTTTCCTGCATTTCAAATTATTAAGTGTTCTTTCATTTGTTTCAGTGCAATGGGAGTGTTGACAATTTTCTTGGAGGATGTTAATAAATTCCAAATTTTCATTTCACTTTATTATACGTACAACAGTCTCTCCGATCAGAATCTAGGAGTAAATCTAAGCTCTTATCTTTCAGATTGTTAATAAATGAACTTATTATCATATTTAATATATGTATGTTATTTGCTGATGACATTGTGCTAATTGATGAGAGTGTGAACCAATAAAATTGAAGTTTGAATTGTGTAGTAAATTATACAAACTAAAAAGTTATGCAGGACTAAAACTCAGCATATATCAACAACATAAAGAGAATTAAGGATATAGTTAAGTTTTAAAAAACAATCTATATAAGTAGATTTTCTAAATATCTTGATATAATCAGCAAGGTGAGGTGGATGAAGATATCATTAATAAGTGCAGAATAGACAATTTAAATGAAAGGAGTTTTTGGAGTCATGTGATTGTGTCATGTCCTTCATGGGTTTGAATGAGAATTCTATGATGTTGTTGCTGTTATGCACTATCTATTGCCAAGACATCTGCTATGATATAAACAACATCTAACTAGTGTACAAGCACCTTTCATATTTCACCATAGGAAAGTGAAACCCAGGAAAGAATACATTTGTAAATTCTAGCATTTTTTTTATAAATTTTAGGTGATACAAAGAGATGCCAAAGAGTTTTGACATTCAGCACCACTAAAGAGTAGCTTGAGGTCCCGCTTGATTGAATCCATAAAGAGCATCTAAAATGAGTATCGAGTGGGCAAGTTATGTACTCAACAGAAAAAACATTTTCAACTAGTAATTGTTCCTTGTGATTCCTATATTGAGCAGAGAACTCAGCTGATTTGTTCAGTTTAGCTCAGTTGATTTATGATTAACTGTTATTTTGTTCCCGATGAATTCCTTATGAAAGGTGTTTTACTCGGAGCTTCTATTCCCTTTTTCCAATATGGCGGACGTGTAGGATCACCAGAGTAAATAGCAAAAATTATCTATTTATAACATAAACATGTGAAACCTACTAGAGGATAGAATGTGACACTATGGTGATGATTCATGGTCTATATTGATCACTGACCGGCATTACATTGATAGTGATTCCCTTGCTAGAATTGTAGTGCTCCATACCCAATGTCATATAATTTTTTGTATCCACAGGTACCAGGAAAGTCTGCACAAGAATGCTTTGACAGAATCCATGCTAATCTTGCAACTCCGCCTCAACGCCAGCCTCGTTCAAGAGCCAAGAAACCTGATTTATCTCCAATAGTCCATTTTGGATTTGGAGGCAAACCTCCCGATGACACAAAGTTGAAAATCAAAAAGGCAAGGGGAAGTAAACGAAGGACTCTTGTGGCCCAAAAGACAGTCAGGCATTTGCTGAGAAAGCATCAATTGGCAGATCAAACCACAGGTGTAGACTGTTTCTCGCATCTTGAAAACTCTCCAAATGCATCTGCCATTATAATGCCTGCAAGTGGAGATCCTGGAACTCCAGATTCTTTGTTTACTACAGGTTTTCTGATGAAGTGCAGTGAGAGGTCTTCCTCAGCACATAAGAGGCCTTGGTCCAGGTTCAAAACAAATGATATAGATCCAAGTCCAGAGGTTCTGAAGCGGATTGAGAATGTGGCTTTGCATGAGAAATATATTGATCATCTACATCGTATAGAAGCAAGAAGGAAAACGTGTCATGGTAAAGAAAACCATGTTGTTAGTTGCAATAATATGAATGATAACAGACCACAATCTGGAGTTATAAAAGCTGCTATGGCTGCTTTAACGACTGAAGCACAAGTGGTTATCGGCCATTTTCAGGACAGGCAGGTGAATGCATTGGATTATGATGATGATAGTACTTCTGCAGAGAAATGTAGTTTTGATTTGGATGACGACTGACGCATGAGCAAATCTTCTTTCACTTTACAAGTTCGGCTGTAAAGATGAATTCATCCATATTCAACGCTCAACATCTGGTTGAAGTATAAATCCTTGGAAAACCAACAAGCTTCTGGGTTTCAGTTCCTATAGCTTGAAAATGTATTTTGCTTTTGCTGGTAGTATTTTGCTCAACATCAGACTAATGAATTTGGATCACCTCCTTTGTCTTTTAGAAATGGATTAGAAGGATTAAGACTTTGAAGTGAAATATAGGCGTTCTTTATTTCTGCCAAATGACATCCCGACCTAGAAATGTTCTATAGCTATGATAAGAATTGCAATCCACTTTTTTTTGCATCTCTCTTCTTCCAAATAAGACGGAAAGTATAACTGGCTAAATCTTGTATGCCAATCAAACTACATACCAATTGGAAGTAAATGAAAGTTTAAGATGGATTGAGAAAAAAAAAACTCAAAATGTTCAATTTAGTCACAGGTAATTTATTATAATATAGATCGTTTAACCTGTACATTTTAATTTGTTGTTTTATATATGATGAACAAGCTTCACTATCAATTACATATATATAATATAGTTCATTAACTAACTAATAGTTGGAAGAGGAAGAAGAAGGTGCGGACTGATCAGTGACGGGCTAGCCATTGTTATTGTTGTTGCTGATGTTGCGATATCGGACATTGATGGGGTAGCCCTTGAGAGTCCTCGTGGTGGGGAAGAACACCAACCTATCTTTCTCAGCTTCCTCCCAACTGCATTAATTAATTATATATATAAAAATCTACATTGACTATGAAAAATCAATAACATTAATGGGTAATTGAAATTTAACTAAGCTGGCACCTGAAGCGAGTGACGAGGTAATGGAGGAAGACGGAGATGACGACACGGGCGAGTTCGTAGCCAGGGCAGAGCCGAGATCCTCCGCCGAAGGGCGTGTAGTACGGTTGTTGCGTAGTCGCTGCTGACTCCTTATTCTGCATCCACAGCAGTTAGTAATTAATGAATTAATTAATTATAATTAAATCGATGATAATTAACCAACTAATTAATATTTAATTACCTGGTGCCATCTCCAAGGATCGAAGGTCCGAGCATCCTCGAAGTACAAAGGATCAAGATGCACGGCTCGGAACGAGATGAAAACTTTGCACCCCTTCGGGATCGTATATCCTACAAGTAATAAATACATGGTATAATAGTACTTCTCAATCAGGTTACATATACATAGTCGTAGTATATATATATATATATACCTTGGAAATGGATGTCTGTCATGGCGCGTCTGAAGACTCCGCTTATGATGTTGGCCACTCGAAGTGTCTCGTTGATCACCTGCAATTTTCGTCAGAGACAGTCAAAACAAATTTCATTTAGTAAAATTAATTATTATATCATTCGATCGTTTCGGCCGGCGGCTGAAAGCGATCGGATAATTAATTAAAGACGAAAACTAAAAATTAATTTTCACTAATTCGGTTCCCATCTCCAGGACTGCTGCACTGACGAGAGTCGGCGATGGATTTCTATCCGAACCTATGCGGATTGGCACGGGAATCTTATGGATACACAACACTCTGTTCCTGGGGAAAAATGAAAGCGCATTCCAAATAATACCAATGACGTCTTCTAAAAAAATACAAACAAAACAAAAATCATCCTCTTAACTATTTTATTTTAAAAATACTCCTTATTCAAAATTATTGTAATAGCTATCGAGCTATATTATAATATTGTTCCTTACTTAAAAAAAAAAAAAACTAAAACCGTTTCATTAAGGACTCCCTCCAAACCCCCATGCGAAAAGAGGGAGGTTCAACAGCGTGAAATTCTAGGATCAAACCTTTGCTCGATTTAAATATGCTACAATGGGTTTACCATCCATGCCAAGTCTTGGGGCATGTTATTCCTTACTTTTGACATCTATGACTAATTACTATAACATGTAAAAATTACAATTCCGGAGCAATGGTATAATAAATAATCAAAGAATCTAAGATTTGAAACTCAATTGTGACACATTGTAAGGGATTTTTCCAAACCTAAGAATGTTAGCCATCTCGATGACCTTTTATAAGTAATTCCTGATTTACTCTGATGTCCGATGGAAAATTTCTATGAGACCAGGACAATCACCTTCAAAATTAATCAGTTCAAAAAGTAGATATTTGAATTACAAAAAAAAAATCATATAGTTATTACAACGTATATAAGTTATTAAGTAGCTATGACAACAATGTTAAAATAGTTTTGATTAATTTAAAATAATTTTAATAAAGTTTAAATAATTGTAATGAAGTTGATAAAAAATATTTTGATATTTAAAATTTTAAGATTTAAGATTTAGCCAAAATATATAGAAGTTACTCAATAGTTGTTATAGTAAATAGAAACTACTTTATACTAGCAACAATGCAAAAATTAACTATTTCATTAAATCTTAAATTCTAAATTATATACTCTAAACACTATTAAATCAAACTACTCTTTGTCAAATTAGCCAAATTATTTAAACTTCATTAAAATTAATCACAATATGTAGAGCTATTGATAGTTGCTAAATCGTACATATAACTCTATCAAAAATACTTTTTTATTAATTTATTCAAAATTATTTAAATTTTATTAAAATTATTTTAAATTGATTACAATCACTTGAAAATAATTGTGACATCTAGGAGCAGTTATAATATGTAAACACTACTAATTAGTTACTAATATATTACAACAATAGTATTATATTAAGTGTTATTAATTTTAGTAGTTACCCAATAACTTTGTTATAATAACACTCAATTTCAAAGAAGAAAATTTCTAATAGGACATCCTTTTAATGTTTTTTTTTTTTTGAAAAAACAGGACGTCCTTTTCATGATCTATTTAATTTGGCACAATCTCCTTCCTAATCTTGAGGGATTATCAATCTCTCCAAACCCAATTATATCAACACAAAAAACAAAGAATTATAGATTGAGATGGACGGGCGAATGAATCATGTTTTATTACTAAGAATTTAGGTGTTATGTTGCCACTAATCTATATTGTTTTATTGCATAATTGTAGCTCAATTTCTACTAAAAGCAAAATAGAAAACTGATCAAAGACTTAATCGAAAACTG
>JAGFNQ010004220.1:279008-393955 GCA_024364735.1 Boesenbergia rotunda
CGTGTCACAGAAAATACACAGGTGGTACCTCGTCGTAGTGGGAGGGTTGTTAGTCAACCAGAAGGATTCATGTTCTTGAGAGAGTCTTCGGACTCGGTCTCTGGCGACCATGAATCAAGATCTAAGTATTCTTTTTAGGGCTGCTAAGTGTGTTTCCTTAGCACAGGTTTGGTGTCTAGCACACATTCCTATTGAGAATAGGATATCAGGTCTGCTAGCTGTAAGGTAAAGTAGACTTCCAATCATCTTCGATATAGCTTAAGGTCTACAAGTTTACCTTCAGGGTCATTATCAATTTTTACATTTGTGGCCATAGGGGTACTTATGCTTTTGGAGTTATCCATTTTAAATTTCTTTATTAACTCCTTAGCATATTTGGATTGATGAATATAATTTCCATCCCTAGTTTGCTTAATTTGTAGTCCTAAAAAGAAGTTGAGCTCACCAACTAAGCTCATTTCGAATTCATTTTCCATTATTTTTATAAATTCTTTTAAAAAGTTTGAGTTGGTGGATCCGAAATTATATCGTCAACATAGATTTGGGCAATGAAAATGTCTTTTTCTAAGGTTTTAACAAATAGAGTTGAGTCAATTTGTCCTTGGTTAAATTCCTTAGAAATAAGGTAGTTGATAGGTGTTCATACCATGCCCTAGGTGCTTGTTTTAGTCCATAAAGTGTCTTATTAAGTTTGAAAACATAGTCAGGTTTTTCTAGATCCTCAAAGCGGGGGGGTTGTCCTACATAGACTTCTTCTTTGATGAACCCATTTGAAAGGCTGACTTAACGTCCATTTGGTAATGTTTGAATCCTATATGGGCTGCAAATGTTAACAGCATTCTAATAGACTCAAGTCTAGCTACTGGGGCATAGGTTTCGTCATAGTCTAACCCTTCGACTTGACTGAACCCTTTAGCTACTAAGCGGGCTTTGTTTCTGACTATTTCCCCTTGGTCATTTAGTTTGTACCTAAATACCCACTTAGTATCTATAATAGATTTGCCCTCAGGTTTAGGTACTAGTTCCCAGACTTGGTTTCTCTCAAATTGGGCTAATTCCTCTTGCATCGCTATGATCCAATCAGGATCAGGTAGGACTTCTTGTTGGTGCAAGTTACATCAATGATGTCCTCCTCTAAGTGTTTTAATGTTTGACAATATATTTAAGTCAGTGATACATTAAACAAGGGAAAGGGAGTTAAGAGAGGAGTAACTAAAGTGGAAGAAAAGTCCTAGTTAACCTAGGCACTAAGACCTGGTGAGTGAAGCTGAGCACTAAGACCTGGTGAGTGAAGCGGGGCACTAAGACCTGGTGAGTGAAGCTGGGCATTAAGTCCTGGCAAAGGGCTGGGCACCGAAGACCTGAGTGGAAGTTGGGCACTAAGTCCTGGTCGAGGACTGGGCAAGAAGACCTGGCCGAGGGTTGGGCACCGAAGACCTGGTTCGAGGAATTGGGCACGAAGACCTGGCCGAGGGTTGGACACCGAAGTCCTGGGCATAGGGTTTGTGCACGAAGTCTTGGTCCGAGGGACTGAGCAACTTAGCTGAGCGATGACTAAGGACAGAAGTAGAGACGGGTCAAGGTTCAGATGTCTCGAGATCCGAGAGTATCGGAAGCTAAGCAAAAGTCCACCCGAATGACTGGGTGGCAACCGTCTCCTGAATGGAGTAGGTGAAAGGCACGTTCTCGGGGGTGAGAACTTGCGTCGGTTTAACCTAGGGTTTCGTGGAAATCCGAAGTCAGAACCAAGTCCTTAAGGCTAATATTGTGTGTATATTTGCTTTGTATTTTTGTATCTTGCAGGTACCAAGAATGGAAGATAAAGCAGGAAAATCATACAAAAGGCGCCTGGAAACTAAGAGGCCAGGCGCCCCCATCAATAGGGGCGCCCAACAACATCCAGGCGCCCCCATCAATTGGGGTGCTTGGCTCAATGAACAAAGTGGCAGTTTCGTGAAGAAGGCAGAATAGGCTTCCATTCAAGCGCCCGGGATGATACAGGCACCCAAGTTGAAAGATGTATTTGCTGTTTCAAGTTCGAAACAGAAATAAGCTTTCATTCAGGTGCTCGGGAGGTCCAGGGCACCCTGGTCAGAGATTTTATCAGCCGCGACGAGTTTAGCGGAGGGATAAAGTTTGACCAAGTCCATAGGGGCGCCCCCATCATCACAGGCGCCCGAATGAAGCCTATAAAAGGGGCTTCGACCCTCATCTTTAGACACAACTTTCCGGAGCGATTCTGAGCATTCTGACTGATGATAAAGCGCTAAAGTCGAGGTTCTGCAACCGGGAGGCTCCAGGAGAAAGTGCGCGGCACTTCGGAGGTCCAGATCGGCCGAGGCTTCGACCTTAATTGTTTGGTTTGCTTTTTATTATTCTGCACTTAATTTTATATCTTTTTCATTGTAACTTCTGCACTGTAAGATGGGTTTTCTCCGCCTCCGGAAATTTTGGAAAGGAGACCAATAGTGGACTCACGCCGAGTACATAGGCCTTGGACGTACTGACCTAGGGGGGTCGATAACCAAGTAAATAAATCCCGCGTGTCTGCTGTGTTGTGTTTTCTTCGTTCTGTTTATTTTCCGCTGCACTAACGCTCTGAGTCTAGAACGAAGATTCAAAAAGTTTTCTACGAAGTTTTCCGCAAGAAAGATTTACGGTCAATATTCACCTCCCCTCTATCGACGACACCGGTCCTACAATTGGTATCAGAGCCAAACCACTCTTCACCAGACTAACCGCCGACGGAGCAAAGACGCCTGGAGTTAAGGGGGGGCCCAGGGGTCAATCAGGTATATTTTATTTAAAATGTCAATTTTTAAATTTCATATTACGTGCTTCACATGCAGGGAGAGAGGGCACTATAAAAATCAATGCCCTACTCATAATACTCGTTCTTCACCGACGACAAAAGATGTACCAACACCCGGTGTCCGGAGGAACAAAGATCACATCAAGTGTTTCAAGTGTGGAATGTACGGACACTACATGAATCAATGTTCGACAAAGGTACGCAAAATTTACATTCCGAAAACTTTTCAAATTCCTACACTGTCAGATGTTAAATTACGTAATTTTTCTGAAAAATTAAATTTACTGCATAGTAAAATTAATATTTTGCATGTCAAATTAGAAAATGCATATATGACTAAAATATTCGAAATTAATTATTTAATCCAGAACATCAATTCAGTAATTTCTAAAATAAATTATGATAATTGTAATTCTGATAAACTTAATTCTGATAATTGTAATTCTGATAAACTTAATTATGATAATTTTAATTCAGATAAATTTGAAAATCCTAAGGATAATTCCGAATTCAAATTTGAAAATCCTAACGATAATTCCGAATTCAAATTTGAAAATCCTAAGGATAATTTTGAATTTAAATCTGAAAATCTTAAGGATAAATCTGAACTCAAATTTGAAAATCCTTTAGATAATTATGAATTCAAATTTGAAAATCTTAAGGATAATTCTAAAGATAATTCTGAAATTATTGAAGATATCTCTGAAGATAATCCTGAAATTATTGAAATTATTTTTGAGGATAAAAATGATTTGGTTGAAAATATTCTTGAGGATAATAAAGATGAAATTCTCCTAGATAATAACTTAATTATAGATAAAAAACATAGATACATCATAGGAAATCATACAACCCTAAACCCTTTTTGCTTCATGATTTGGCCGAAACTTTATAGGGGGTAACAGCCATTTTTTTTTCTATCTTTTAGCTCTCCTCTCTCCAGGCGATTCGGCGGGCGAACTTGGGCGATCGCCCTTCTCGAGCGTGCGGCAATGGCCGCCGGCGCTCCCAAAGCGCCGGCGTCGGCCCCTCTGCCGCCTGGGAACTCCTCCGTCCCTGCCCCAGTTGGCATCCAGCAGAACCCGTTGATCCATGGGGGTGCAACGGGCGGGGCGGCGGTGGCTCAAGGCGGCGATGGCATTGAGGCGGACTCGGCAATCTCGGCGACGGTCCAAGGAGGCGAGGCCATACCGGCGGATGCGGGGCTCACGACGGTGAAACTGAGGGCGACGGTGCAAACCCTGTTGGCGGGGGCGCAAGGTGGTAGTAGGGATGGTGTCAAGGCGACGTCTCTGCATGGCTCTCATGGCACTGGTGGGGAAGACGAAGGAAGGACGGTGGCGTAAGGAAGTGGTGGGGGAGAAGGGAGGGTGGCGGCGGAAGCCACCGTGCAGACGTTGGAGGTGGCTAGGGCGATGGTGCAACTCATATGGGCGATTGGCGGCGGCACTGGGGAAACGCCGACGGCGGGGACGACGGGGGCGATGGCCTCGACGCTGCAGAAGGCCTGCATGCGAGCTGTAACATCGGGGAGCGAGGATCAGACAGACTTCATTGGAGAGTTGCTGAGTAGGGCTGACGGCGCAACAGGGAACCACCCTAACCCAAACCCTAACTCTAATGGGGTGGCGTCAGAGAGCATGAGGCCGCAACAGGGAGTGGCGACGGGGCCGGCAATCATGACTACGCGCACTACCTTGGAGGCACAGCAGAGGGTGCTGCCACCGGCGCCGGAGTCCTCGTCGGCGCTACTAGCGGCGATCGCGGAAAAGAGATGCCTCCCTAGCGTCAGCCGGGGCGGCAAGTGGGGACCCATCGTCGAGGGCACGTCTTGCAGTGGACAGAGAGGGTGGTGCTCCGGCGGCCGGTGGCGTCGGGGCTGGTTGCATGCATCCGGATCATGTGCCGGCTCCTCCTACGTTGCAAGTGAAATCATATGTGGAGGCTTTAGCTCCAAAGTCGCCAAGGGCTGCTAAGAAAAGTTTTGAGGATGTGGGAGAAAACTTCAAGGAGATATCGATGTGCAACAACGTGCCAGGGGTTTTTTATAATGCAGAGGAGGTAAAAACTTTGTCTGATCCATATAAGTTTTCCTTAATAGGCAAGTTCTCTGGCAGGAGACCTCCCCCTCAGACGGTGTACCAAGGGTTCAAGGGGCTGGGACTATCAAGCCCCTACAACATTCGGTTTCTACGGGCATGACATATCTTTCTGCACCTCACTTCAAATGAAGATATGGCCAGGATCTGGACAAGGGGAGTTTGGCGCATTGGTGGCTCAATACTCAGAATTTTCAAGTGGACACCGCACTTTTCCTATGAGGCTGAGTCATCCGTGGTTCCAGTTTGGGTACAGTTTCCTGATCTTCCAGTCCATATGTTCGATAAGAATTGTGTATTTTCGATGGCTAGGATTGTAGGGTGCCCTATCAAGATAGATGAAGCCACAGCAGATGGTTCCAGATTGTTTATGGCTAGAGCATGCGTGGAGATAGATCTTTTGAAGCCCAGGGTGGAGCAGTTCTTGATAGGAATTGGGGATGAACACAGGCTGCAGAGAATTATCTATGAGAGGATGCCAGAGTACTGCCAGCATTGTAGGCACCTTGGTCATGCAGAGGCAGATTGCTATGTGGCAGGGAACAAGCCACGACCTGTGTGGCACAGAGACAGAGTAGATCCGATTTCCCCAGGTGAAGAATTGAGAGATAGATTAAATCAGAGGGAGAGAGACAGGAAAGGCAAGGCAGTGGTGGTGGAGGACTCAGAGGCACAGGAGTTTCAGAGGGTTGGAGGCAGGAGGGCTGGACTGACCTGGGTCCGGAAGCAGACACCTGTCAGGAGTGGTCAAAAATCTACACAGGAGATACATACTCAGGAGAATTCTTTTGAGGCTCTGAAGGGCATAGGAGAGGAGGAGGAGGCAGGGGATGAAGTGAGGGAGGTGGATGGCGGCAAGGAGGTGCTGGGAGATGCTCGACAGGTGGGAGTAGAGACAGATGGTGTTGTGGGGGAGGAAGAGGACAGGGAGGATGAGACTCAGCAGGTGGAGGAGGAGGATAGGGTGCCAGTGCCGTTGGGACAGCAGCAGACATTGGGGCAGACATCTCAGGTTTTGGGTGAGCAGGACAGTGCCTCAGTGAAGGGAGGAAAGCAAAAGGTGGTGGGCCAGGCACCTCAGAGGCTCGGCCAGGGGGAGCAGGGTTCACAGACAGTACAGAGGCCAGGCAGAGGGGCACAGCAGAAGACCACTGATGGAGCACAGAGACAAGGGGGAGCCTTCAGGGAGTTGCAGGATGCTGGTTTGATCAGTGGAGAGGAGCCCAGGGTCCTGGAGTCATCAGGTGAGCTGCCAGAGGATGATTGTTTAGACAGATATTCCAGCTCCTCAGCAGATCGGGTAGGCTCAGATGATTTGGGCCAGAAGGAACCTGCTAGGGTCACACAGGTTACTTCAGAGGGCTCAGAGGCTCCAGACTTTCAGAAGACATTTGAGGAGTATGAGGAGACAGATACTACTTTTTCATCACATGGGGGACACAGCTTAGCACCAGTGATCAGTCCACCCAGAGAAAGGAAATCAGGTCAGCCCAAGGTACTCAAGGTGCAGAAGGCGAAGGTGGGATTTGAGCCAAGAGTGACTCGGAGCCAGACTTCAAAGCAGGCTCGCAACCCCTCTCATTAGTTATGTCTGGTATCATATGGAACGTGAGGGGGTTTGGGAATTTGGCGACGCAGAGGAGGGCTTTGTTTTTGAGACGACATCACCATCTGAGTTTCTTAGCAGTGTTGGAGCCTATGATAGAGTTAGACAGCAGGTACATGGCTAGGCGCATGGGGTTTGAGGAGGTAGTCTCTAATAAATCTGGGAAGGTTTGGTTTTTTGGGATTCTACTATGGTTTGCAAAATTTTGTTTGATCATGAGCAGTTTCTGCACTTGGAGCTTTCTTCGCAGCTGTTCCCTTCTTCGATGATTGTGACAGTGGTCTATGCCAAGTGCACGAGGTTAGAGAGGAGCTTGCTATGGGAGAGTCTGGAGGAGCTGAGGCCAGAGGGCGACAGATTGTGGCTAGTGGGGGGAGACTTCAATGTTATATCCAGCATGGAGGAGCATTCAGCAGGGGTTCTAGGTAGGCCAGGGGCCATGGAGGACTTCAATAATTTTATTATGCTAGCTGGACTGGTGGATGCAGGTTTTGTCGGGGACAAGTACACGTGGACGAATAACAGGGTGTGGAAGAGGCTGGACAGGGTCCTATTGTCTCCCTCCTGGGGCAGTCAGGATTTCACAGTCAGAGTGGAGCATTTGAGCAGGGCAGCATCAGATCACTGTCCCCTACTTGTGGAGTTTCCAGGCTTCCAGAAGCCGAGGGCCTCTTTCAGATTTCAGAGGATGTGGGTGCGGCACAGGGACTTTATGCAGACAGTGAGGCTGAATTGGTGTTTACCTTGTGTGGCACAGGGAATGCAGAGGCTACAGATGAAGCTGAGGAGGCTGAAGGAGCATCTGAAGTGGTGGAACATGGAGGTGTTTGGTAACATCCATGATAGAGTTTTGCAGGCTGAGGAGAGTATGGCTGCAGCTGAGCAGGCATATGACAGGGACCCCACAGAGCAGAGCAGGATTCACAGGTCAGAGTGTCAGGCTCACCTCTTCAGAGTGTTGGATATGGAGGAGGACTTTTGGAAGCAGAGAGCAGCTATCAGATGGATGGGAGAGGGAGAGAGGAACACAAAGTTTTTTCATTCCACAGTGCAGAAGAAGAGGGCAGCTAGCAGAATTTTCAGAGTTTGGGAGGAGGGGCAGTGCCTGGACCAGCCTGAGAGGATCAGAGAGTCAGGAGTTAGATTTTTTCAGGAGCTGCTGTCAGGGGAGACAGTGGATAGCACGGCTGTGGACACTGAGTTGATACCATCCTTGATCAGTACAGAGGATAATTTGATGCTAGAGGGTCTCCCATCAGCAGAGGAGGTGAAGCAGGTGGTCTGGAGCATGTGTCAGGACAGTGCAGCGGGGCCAGATGGCTTTTCAGTGGCTTTCTACAGAGCTTGCTGGGATATTGTGGGGGAGGATGTCCTTCAGGCAGTACTGGATTTCTTTCGAGGGGCAGAGCTTCCACGGGGTATGGCTTCTACGACTATAGTGTTGATCCCCAAGGTGGATAGTGCGCAGAGGTGGCAGGATTTCAGACCCATCAGCTTGTGTAATGTGTCTTATAAGATCATCTCCAAGCTGATGGCACAGAGGATGGCTTTAGTGATAGGGAAGGTTATATCCCCAGCTCAGAGTGGTTTTGTTCCAGGGAGACTGATCTCAGATAATATCTTGATGGCCCAGGAGCTTGATCACAAGCTCAACTATCACATCAGAGGAGGGAATCTTATACTTAAGCTGGACATGGCCAAGGCGTATGACAGAGTGCAGTGGGGCGTCCTTTTCAGAGTCATGGGAGCATTTGGTTTTTCAGAGGCAGTGATTGCTTTCATCAGGAGGTGTGTGACCTCTTCATGGTTTTCGGTCCTGGTGAATGGACAGCTGTCAGGCTTCTTCAGATCACAGCGTGGCTTGAGGCAGGGCGACCCCATCTCCCCGTTTCTCTTTATTTTGGCGGCTGAGCTTCTCTCCAGAGGGATAGAGGCCTTATTTGCAGGGTACCCAGGGATGGCTTATGCGACAGGATGCGATATGAGGGTGTCTCACCTGGCTTATGCGGATGATGTGGTCCTTTTCTTGAATGGCTCTCTGGACTGTGTAAGGAGGCTGAAGGGATTTCTGGACAGGTATGAGGCCCAGTCAGGACAGGCGATCAATGCAGAGAAGAGCTCCTTTTTCCCCTCGAGGCGCATATCAGATAGGAGGAGGCAGCAGATAGCGGCTATTACAGGCTTTGGCTTGGGGGAGAGGCCTATGACTTATTTGGGGGTTCCAATCATCTCAGGGAACAAGAGGACAGTCCACTTTGCGCCGCTGTTGGCGAAGATTCAGAGGAAGTTCCAGGGGTGGAACCTCTCACGCCTTTCACATGGGGGTCGCCTGATGCTGATTCAGAGCGTTTTGAGTTCTCTGCCTGTCTATCTCCTCCAGGTGATCCAGCCTCCTTTGGAGGTCCTGAAGAAGCTGGAGGGGGTATTTGCATCTTTTTTCTGGAGCTCAGTAGGGCATGATAGGAAGGTGCATTGGGTAGCCTGGAGGGACATCTGCAGGCCGAAGCAGGAGGGAGGGCTGGGGATCAGACGGCTGTCAGAGGTGGGGGCTGCATTGTCTATGAAGTTGTGGTTCAGATTCAGAGAGCAGAGCACACAGTGGGCCAGATATTTGAGGAGATCTTATTGTGGGACGGTGGATCCAGGTGTGGTGACTCTGAGGAGTAATGCTTCCCCCAGTTGGCGCAGGATGATTCAGACCAGAGTTGTGGCAGAGAGACAGATTGGATGGATAATTGGGAAGGGGCACCTTAGCTTTTGGCACGACACGTGGATGGAGAGGGGACCGTTGTCAGAGTGGTGTACAGTGCAGGGGCCCCCAGATGTCAGAGTGGACCGGTTCTTAGTAGATGGCAGCTGGAGTCAGGAGCTACTTCAGAGGGTGGTGCCCTCCTCAGTGGCGGTGGAGGTGTCAGAGGTTCAGCTGAGGCCTGAGGAGGATGATGTTATGCTATGGCGACCCACCAGAGATGGGAGATTTACTACGAGGTCGGCTTGGGAGGCCTATAGGACTGCGCACCAGAGGGAGGAGGTATCGACTGTGATCTGGAGCAGACTCCTCCTCCCCACCATTTCTGTGTTCATTTGGAGGTTCTTTAGGAGACGACTGCCAGTGGACGAGATCTTGCAGCAGCGGGGTATATGCCTAGTGTCCAGATGTCAGTGCTGTGAGGCAGTGGAGTCTTGGGAGCATCTGTTCTATGGGAGCCCGGTGGCAGGAGAGGTCTGGGGATATTTTGGTCATTTATTTGGAGTTGGCAGCTGGAGGGTGATGGATAGTTGGAGAGCAGGCACAGATTGGAGCAGCACTGGCTCGGTGAGGGAGATCATCCCCCTCTTGATCTGTTGGTTCCTGTGGACGGCCAGGAACGACTCCAAGCACCGGGGGCTGAGGCCAGAGGGACAGAAGATTATCAGACAGATCACACAGTATTTGAGGGTCGGGATGGCATCTGGTATCATCAAGCCCAGGCATTGGAGGGGAACTATCTCGGCAGCTCAGGCTATGGTGATCCAGGTGAGGATACGGACATTGCACACGATCTCAGTTGTACACTGGAGGAGGCCTGCTGTTGGAGGTTTCAAGCTCAACACAGATGGCAGTTCTAGAGGAAACCCAGGTGAGTCTTCTTACGGTGCTATTGTTCGAGATCATAGTGGACAGGTGGTGGTGACCAGGCAGGGAGTTCTTGGAGAGGGCTCCAATATCAGAGCGGAGCTCATTGCGATCCTGAGAGGCTTGGAGTTGTGTGTAGAGAGGCAGCTTTCCCCTATTTGGCTGGAGTCTGATTCCCTGGTGGCACTGCATATCATCAGGTCTTCTGGCATCTCGTGGGAGTTCCGGGAGGAGATCTTACGGATCAGGAGGCTGATCCGACAGCATGGGGTTAGATATACACACATATATAGAGAGGGGAATGCTGCTGCAGATTTCCTTGCCAACCAGGCGTATCAGCTGGAGGGAGAGAGGGTGATGGAAGGGCAGGAGATTGGGGGTCTGTTGCTTGGCATTTGCAAGATGGACAGAGTGGGCTTGCCGTATATCAGGAGCTCTTGCAAGCCAGGATAGCACACTTGATGGAGGGTGAATAGCTCCACCTTAGAGCTATCTAGCCCGCAGCAAACGGCTGCGGTAAAGGCATTTCAAATCCGTTGATGGCTGTGGCTTTGCCTAAAAGCCAGGTAGGGGGACTAGACCCACCTATGGTCTAGCTAGCCCGCAGCAAACGGCTGCGGTAAAGGCATCCTAAATCCGTTGATAGCTGTGGCTTTGCTAAAAAGCCAAAGAGGGTGAGTAGGCCCACCAGTGGCCTACCTAGTCCGTAGCAAACGGCTACGGTAAGGACACACTAAATCCGTTGATGGCTGGTCACTTGCCAAAAGTGAACATCGGGTGTGATGGAAGAATTTTTGGAAGCGGAGCAGGAAGGTGGCTGTTTTGCAGGGAGCTGAAGGTTCGAAAGAAAGGGAATCTGATGTGTGCCAAATGTGCCAACTAATATGGAGGTCGAAATGGTGCTCTGATCATAGTAGTTTGCTGCACCAAAACCTGATCAGAATAGCTTGAATTGCAGCTGGTTCTTCGAAGTTTTTTCCCAACTCTATGGTGGGTGAACAAGGGCAGATTAAAGGTTGCAGATTTTCTGATCACTCACTGCTTTGTGCAAGTTATTAATGGAGGCTATAGATTAAAGGCTGCAGATTCCCAAATGTATCAGATGCTTATCAGAGGGTTATGGGTATTTTGGCTTCTAGTGGACATGTACTGAAATGGGAAGTGATGCTTAAGTGCAGACATATCATAATGTTCCTGTTGCGTGCCAAAGGAAGTGGCTGATCGGATGAGCAAGGTCTGATGTTTGCTATCGGAATTTTCTATCCAAGTTAATTTGAGGAGCCAAGAAGTTAAAAGAAATACCAGGGAGAACTGAAAACATTCAGCAATTGGATTTAGACTGCTGTCATTACATTTCGAGGCCCTGAAGTTTGTAAGCTGATGGTCAGCAGGTGGGGAAATTGAAGTAAAGTTCCTTGTGCCAAACGTGCCAAGTTGCTGACATATATTTATTTGTTAATGGGTGTCTGAAGCTTCAAGGATGTTGGGGTTTTGATCATGAAGGTGTCAACAGGATACACTGGACAATAGAAAGGACCAATGAAGATAAATGCTGAAAGTATTGGAAAAATACATCTGAAATCAAAAGGAGACATTGCTGAAAGCAGAAGATACCAAAACTAAGCTGAAAGTTTTCCTTTTCAGAGGTTGAAGAGAGTAGGATCCAGTAGGGTTGGAGCTGCTGCTGTCCTTGGATGAAACTATAGAAATAAAGATTCTGCTGTCTGAATCTTTATTCTTGGAAGGGCAATTGAAATGGAAGGGCAGAGGTGGGAAGAGTGCCAAGAAGTGCCAAAAGTGCCAAGGATTTCTGCTGTCTGAATTTTGCACTGCTTATTTTATTTTGCCATTTCCTTTTCTGCGTGCCAAGTGTGCCAAAGGCTGTGTGCCAAGTGTGCCAGATTTCTCTTTGTCTGCGGCGTGCCAGGTTGTATCAGGAAAACAGAACTGGAAGGAATTGGATACTATCGAAGACAAGTGCTGTGTAGAGTTTGCTTCATTTGCAGTCTTCATGGTCTGAATTTGGAATATGGGAAGAAGATTCAGATCAGCTCTGATCAGTTTTAACCAGAGAAGATTCAGATTCAGATAAGATCTGCTTAAGTTTGTGTTTCTTGATATCTGAGTTGGGTCTGAGGAAGTGACTGATCAGTAGCAGGTGATCATGGTGTTTCTTGACATCTGAGTTGTGCCAAAGTGCAAGATGGCAAATCTGCTGGTGGGAATCTGAACTGAATTGTCTGAATTCTGCTTTGCCGTATGCAAGGGTTTGGATTGGTGTATCAAAATTGTATGAAGACAGTTTTGCGTGCCAACTTATCAGGATGCTGAAACAAGGATGAATGCTGCTCAGTGTGCCTGGTAGCTGCGTGCCAATTGTGCCAGTAGGATAACGGGCTGAAGTTTTGCAGCCCGGATCAGTCGTGTTAATGGGTTTCTGATACATGAAGTGCTGATATAAGGGTGACTGCCGTTCAGTTCCTTCTTGATAAGTTTGTGCTGATCCAGGGGTCGAAAAAGGAAACAGTGTTTCCAACTTTGCTGTGGGACAGATTCAAGATCAGATTCAACTATCAGATCAGTTGGCACATTTTGGCATTTTGTTTATTGCTGAGTACAGAAATGCAGAAGAGGGGCTGAAACAAAGTGAATGCTGCTCAGTGTCGGCAGGCACTCCATGGATGCGTGCCAAATGTGCCAAAGTGTAAGTTGGTAGATCTGCTGGTGAGAAACTGAACTCGATAGTTTGAAACTGGTTTTCTGAAGTGCAAGGACTGGCGTGGTGCACCAAATCTTGATGAACTGCCAAGAAGACTTAAGACAACATCAGCGAGTGAAGCCAGCTTGCGAGGGAGATTTCTGATTGTTAATTTATTGTGCTACAAAGCTCTCAACGGTGGCCTCTACCGATGCTGCTAAGTTGAAGACACGGGGGGCAGTTAGAAGGCTTCAATGCACCACTTACTCACGGTTGACTGATGCAGTGATAGCAGAGGTAGTAGCTTTCGGGTGGAAAGAGGGTTTGGTTTGGCTTTTCAGTAATAGATTTCGGACAATATAGACAGTATCGTGGAGTTATGAGCTGGACTGGCTTTGTGGTGGAAAAGCGTAGCAGCTAATTCAAGCTGATTGAGAGCTGCAATGACCCTGTCAAATGCCAAAGTGCCTGAGTTGATTCAGTGGTGGAGTAAAGCTTGTCTGAAAGTGGAAAGGGAACAATTTTGATGGTTTCCCGGAAACTGCTGCCAGTACTGATGGGTTCAAGTCAGGTTTCGAGTCACAACCACAAGGCAGGATACTATATGGTGCTAGAAGATTGAGTCTAAGATTAGAGTCGAATTAGTAAAACCTGTATAGATTCATATGAACAGTTGGCGTTTATAGTTCTTTACTTTACTTGTAAATCATTTTGGGACGCTGTAATTCTGTATTAGAAGGGTTGGACTTGTCCCCCTTCTAATATGGATTTTCTTCTTAGGAATAAAATGTTCCTTTTATCAAAAAAAAACTTAATTATAGATAATATTGAAAATTATTACAAAACTTTAACTAGTGGCCCAAATTACTTCACCTACTTTGAGGATATTGAAAGATCTAATTTTGAGGAGATAGAATTTTCTGAGATCAAGGTCATAGTTAATAAAAATCACAAAGATTCAAATAAACCAAAATTATTGAAAAAATCTAAAAAGATAAATAAGGAAGAAATAGTAGATGAGTCAGAAATTTTCGAAATAATGAAAATTATGAATTTAAACCCACAACTATTAACTAATCATTTCAATCTTAATTAATTCATTTAAATCTTAATTAATTCAAATTAATTCAATTTAATCTTTAATTAATTCAAATTCAAATCAATTCAACTTAATTCAATTAAATCGTAATTAATTCAATTAAATTTTAATTAATTCAGATTAATTCAATTTAATCTTTAATTAATTCAAATTCAAATTAATTCAATTAAATTCGTAATTATTTTAATTAAATCTTAATTAATTCAAATTAATTCAATTTAATCTTTAATTAATTCAAATTCAAATTAATTCAACTTAATTCAATTAAATCTTAATTAATTCAAATTAATTCAATTTAATCATTAATTAATTCAAACCCAATTAATTCTTAATTAGTTCAATTAATTCTTAAATAACTTAAACTCAAACTAAATAAAATCTTACCCAAACCACAATAATTAATTTAATAAAATTAAATATGTCAAAGTGGGTTGGCATATTCGCGGGTTCACACGACATTTATCAAATCAGGAATTTGATACATTATTAGAAACTTAAAATAAAATGCCTTGACTTGCTTGACTCATAACCGCCATTTACATGCATCTGCTATTTACTTTAAATATATGTCATGTCATTCACGTTTAATTTTATGCATGATTTAGAAAGGTCATATGAAAAATACCAGTTGGAACTTGAACAACCTAGTATTAGGTAGAGGTGAGATGATAGTACGTTAGTGAAACCGTTTGGTGGAACTAGCCAAAGCTACCGATCCAAAACCTAAACTAGTTAGACCAAAATCTTTCAAGAAGTAACTTGAAGATAATTTTCTATAAAATACTTTGTCAAGGAAAGGTTTGATGATCCAATAAGGCTACGACCAAAGAAGACCTTGTGGCTTGCCAAGACCTGGAAGCCAATTATTGAAAATCAAATTCACTTTACTATTGCTAGATTTGAATCTAACACAAGTTTCAATTAAATCTTAGATTTAATAATAAATTAATGAAAATAATTCAAGCATCTCACAATACACCCATAAGGCAACCATGCTTGCTGTATTGAGACATCTAAAATGGGTGAGATGTTAAGGACTAATAAATTGATGAATATTTTTCAAAACTGTTTTAAAAATGGTTAGAATATTTTTCTAAAAATATATTTTCAAAATAGTGCTTCAACATAATAATATTTTTATGGATTTCATGCTTGTCTGATTGTCAATATATGATATGTTTTCAAAAATTTATATCATTTTCAAAAATTGTTTGACTCACACAATTAGACACAAGCCTCCTAGGAAAACAGTAAAGTTCCTTAAGGCACCTAGATAGAGTCAAACGGTGTCGGGTACAGGGGGAGTGTTCTCATTCTTTTGAAATGTTTTTTTAAACAATACTATCATTTGGAAATGGTTTTCGAAAACTGTGCGTTAAATACTATTACTTATGTTTTTTTTCGAAAACTATGCCTGACAAATTACCTTCATTTCAAAATATGTTTCGAAATTTCAAAATACGTTCTAAAACTCGTGCCTATGTCTTTTGATTTTGATAAACCCTAAAGACACAGAGGAATGTCCACTTAATGATCTACAAGGACTCCTAGGATGTATCAAATTTAGGAGGAGTCTATGTCAAAAGAAAATTCTCTGACAAATTTTTTTTTGGCAATTATTTTTGAAATTGTTAAATAATTTTTTTTTATCTGAACCAAATCCTAAAGACTCAGAGGAAGAGTACTTGTGGTCAACAAGCTTCCCAGGACTGGGTCAAGTTTAGGGGGAGGGCAAATTAAAAGAATTATTGAATATTTCAAATGTTTTCATGCACGGTATTTTCAAATCCTTTTGAAAACATAAGTATCCTTTCAAATACTATCATTTTAATAATTTTTCTTTAAAAATATTATTATTTTCAAAAATTTATCTGGTGATAATCAATTTGAAATAATATTTTTCTTGAGTTTGGAAAATTTTAAATGTACTTGCACATATTTTCAAAACACTATCATTTTTTTGGCGTATCAAAATTCTATTTTAGTACTTACTGTTGGATCGAGAAAACCGATAGAGGGCGGGTGAATATCGGAAATCGTTCGGATTTTCGTAAAGAGCACGTACGCAGCGGAAATAAAACAAAACAATCACAGCACAAAGACACGGTCGATTTACTTGGTTCGGAGCCTGTGTCGACTCCTACTCCAAGGCCCACGGTCGTTGACCGTTTACTTTGGGCAATTCTATATACGCGCAAATCAGTTTACAAAAATTTATTACAAGTAAGTGCACTAACAATAATAATAAAAAATTCGATCTTCGTTACCGACGTCCGGAGTGGATTGACTCTTTCGGGGCAGCGGGACGTCGTCGGCTCGAGTTGGAGTGTTTCCGGAGCAAGGCACGAGCGTAGAAGATCTTTGGGGCGTTGAGAGAACAGTTGTTTTGACGCCTTGGTCGAAGGCCCTTTATATAGGGCCTGGGGCCGCCCGGGACGTCGGGGGCGCCCCCCACGTGGCCTCTGATCCGCAGAGCTCTCGGTCAGCGTCTATCCTCTGGATCTGCTTTGACCGGGGCGCCCGGGGCGCCCCGGGCGCCCGGGGCGCCCCGGGCGCCCGGGGCGCCCCGGGCGCCCGCATTGACCGGGTCAAAGTCCTATCTCCTTGGCTTCGAGGGGTTCGGGTTCGATGTTGCACATGGGGGCGCCCGCAGCGCAGGGGGCGCCCGGGAGCGGCGGGGGCGCCCGGGACCACGGGGGCACCCGGCCCAGCATGTATTCGAACTCCTTTTTTCTTTACTTGATTTGTATGGCCCTTGGGGGCGCCCGGGACACTCCGGGCGCCCTACTCAGCTACTACCTCATTCCTTTGAGGCTATCTGAGCTGCAGACACTCCTTCCTTTGGTCCTGCATCCAGGGTTAGTCCAAAACACAATAAAGAAATAAAGTATTTGTTTATACAGCCTTAGCTGTCTTGGTTCTGACTTTGGTCTCCAAAATGGAGCCCTAGGTCGAACCGACGCCTACTGTTCCCTCGACGGGGAACGTGTCCTCACCTACTCCTCTCGGGAGAATTTACCTGATGCCAACCGTTCGTCTGGTTGGACTTTTGCCTGACGGTCCTTTGTCAGGTCTTGTCAACTGGCAGTCCTTCGCCAGTTGCCTAGCAGCCCTTCGCTAGGGCTTTAGTCCCAGGCTGTCCTTCGCCTGGAGCCTAGCAGTCCTTCGCTAGGACTTGATACTGGCAGTCCTTCACCAGTTGCCTAGCAATCCTTCGCTAGGGCTTTCTTTCCTGGCATTCCTTTGCCAGTGCCTAGCAGTCCTTCGCTAGGGCTTTTCCTGCACACTAGATTAACTTGTTAGAAAACAAGAAAGACTTAACTTTTGACCTATGTTGCTATTATCAAAACACAGGTTTGACTTAGGTGCATTATGCACCAACAATCTCCCCCTTTTTGTTCCCTAGTTCAAAAAGTTAAGTTTAAGCAAAACATGAAAAAGTTTTAACTTTTGTTCCCTCCCCTGGAAGGAATCTCCCCCTAGATTTTTCAAAAATTCGTGGGGTTTAACAAAACTTTACTTGTACTTGAAAACTTTTTGAAAATGTTAGTTTAAGTAAGAATTTCAGTTTTAATACAGTTTTGAAAAACTTAAGCTTTAGAGAAAAAATTTGACAAGCTTAAGTAAGAACCTTTTGAAAGGCTAGAGTACTTAGGAAAATTTTGAAAGCTTTAAGAACTTTTGAAACTGGAGTACTTAGGCAAAATTTTGAAAGCTTTAAGAACTTTTGAAACTGGAGTACTTAGGCAAGATTTTGAAAGCTTTAAGAACTTTTGAAACAGGAGTACTTAGGCAAAATTTTGAAAGCTTTAAGACCTTTAAGAACTTTTGAAACTGGAGTACTTAGGCAAGATTTTGAAAGCTTTAAGAACTTTTGAAACTGGAGTACTTAGGCAAAATTTTGAAAGCTTTAAGACCTTTTGAAACTGGAGTACTTAGGCAAAATTTTGAAAGCTTTAAGACCTTTTGAAACTGGAGTACTTAGGCAAAATTTTGAAAGCTTTAAGAACTTTTGAAACTGGAGTACTTAGGCAAAATTTTGAAAGCTTTAAGAACTTTTGAAACTGGAGTACTTAGGCAAAATTTTGAAAGCTTTAAGAACTTTAGTACTTCTTCAAAAAGTTTAAGCTTTTGAATAAAGGAAAAATATATTTTTGAACCTTTTTGAATAGAGGAAAAATTTTGAAAACTTTTGAAAGCTTTTTTGCTTTTTGAATAAAAGATAAGAAAATATTACTCTATAAGATTTTGAATAAAAGATGAGAAAATTTTACTCTATAAGAAAATTTTACTCTCTCCTTTTTGAATAAAGGAAAAAATTTTGAAAAAGTAAAAGTAATTTTTCTCTTTCTTTTCCTATCTCTCCCCCTTTGCCATATATCAAAACAGATAAATATAGCATGAGTGAAGGAAATAAATAAGAATTTGCTGTATTGAACCAATTCATAATTAGATTTACAATAAATCAATCAATTTTCTCTGTAGGGACCTGTCTAACCCAATTAGCTACTTACTAACTGTTATAAACAGTAGTTTTTGCTAGGGTTAGTCAAGTTAAGTGTTTCTGTTCAAGTTAGATTTTTTAAACTTGACACTCAACTTGATTGTTGTTTAAGTTGTATTTAGTGCCCCAATTGTTGCAGATGCACTGACTTAAAGCATCTTGAATTAAGGCAAAGACCTAAGCATCTCAACCCTTTCTAGGTTATCAATCAAAAGTACCCTAAGGTACTTGTGAGATGCTGGCTTCTAAGTCTATAGGTGCATATAGTTCTAGAGTTAGGGCCTAGGCTAAGTCCATTTTCGAAAAAGCCCTAATTTTAAAAGGGGGTAGTTTTGCAATAAAACTAAGTAAAAAGGAAAACTGATTTGAAATTAAGTAAAACAGTTTTTCAAATTTTACAAAAAAAAATTCAAATCAGGTAGAGCAAAAGAATTAAAGTTAATCTACTCTACATAACACAATCCTAGTAATCATAAACTAGTCAACATAGAATAAGTCAAGTAGTCAAAGTTCAACACAGTTACACAAGTCAAGCACAAGTCAACCACAAGTCAACCCTACTGAGTAGGGGCAGTCACATAGGTACAATGCTAAGTGAATCTAAGATGAAGGATCGGGGTGATCAGATGGGCCGGGCTGCCATGCATCGAATCGTGCCATCATCTCTATGTATCGTGCGTCAGCCACTTCTTGATCAGCTCGACGAGCTTCCATCTGTTCTAGGTGGTAGGCTTCGACCTCCTCTCGAAGACTTTGAACCTTTATGTCTAAATCTGTCATTCTCTGGTAGAGTGTCGGTGGAGCGGGCTCGTCGATGTGTGTTCGGGCTGCTGCAGCTACATCTCCAACGTCAACCTCTATTTCTTTGTCAGAATCGATCGGTGCCCCGGCCTGCTGTCGTCTCCAACTAAGAACCCCGGTGGCCGACACCTCTAGACCTGCTAACGAAAAGTTCCTAAATCCTATTTCGTCAAAGTCGGTCATAGCGGTAATTTCACCAACGGTAATGTTACGACCATGGTGATGAAGGAGGGATGTGATGATGTGGCAATATGGTGTGCGTACTCGTCCCTGGGTCGTGACACTGGACGCATGCAGAATGGTATGAAACATATGGAGTCCAATGTCTATGTCAAGGTGATGGACTAGGGCATAAAGAAGGAAAGCATGAAAGGGTCGCATAGTCCCAAGGTCTCTGGTGGACAGTGGTAAGATACAGCGGACCAGAACTCTATACAAGGCATAGTTCTGGGCCTGAAGTTCAACAGCTTGGAAGCGTCTATTTGTTGGGAGGTCTGCCCTATAGAAATAGGAGTGAATGGTATCTAGGGTAATCTCTGAGTAGGGAGGATCAAATGGGGGGTTCCTAGGAGGATAACAGCAGAATGTGGACTGAGAGGGTCGCAGTCCTAGGAAACGGTTCAACAAAGCCGGGGTTATAGTTAAAGGAATCCCTTGGACAGTGGTGTGAAACATAAGATTATCTTGTCGAATTATATTATTGTAAAATTCTGCGCATAAAGATTCATTAATAGTATGCGTACAGAAGACAAGATTGTCCAGTTGATAGAAGTTGATGATGTTCATGGCGACAGGGCATGATTGGGTAAAAAAGTGCCTATTGAGATAACTCGTTTTAATAGGCTTATAGATGGTTTGTGCAAACCTATTACATAACTCTAGGTTAGGAAATCTAGGGTCCGGACTAGGTTCGGCACCGGGGTTGGCCGGGTTTGGTCGGCGTCTTCTAAGTTAAGGAAATTAAAGGAAGAATAAAGATATTGCATAAGAAAATAAATTTAAATGCAATAACAACAATAACAATCATACCGGACGGCTTGGGGAGGCATAGTTGAGGAAGATGACTTGCAAGATCTTCTTGAAGAGAAAGAAGTGAAGAGGAAGGTTGATTTTGGTGTTGAGGAAAAGGGGAATTCGGGTGCTTTATATAGGCAAACTCATGGGGGCGCCCGGGAGCTTCCGGGCGCCCCGGTCAGCAACTGCTGCCAAAGGCAGTAGCTTTTGGCTGCTGGGGGCGCCCGGGACAGCCCGGGCGCCCTCAACAGAGTGCTTTTGCAGCTTTTGCTGCATTGGAGGTGATGGGGGCGCCCGCGTGGTTCCGGGCGCCCTGGTCAAAAGCAAAACAGCTTTTTGCCTAGGGAGTAAGAAAAGGTGGGGTAGGAGGCGCCCGCGTGGTTCCGAGCGCCAGGAATAGTGTGGGTAAAGACAAATTTTTGTCTTGTCTACTTTTAACCATGGTTTAATCGGTTTGACCATGGTTTGAATTGATTTGACCATTTTGACTGTGGTTTGACCGTGGTTTGACTTTCTTGACCATGGTTTGAATATGTTAACCATGGTTTGACAAATACACGATTATCTCATAGGTATTAACAAAAATTTCCAATTGAGTCTTAATCCTACTGTCTCACCCAAATCTAGGGTTTTCAATCACATTAGCCTTATAGGTTTTGTGAGACAGGTTTTGATAATTTCGAAAGTTGAAAGTTTATTTAAAAATAATTAAATTTTGAAAACTTAATTAATTTTGAAAACGATTAAATTTTTCAACAGAAGTTTAAATCTACAAATAACTGAATTTTTGTGTTAGATTCGAATTTGACAAAAATTAATTTGAATTTGAATTTCAGAAATTGGCTTCCAGGTCTTGGCGAGGCACTAGGCTTTCTTTGGCCGTAGCCTTATGGGATCATCCACCCTTTCCTTGACAAAGCCTTTTAATGAAATTTCATTTTCAAAAATTCTTTGATAAATTTCTGGTCTAACTAGTTTGAGTCTTGGATCGGTAGCCTCGGCTAGTTCCGCCAAATTGGCTTCCCTAACGTACTATTATCTCACCTCCACCCAATACTATGTTGTCAAATTTCAGCTAAGTTTGTTTAGTCTTTAAGCTAGCCTAAGTCTAAGCATGGTATATTGCAAAAATTAAATAACCAATCAATCAAGCAATTTAAATCAATAATAACAAGTTTATCTAATAATGAAAATAGTTTTCAGTCTGGCTCCCCCTGGACTAAAGCCACGGTGATGGTTAGGCAAGATGTGAATCTTGTCCTTGGGGATCCAATACTGATTTGATTCAGTCGGTTTGTTCAGGTATAGTTTAGGTACCCATGCCTGAATTTTACCTCTAGACTGATTCAGTACAGCATGGTATGATCTTTGCCGAGATTTGGTTCTATAGCTCAATCCGGATCGATTTAGAACTGATTTCTGCTTTCCAAGGATCATGTCAAGACCCTTGGAACCAGATGTAAATCGTTCTAATGCTGATCTAAGATCCTTAACCTGAGTTTTTAGGGAGGAGTTTTCCTTTTCAAGTTTTTCAACTTGAGTAGGAGTTCCTTCCTGAACCTTCTCGGTTAAGGGTTTAGAGTCAGCTCCCTCTTTCAGGAGTTTTACTTCCTGTCGGAGGGATTCGACTCGGAGTTTGGCTTTTGCCAAGTCTCGAGAAAGAAATGAAATTAACTCACTTAATTGCAATCTATTAAAACCAGTTACCTTAATTTCTCCGTCTTCTGTGAAGGTCAGCTCGCCGTCCTCTTGTTCTGTTTCTGACTCAGTCTCGACATTATCTGAGGCGGTCAGAGCTAGGAGATTGGACTGGGGTGCCTCTTCTTCTTCTTCTGAGGACGATTCATCCCAGGTTGCTTGTAGTGCCTTCTTTCTTCTCGTCCTTTTTGTCTCCTTTAGGTTAGGGCACTCTGACTTGTAGTGGCCCTTTTTCTTGCACTCGTAGCAGGTCACATTAGGCTTGTTCGCGGGTTCAGCTGGTTCGTCCTTTCTTCGGCCGGTTTTTCGTTTGTTGGTTCGGTTCTTCAGCTCCTTGTAGTAGCTCCGAGCGAGCCGGACCAGCTTAGTTTGTTCTCCTTCTTCGTCTTCTGAGTCTGAGTCTGAGTTAGACTCGGGTTCAGGTTCAGGCTTCTTCTTCGTTGTCCTTCCAGTTTTACCTGCAACGAAAGCAATACCTTTCTCGACCATATTGGTGTTAGTTTGTTCGTGCAGTTCTAGTTCGGAAAATAATTCATCTAATTTTATTTTAGAAAGATCTCTAGAGACCTTGTATGCATCTACCATAGATGCCCACAAGGTGTTTCTAGGGAAGGCGTTTAGAGCATACCTTATTAGGTCACGGTTTTCAACCTTGTGACCTATTGTGTGAAGACCGTTCATTACCTCTTGGATTCGTGCGTGGAGCTGGGCTGCTGTTTCGTTGTCGGCCATCTTGATGGTGTAGAGTTTGTTTAGTATCAGATCCCTCTTGCTGATCCGAGTATCTGAAGTCCCTTCGTGCAGCTCGATCAGTTTTGTCCACAGCTCCTTTGCACTGTTGAAGGGGCCCACGCGGTTCAGCTCCTCTTTCGTCAATCCGCATTGAAGAGTCTGAGTAGCTTTTGCGTCGGCTTCTATATTTCGCTTTAGGGCGTTGTCCCATTCAGAGTAGTTCTGAGGAAGTCCTTCGGCATTTTGGGGGATCTCCAGACCGGACTGGATAATGATCCACATGTCCACCTGAGTTTTCAGGTGGACCTCCATACGACTTTTCCAGTAAGAAAAGTCTTCTCCACTAAAGAGTGGAGGTCTGGCGATGCTGAATCCCTCTTGCATGGCCATTTAGTCTGAAAAAGAAAACTTAAAGGATTTTCCAAGACTAGGTCTTGGATTAGCAGTGCTGGATTAAATAACAAGGGGTGTTGCACCAACCTTGCAAAAAAAATGAACGAAATATTTAGCGAGAAATTAAAAAAATAGAAAATAAAAATCCGAAAAAAAATTTCAAACTGGTGGTTGCACCAGGTTTGAACTTCCCCGCTCTGATACCACTTGTTGGATCGAGAAAACCGATAGAGGGGGGGGGGGTGAATATCGGAAATCGTTCGGATTTTCGTAAAGAGCGCGTACGCAGCGGAAATAAAACAAAACAATCACAGCACAAAGACATGGTCGATTTACTTGGTTCGGAGCCTGTGTCGACTCCTACTCCAAGGCCCACGGTCGTTGACCGTTTACTTTGGACAATTCTATATACGCGCAAATCAGTTTACAAAAATTTATTACAAGTAAGTGCACTAACAATAATAATAAAAAATTCGATCTTCGTTACCGACGTCCGGAGTGGATTGACTCTTTCGGGGCAGCGGGACGTCGTCGGCTCGAGTTGGAGTGTTTCCGGAGCAAGGCACGAGCGTAGAAGATCTTTGGGGCGTTGAGAGAATAGTTGTTTTGAAGCCTTGGTCGAAGGCCCTTTATATAGGGCTTGGGGGCGCCCGGGACGTCGGGGGCGCCCCCCACGTGGCCTCTGATCCGCAGAGCTCTCGGTCAGCGTCTATCCTCTGGATCCGCTTTGACTGGGGCGCCCGGAGCGCTCGGGGCACCCGCATTGACCGGGTCAAAGTCCTATCTCCTTGGCTTCGAGGGGTTCGGGTTCGATGTTGCACATGGGGGCGCCCGCAGCGCAGGGGGCGCCCGGGAGCGGCGGGGGCGCCCAGGACCACGGGGGCACCCGACCCAACATTTATTCGAACTCCTTTTTTCTTTACTTGTTTTGTATGGCCCATGGGGGCGCCCGGGACACTCCGGGCGCCCTACTCAGCTACTACCTCATTCCTTTGAGGTTATATGAGCTGCAGACACTCCTTCCTTTGGGCCTGCATCCAGGGTTAGTCCAAAACAGAATAAAGCAATAAAGTATTTGTTTATACAGCCTTAGCTGTCTTAGTTCTGACTTTGGTCTCCAAAATGGAGCCCTAGGTCGAACCGACACCTACTGTTCCCTCGACGGGGAACGCGTCCTCACCTACTCCTCTTGGGAGAATTTACCTGATGCCAACCGTTCCTCTGGTTGGACTTTTGCCTGACGGTCCTTTGTCAGGTCTTGTCAACTGGCAGTCCTTCGCCAGTTGCCTAGCAGTCCTTCGCTAGGGCTTCAGTCCCAGGCTGTCCTTCGCCTGGAGCCTAGCAGTCCTTCGCTAGGGCTTGATACTGGCAGTCCTTCGCCAGTTGCCTAGCAATCCTTTGCTAGGGCTTTCTTTCCTGGCATTCCTTTGCCAGTGCCTAGCAGTCCTTCGCTAGGGCTTTTCCTACACACTAGATTAACTTGTTAGAAAACAAGAAAGACTTATCTTTTGACCTATGTTGCCATTATCAAAACACAGGTTTGACTTAGGTGCATTCTGCACCAACACTTACTTGAATTTGGAGAATTTTTCAGGACACTTAGGAAAATATCCTTGTAGTCAACAAGGCTTCCTAGGATTGTGTCAGACTGGAAAAGAAACCAAGTCAAGTGAAATATTATGTTTTAACAATAAAGATTTTTCAAAAAGTACTTGCATTTTTCAAAAGCTCATAACATTTTTCAAAGTACTTGCCTTTTTCAAAGATCATAGCATGTTTCAAGGAACACTTTTTTTGTATTTTCTTAACCTCCTCTAAAATTTTTTCTAAAGAAAATTTTCAGACCAAACATTTTTCTACAAATACAAAATAGCTTTCAGAAATTGCACAATACTTTTCAAAGTGGATTTTTTTTTAATTTAAGTACTTAGTGTTACTATGCTTTCAAAGATCTATACTAAGTATTTTCAAAAGAACAAAATGTTTTCATTGTTGGTGCAAGAGTTTTTGATTTTTTTTTTATGTATGACAAAGGGGGAGAGATGCGCCTTATGTTAGAAATAAATTTTTTTTCTCTCTTACCAAAGGATCAAAATAATCAAATAATCAAAATGTTTTTCAAAAAGGGGGAGAGTGAGTGGAAGTTAGATGTTTTCCCCAAAAGATCAAAAAATGGGTTTTCAAAACTTTTTCCTTTTTTCCAAGGAGTATAATTTAGTCCCTTCAACCAATCTAACTTATGATATTGTCAAACATCAAAAAGGGGGAGATTGTTGGTGCAAGTTGCATCAGTGATGTCCTCCTCTAAGTGTTTTAATGTTTGACAATATACTTAAGTCAGTGATACATTAAACAAGGGAAGGGGAGTTAAGAGAGGAGTAACCAAAGTGGAAGAAAGTCCTAGTTAACCTAGGCACTAAGACCTGGTGAGTGAAGTTGAGCACTAAGACCTTGTGAGTGAAGCGGGGCACTAAGACCTGGTGAGTGAAGCTAGGCACTAAGTCCTGGCAAAGGGCTGGGCACCGAAGACCTGAGCGGAAGTTGGGCACTAAGTCCTGGTCGAGGACTGGACAAGAAGACCTGGTCGAGGGTTGGGCACCGAAGACCTGGTTCGAGGAATTGGGCACGAAGACCTGGCTGAGGGTTGGACACCGAAGTCTAGGACATAGGGTTTGTGCACGAAGACTTGGTCCGAGGGACTGAGTAACTTAGCTGAGCGATGACTAAGGACAAAAGTAGAGACGGGTCAAGGTTCGAATGTCTCGAGATCCGAGAGTATCGGAAGCTAAGCAAAAGTCCACCCGAATGACTGGGTGGCAACCGTCTCCTTAATGGAGTAGGTGAAAGTCACGTTCTCGGGGGTGAGAACATGCATCGGTTTGACCTAGGGTTTTGTGGAAATCCGAAGTCAGAACCAAGTCCTTAAGGCTAATATTGTGTGTATATTTGCTTTGTATTTGTGTATCTTACAGGTACCAAGAATGGAAGACAAAGCAGGAAAATCACACAAAAGGCGGCTGGAAACTAAGAGGCCAGGCGCCCCCATCAATAGGGGCGCCTGGCTCAATGCACAAAGTGGCAGTTTCGTGAAGAAGGCAGAATATGTTGGTGCTGAAAGCACCCAAGTCAAACCTGTGTTTTGATAATGGCAACAGGGTTCAAAACGTTAAGTTTATTTGTGATCTAACAATGCTCACTAAGTGTGCAGGAAAAGTCCTAGCGAAGGGCTGCTAGGCACCTGGCGAAGGGCTGCCAGGAAACAAAGTCCTAGCGAAGGGCTGCTAGGCACCTGGCGAAGGGCTGCCAGGAAACAAAGCCCTAGCGAAGGACTGCTAGGCACCTGGCGAAGGAATGCCAGGATACAAAGCCCTAGCGAAGGAATGCTAGGCACCAGGCAAAGGACAGCTCGACATCCAAGACCTGGAGAAGGACCGTGAGGCAAAAGTCCAACCAGAGGAACGGTTGGCATCAGGTAAATTCTCCCGAGAGGAGTAGGTGAGGACACGTTCCCCGTCGAGGGAACAGTAGGCGTCGGTTCGACCTAGGGCTCCATTTTGGAGACCCAAAGTCAGAACCAAGACAGCTAAGGCTGTATAAACTAACCACTTAATGTTTTGTTGTGTTTTGGACTAACCCTGGATGCAGGACCGAAGGAATGAGTGTCTGCAGCTCAGAGAGCCTTAAAGGAGTGAGGCAACAGCTGACTAGGGCGCCCAGAGTGTCCCGGGCGCCCCCAAGGTGAACACAAAACACACAAGTAAAAAAGCACGCTTCGACAGTACATCCTACGGGCGCCCCCGTGCTCCCGGGCGCCCCCGCTGCTGCCGGACGCCCCAAGCGCTCCGGGCGCCCCCAACAGCAAAGTACCGAAGCACACCCTCGCGAAGCCAGAAGATAGAAGTTTGACCCGGTCAATCCGGGCGCCCCGAGCGCTCCGGGCGCCCCGGTCAAACCTGATCCCGAAGGTAAAGGGATCAGATGCTGACCGAGACATTGACGGATCAAATGACACGTGGGGGGGAGTGCCCTCGACGTCCCGGGCGCCCCCAGGCCCTATATAAAGGGCCCTCGACCCCAAGCTTCAACAACACATCTTCCAACGCTGTAAATTTCTTCTGCTCCTGCGCTTCGCTCCAGAAACCTTCCAACTCGACACGAAAGCGCCGACGACGTCCCTCTGCTCCGAGAAACATCCCATATCGGACATCGGTAACGAAGAACTAATTTTTTATTTCCGTTATACTACTACTGTACTAGAATTGTAATCTTTTGTAAGAATCTTTGCGCGATTATAGAATTGCCCTCAGTAAATGGTCAACGACCGTGGGCCTTGGAGTAGGAGTCGACCCAGGCTCCGAACCAAGTAAAATCGAACGTGTCTCTATGTGACTTTATTTTCTTAATTTCCGCTGCGTACTTGCTCTAAGTTCTTTCCGAAAAACGATTTCCGATATTCACCCCCCATCTATCGGTTTTCTCGATCCAACAAGTGGTATCAGAGCGGGTAAGTTCAAACTTGGTGCAACCACCAGTTTGAAATTTTTTCGGATTTTTATTTTCTTTTTCTCATTCGAATTTTCTTTAAATATTTCGTTCGAATTTTCTTTTTCCTGTTAATCGAGGTTGGTGCAACACCCCTCGCTATTTCATTTTATTCATCCCGCACTACTAATCCAAGACCTAGTCTTGGAAAAAAATTTTTTGTTAGTTTTCTGTTTCAGATTAAATGGCCATGCAAGAAGGATTTAGCACCGCCAGACCTCCACTTTTCAGTGGAGAAGACTTTTCCTACTGGAAAAGTCGAATGGAGGTCCACCTGAAAACTCAGGTGGACATGTGGATCATCATCCAGTCCGGACTGGAGATCCCCAAAAACGCCGAAGGAGTACCGCAGACCTACTCAGAATGGGACAACGCCCTAAAATGCAAAATTGAAGCCGATGCAAAGGCGACCCAGACTCTCCAATGCGGATTAACAAAAGAAGAGCTGAATCGGGTAGGCCCCTTCAACAGTGCAAAGGAGCTGTGGGCAAAGCTGATCGAACTGCATGAAGGAACGTCAAACACCAGGATCAGTAAGAGGGATTTGCTCCTGAACAAACTCTACACCATCAAGATGGCCGACACTGAAATAGCAGCCCAACTCCATGCACGCATACAAGAATTGATGAACGGTCTTCACACTATAGGTCGCAAGGTCGAAAACCGTGACCTAATAAGGTATGCCCTAAACGCTTTCCCTAGAAATACCTTGTGGGCATCTATGGTAGATGCATACAAGGTTTCAAGGGATCTATCTAAAATTAAATTAGACGAATTATTTTCTGAATTAGAACTTCATGAACAGACTAACTGCAATATGGCCGAGAAGAGTATTGCCTTTTTTGCAGGAACAACTGGAAGATCGACAAAGAAGAAAACTCAACCTGAACCCGAGTCTACCTCAGACTCAGACACAGAAGATGAAGAAGGAGATTAATCTGAGCTGGTCCGACTAGCCCGAAGTTATTATAAAAAATTAAAGAACCAAGCCAACACACGGAGAACAAGTCGAAGAAAGGACGAACCAGCTGAACCCGCAAACAAGCCCAACTTGACCTGCTACGAGTGCAAGAAAAAGGGCCACTACAAGTCAGAGTGTCCTAACCTAAAGGAGACTAAAAAGACAAGAAGGAAAAAGGCACTCCAAGCAACCTGGGACGAATCTTCCTCAGAAGAAGAAGAAGAAGCATCCCAGTCCAACCTTCTAGCCCTGACCGCCTCAGATGAAGTCGAGACCGAGTCTGAATCAGAAAAGGATGACGGCAAGCTAACCTTTTCAGAAGACGGCGAAATCAAGGTAAGCGGTTTTAATAAACGTCAATTAAACGAACTTATCTCTTATCTTTCTCGAGATTTGGCGAAAGCCAAACTTCGAGTCGAATCCCTCCGACAGGAAGTAAAACTCCTGAAAGAGGGAGCTGACTCTAAATCATTAACCGAGAACATTCAAGAAGGAACTCCTACTCAAGTTGAAAAACTTGAGAAAGAAAACTCCTCCCTGAAAACTCAGATTAAGGATCTTAGAGCGGCCTTAGAACGATTTACTTCTGGTTCCAAAAATCTTGACATGATTCTTGGAAAACAGAAGTCCATTCTAAATCGATCCGGACTTGGCTACAGAACCAAATCCCGACAAGGATCGTATTTTGCTGTACTGAATCAGTCCAGAAGTAAAGTTCAAGCATGGGTACCTAAACTGTGCCTGAACAAACCAACTGGATCAAATCAGTATTGGATCCCCAAGGACAAGATTCACATCTTGCCTAATTATTATCGTGGCTATAGTCCAGGGGGAGCTAAATTAAAAACTATTTTTATTGTCAAATAGAATTTAATACTTGCAATTTACCTGATTGATTGTTTATTTAAATTTATGCAATTTACCATGCTTAGACTTAGTTTAGTATAAGAACAGAACAAACTTAACTGAAACTTGACAACATAGTATTGGGTGGAGGTGAGATGATAGTACGTTAGGGAAACCAATTCTAATAAGATCAAGTTCACTTGGTCTCTTTAGACTGGTGAAACTAGCGAAGCTACCGATCCAAAATCCAAACTAGTTAGACCAGAACTTTTTCAAAAATTAATTTTGAAAATGAAATTTCATTAAACGACTTTGTCAAGGAAAGGGTTGATGATCCAATAAGGCTGCGGCCAAAGAAGGCCTAGTGCCTCGCCAAGACCTGGAAGCCAATTTTTGAATTTCAAATTCAAATTACTTTTTGTTAAATTCAAATCTAACACAAACTTTCAGTTAAGTATAGATTCGAACCTTCTCTTTCAAAATAAACTTAACTGTTTTTCAAAATTAATGCAAAGCTTTCAAAATAAACTAACTTTTTCAAAATAATTTTATTATCAAAACCTCTCTCATAAAACCCATAAGGCTAACGTGATTGAAAACCCTAGATTTGGGTGAGACAGTAGGATTAAGACTCAATTGGAAATTCTTTGATGCCTATATTATGAGTCAATCATGTAGTTAAGATCACAAGTCAAACCATGGTCAACATGGTCAAACTAAAGGTAAACCTGGTCAAACCATAGTCAACATAGTCAAACCATGGTCAACATAGTCAAACCATGCTCAAAACAGTCAAAGCATGGTCAAACCAATTAAACCATGGTTAAATGATGACAAGACATAAGATTTGTCCTTACCCATACTATTCCGGGCGCCCGGGACCACACGGGCACCCCCTCCCATACCTTTTCCTTCCCTCGAGACATAAAAGCTGCCTCTGCCTTTGACCAGGGTGCCCGGAACCACGCGGGCGCCCCCATCACTCTCATTGCAGCAAAGGCTGCAAAAGCAGCCTGATGAGGGCGCCCGGGCAGTTCCGGCCGCCCCCAACCAGTCAAAGGTACTGCCTTTGGCAGTATCCACTGACCAGGGTGTCCGGAAGTTCCCGGGCGCCCCCGTTGATGTGCCTATATAAGGCACCCGAATTTCCCTTCTCTTCCCACACCAAAATCAACTCCCTTCTTCACTTCTTTCCCTCCAAGGAGATCTTGCAAGTCTTCATCCTCAACCATGCCTCCCCGAGCCGCCCGGTATAATTTTTACTTTTATTGCATTTTAATTTTTTTTTGCAATATCATCATGCTTCTTTTAATTTCCTTAACTTAGAAGACGCCGACCAAACCCGGCCAACCCCGGTGCCGAACCAAGTCCTGACCCTAGGTTCCCTACCCTAGAGTTATGTAACAAGTTTGCACAAACCATTTACAAGCCTATTAAAACTAGCTATCTTAATAGGCACTTCTTTACCCAATCATGCCCCGTAGCCATGAATGTTATCAACTTCTATCAATTAGATAATCTTGTCTTTTGCACCCATACCATTAATGAATCTTTATGTGCAGAGTTCTACAATAATATAATTCGACAAGATAATCTAATGTTTCACACTACTGTCCAAGGAATACCTCTGTCTATCACCCCTACTTTGTTGAACCGATTCCTTGGACTGCGACCCTCTCAGTTCACATTTTGCTGCTATCCACCTAGGAATCCTCCATTTGATCCTCCCTATTCTCACATTACCTTAGACACCATCCACTCCTATTTCTATAGGGAAGGACTCCCCGCGAACAGACGATTCCAAGCCGTTGAACTTCAGGCACAGGACTATGCCCTGTACAGAGTCCTGGTCCGTTGTATTTTACCCCTCTCCACTAGAGATCTTGGTACCATGCGACCTTTTCATGCTTTCCTTTTGTATGCCCTAGTCCATCACCTTGACATAGACATTGGCCTACACATGTTTCATACTATCCTACATGCGTCCAATGTCACGACCCAGGGACGAGTGCGCACTCCATTCTGCCACATCATCACCTCTCTCCTTCATCACCACGGTCGTGACATAACCGTAGGTGAAATAACTGCTATGACCGACTTTGACGAAATAGGATTTAGGAATTTTTCGTTAGCGGGTCTAGAGGTATCGGCCACCGGGGTTCTGAGTTGGAGACGACAGCAGGCCGGGGCTCCGATCGGTTCAGACGAGGAGGTTGAGATCGACGTTGGGGATCTGGCAGCAGCAGCCTGAGCGCACATCGACGAGCCCGCTCCACCGACACTCTACCAGAGAGTGACACATTTAGAGACACAAGTTCAGAGTCTCCGAGAGGAGGTCGAGGCCTATCACATCGAGTAGATGGACGCTCGTAGGGCCGACCGAGAAGTGGCGGATGCTCGATACATCAAGCAGAGGGACGCTCGAAGGGCCGATCGAGAAGTGGCTGATGCTCGATACATCGAGATGATGGCACGATTCGATTCATGGCACCCCGGTCCCTCGTCTTAGATCTGATTGCATTGTACTATTAGCTATCTGACTGCCCCTACCTAGTAGGGTTGACTTATGTTTTGACCTATATGACTGTTATGTTTTTCTCTGTTGACCTGTGGAATTAAGTACTTATTTCATTTGACTATCTAAGCAGTTAGGATTGTGTTCTGTAGAATAGATTAACTCTACTCTTGATTCCTTTTTATTTACAAATCAGTTTCTAAAAGAATTTGAAAAACTGTTTCACTTAATTTCAAAATCAGTTTTTTTTGTTTTATTTCAAAACTTCCCCCTTTCAAAACTAGGGTCTTTTTCGCAAATGGACTTAGCCTAGGCCCTAATCCTAGAACTGCATGCACCTATAGATTTAGAAGCCAGCATCTCACAAGCACCTTAGGATACTTTTGATTGATAACCTAGAAAGGGTTGAGATGCTTAGGTCTTTGCCTTAATTCAAGATGCTTTAAGTCAGTGCATCTGCAGTAATTGGGGCACTAAATACAACTTTTACAGCAATCAAGTTAAGTGTCAAGTTTAGAAAATCTAACTTGAACAGAAACACTTAACTTGACTAACCCTAGCCAAAGCTACTGTTTATAACAGTTAGTGAGTAACTAATTGGGTTAGACAGGTCCCTACAAGAGAAAATCAACTGCTTTGGTTCAAGTCTTATCATGAATTGGTTCAGTACAGCAAAATCATGTAAATATTTTTATGAAATTTATTTCAGTGATGAAGTTTAATTTCTGCTGTATTTATCTGTTTTTTTGATATATGGCAAAGGGGGAGAGATAGAAAAAGAGAAAGTTTAGTTAAAATTTTCTATCCCAAATTTTTTTTTTCAAAAACTCTCCTTTATTCAAAAAGTACCAAGTTCTAAAAATTTTCTAAGCTTTTCAAAAATTTCTAAGTAATTAAGTTTTCTTTTTCAAAATTTTCTAAGTTTTCTTACTTAAGCTTTTCGAAAATAATTTCTAAAAGTACTTAAAGCTTCTAAAGAATTTACTAAAAGTTTTAACTTAATGTTTTCAAAACTTTTGAGTACTTTAAACTTAAGAAGTATTTTTCTAAGTACTTAAAGCTGTTCAAAACTTTACTAAGTACTTAAGCTTTTCTTACTAAGTACTTAAATTAATGTTTGCAAAACTTTTTGAGTACTTTAAACTTAAGGCTTCAAATTTTTTTTGGTACTCTAAACTCATTTAAACTTAAAAGATTTCCAAAGTACCTGAACTTAAGTTTTTCAAAGTACAAAATCATTCTAAGTAATGTTTTTCTTAACCCCACGAATTTTTGAAAAATCTAGGGGGAGATTCTCTCCAGGGGGAGGGAACAAAATTTAACTTTTTCATGGTTTGATTAAACTTAACTTTTTGAACTAGGGTTGTCATAAATCAAAAAGGAGGAGATTGTTGGTGCTGAAAGCACCCAAGTCAACCCTGTGTTTTGATAATGGCAACAGAGTTCAAAAAGTTAAGTTTATTTGTGATCTAACAATGTTCACTAAGTGTGTAGGAAAAGTCCTAGCGAAGGGCTGCTAGGCACCTGGCGAAGGGCTGCCAGGAAACAAAGTCCTAGAGAAGGGCTGCTAGGCACCTGGCGAAGGGCTACCAGGAAACAAAGCCCTAGCGAAGGACTGCTAGGCACCTGGCGAAGGAATGCCAGGATACAAAGCCCTAGCGAAGGAATGCTAGGCACCAGGCGAAGGACAGCTCGGCATCCAAGACTTAGCGAAGGACCGCGAGGCAAAAGTCCAACCAGAGGAACGGTTGGCATCAGGTAAATTCTCCCGAGAGGAGTCGAGGGAACAGTAGGCGTCGGTTCGACCTAGGGCTCCATTTTGGAGACCCAAAGTCAGAACCAAGACAGCTAAGGCTGTATAAACTAACCACTTAATGTTTTGTTGTGTTTTGGACTAACCCTGGATGCAGGACCGAAGGAACGAGTGTCTGCAGCTCAGAGAGCCTCAAAGGAATGAGGCATCAGCTGACCAGGGCGCCCGGAGTGTCCCGGGCGCCCCCAAGGTGAACACAAAACACACAAGTAAAAAGCACGCTTCGACAGTACATCCTACGGGCGCCCCCGTGCTCTCGGGCGCCCCCGCTGCTCCCGGACGCCCCCAGCACTCCGGGCGCCCCCAGCGCTCCGGGCGCCCCCAACAGCAAAGTACCGAAGCACACCCTCGCGAAGCCAGAAGATAGAAGTTTGACCCGGTCAATCCGGGCGCCCCGAGCGCTCCGGGCGCCCCGGTCAAACCTGATCCCGAAGGTAAAGGGATCAGATGCTGACCGAGACATTGACGGATCAAATGACACGTGGGGGGCGCCCCCGACGTCCCGGGCGCCCCCAGGCCCTATATAAAGGGCCCTCGACCCCAAGCTTCAACAACACATCTTCCAACGCTGTAACGTTCTTCTGCTCTTGCGCTTCGCTCTAGAAACCTTCCAACTCGACACGAAAGCGCCGACGACGTCCCTCTGCTCCGAGAAACATCCCATATCGGACGTCGGTAACGAAGAACTAATTTTTATTTCCGTTATACTACTACTGTACTAGAACTGTAATCTTTTGTAAGAATCTTTGCGCTATTATAGAATTGCCCTCAGTAAACGGTCAACGACCGTGGGCCTTGGAGTAGGAGTCGACCCAGGCTCCGAACCAAGTAAAATCGAACGTGTCTCTGTGTGACTTTATTTTCTTAATTTCCGCTGCGTACTTGCTCTAAGTTCTTTCCGAAAAATGATTTCCGATATTCACCCCCCCTCTATCGGTTTTCTCGATCCAACGGAATAGGCTTCCATTCAGGCGCCCGGGATGATACAGGCGCCCAAGTTGAAAGCTGTATTTGCTGTTTCGAGTTCGAAACAGAAATAAGCTTTCATTCAGGCACCTGGGAGGTCCAGCTCGCCCTTGTCAAAGATTTTATCAGCCGCGACGAGTTCGGCAAGGGGATAAAGTTTGACCAAGTCCATAGGGGCGCCCCCACCATCATAGGCGCCCGAATGAAGCCTATAAAAGGGGCTTCGACCCCTCAGCTTCAGACACAACTTTCCGGAATAATTTTGAGCATTCTGTCTGATGACAAAGCGCTAAAGATGAGGTTCTGCGACTGGGAGGCTCCAGGAGGAAGTGCGCGGCACTTCGGAGGTCCAAATCGGCCGAGGCTTTGACCTTAATTTTTTGGTTTGCTTTTTATTATTCTGCACTTAATTTCATATCATTTTCATTGTAACTTCTACACTGTAAGACGAGTTTTCTCCGCCTCCGAAAATTCCAGAAAGGTGACCAATAGTGGACTCACGCCGAGTGCATAGGCCTTGGGCGAACTGACCCAGGGGGGTCGGGAACCAAGTAAATAAATCCTGCGTGTCTGCTGTATTGTGTTTTCTTCATTTTGTTTATTTTCTACTGCACTAACACTCTGAGTCTAGAATGAAGATTCAAAAAGTTTTCTATGAAGTTTTCCGCAAGAAAGATTTACGGTCGATATTCACCCCCCCCCCTCTATTGACGGCATTGATCCTACACTTCCTCTATAGTCTTAGGTTCAATTTTCGAAATTAGTGCGATCTGACTAAGATTTCTATAGGAAGACCTAATTCTGACTCCTAAGGTTGGATCACCCACAATTTGATCCGTAGTGTGACTGAGTCTGGGTTTCTTGGTTCTTCTAAAACTTGGTTCAGCCTCAGGTCCGGCTGGACGATTCGTGTAACGCCCGCTTTTTTTTTCCTTTAAGCGGCGTTACGGTAACATACTTAGGGGCATGTGAACATCGTAAGGCAGCGGAATACTTAAATCTTACACATACATGCACCTAACTATTCTTCTTAACATGGTGACATGGAACTTAGCATAATAACATCATACTTAACATCATATCATACTTAACATAATATCATAAAGTCACCTAAGTCATTCATTATAAGCACATAAGTAGCAAACGTAAAGTTTTAGCAAAAGAATTGTAAATGTATCTCTTTCTTGGCCAAGTCACTACCACACACATACTCTTGTCCCTTCTGCTGCTTCCCCTATTGTCCTCTTGCTTGATCTGCGGTATAAGTAAATAAGACTATAAGCACATAGGCTTAGTAAGATTCTTTCCTACTCACTAAAACCATTCATCACTTAAACATAAGCACACAAAACATTAACATAACTTGGTGCTTAGCATGAATCATAAGCATAAGATATCACCCATCCTTAACATGGCGTAATACATGGCATACATATACGTAAAGCATATTTAACATGGCATGATTCATGGCATACGTATAAACATAAAACACATTTAACATGACATGATACATGGCATACATATAAACATGAAACACATTTAACATGACATGATACATGGCATACATATAAACATAAAACACATTTAACATGACATGATACATGGCATACATATAAACATACAACACATTTAACATGACATGATACATGACATACATATAAACATAAAACACATTTAACATGACATGATACATGGCATACATAAAACATTTTGAGCATGGCATGATACATAACCTAACCTTAATTATATTCTTAACATAAACTTAAGCATAAAACATTTACTATCATGCATCATTCTTACCATAAGACATGGGCGTAAAACATATTCTATCATGGCGTGATGCATAACATGAATGAATGCATGAGTTGAATGCATATACATAAGGATGCTTACTTTTAAAAATCATACTTTTAAATATTTAACATAATCATAACATCATTGGGGGTCCCCGGCTTGTACCACATACATACATCATAAGCGCACATCCCTAAGTAAATACGAGGTAGCGAGCCCCGACCTACTAGGGTAGGAACAGCATATACGGTAGTTCCAAAAACCGTGGACAGCATAGTCGGTAGTCCAGAACCGGGGCGTTCTTAAGGTGCCCATCCCTGTTGCACAGCTTCGGTAGTGCCAGAACTGTGGACAGCATAGTTGGTAGTCCAAAACTGGGGCGTTCTTAAGGTGCCCATCCCTTGGACCCATACTTCGGTCCGGTACAAGCTCATTCTAAAAGTAAAATAACTTTCCAAGTTTCATCATTCATATGACATTCATAGCATTATCTTCATTATGCCTTAAAGACATAGACATTATCATCATTCATAAACATGGCATGCTTACATAAAACATCATTCTTGTTCATAGTGCTTGCATAATCATGGTACATAAGGTAAGCATTTCATTGTACTCATAGAACATGACATGTTCACTTAGACCATCATCTTAATTCATGGAGCTTGCATGATCATGATACATAAGATAAACATTGCATTATATCCATAAAACATGCCATAATTACATAGACCATTCTCCTAGTTCATCTAACTTGCATGATCATGGTACATAAGATGAGCATTGCATCACATACATAAGTATAATATCTATCACAAGCATGCATGGGTAGAACTCCTAAAAACATGCTACTTACTATCTAAGTGCATGACATAGAACATAAGACATTCACGAATAAATCTTACTAAGCATGACATCTAACACAAACATATTAACCATGAACTATAACACCTAAGGTTAAGGTTAAAGGTAACATAATTTCTACCACATACTTGAACCTATATATCATAATAAGCCATAACCTTCATTCTTGAAACCCTAACTCCTCCTAGACCCTAATCACATTGCTTGGCCGAAACTTGTAAGGAGGGTTCTATCATTCAATTGACACATAAGGTAGCATAAGATAAGGAAAAGACCATACATTACTTATGAAGCCATAGGAAGCTATTTGGACTCATGCTTTAGGGTTAACCCTAACTCCTAGTCCTTCTTCCTAGGGTTGGCCGAAACATGCAAGGGCTGTGGGTCCATGGAAAATTCAAAAAAAATTCTAATTAACCATTTAACACCATCCATACCATACCATAGGAGCCATTGGAACCCATACTTGCAATGAACCCTAACTCCTTGCCCTAGGACCTTCTTGGCCGAAACCTTAGGGTTCCAAGCCTTGTGAGAATTCTCATAAATCACCCTCAACCTCCCTTGTATCATGAAGGTACACAAAATACATATTTGGAGGTTTAAATCCAACCCTAACCATGGATTCATAGGGTTGGCCGAATCCTAAAGGATACTAGGGTACCCTAAAAATTCTCCAAATCATCTCTTAACCTATATTTATCATAAGAAAACATTAGAAAGCATTTGTGAAATTTTTAACATCATCTTGGACTCAAAATCTATGGTGGCCGAATGCCCTAAGGGTCCAAGCCATGGTTTTCTCAATCATCAAACCCAAATCACACTTCATATTATGATAAACATCAAGAAAACTATTATACCACAGGTGAGGGAGTCTTACCTTAGATTATCTTGTTTTTAGACCTTAGGTTTGGGAGAAGGATGAAGACCTTTTTGCTTTTTAACCACCTCTAGCCTTTGTAACCTTGAACAAGAATCATGGATCTTGAAGGAGTGGACTTCTTGTGGACTTTTCCCCCAAGGAAACCCCTCCTATGGGGTTCGGCTAGAAGGAGGAAGAAGGAGAAGAAATGTGGCTTGGTGGATGAGGAGAAGAGAAATGAACCTTAATGGTTAAGTTATCTCTTATTTATGCACCATGAAGAGGGGTAAGTGAAGAGACATGGTGCCTTCTCTCATGTGACTCTTCACTTCCTCTAGCCATAACAAGAATTCACTTCATTCCCTCATAGCACTCCCTTGCTAGGTGAATTGGTTAGTGCATGCATGGTTGGAGACTAGGTCCAAGGTTTAATCCTTGGTGCATGCACTTTATTTTTATTTTCTTTTTATTTCATTTTTTCCTTATTTTTGAAAATTCCCTAAAATTCACCCATATTCATGCTAAAATTCCTATTACAATTCTTTTATATTTATATTAATTTCTACCTAATTAAAACCCATTTTTGGAGCCCATATAAGGCCCATTAGTACTTAACTTCTAGATTTAAATAGGAAAATCATGTTAAAACTCATCCCTACTCATACTAATATTCCCAATTAAAATCAATTTATATTTATATTAAATTTTTGCATAAAATCTATCAATAATCATGGTACTAGAAAGCCCATATAAGGCCCATCGTACTTAGTTTCCCAATTTAAATGAGAAAATCATGGATTTCTAGGCTAGGGTTCGTACTAATATCTCTAGGTTCCTCGGAAAATTATCTAGACATGATCAATATTTTAAAGAAAATATTAAGATAATTTTCTGCGTCGTTACAATCCCCCATACCTCGTGAAAGTTCGTCCTCGAACTTAGAATAACTTCGGGTACTTGCGCCTCATCTCGTCCTCGCGTTCCCAAGTAGCTTCCTCGAACCGTTGATTTTGCCATAGGACCTTGACTAAGGGTACCTCCTTGTTTCTTAGCTTCTTGACTTCCCGATCCAAAATCTGGATAGGTCGGCTTTCATAACTTAGATCCTCCTGAACCCGTACCGTCTATGGTTCGATCACTTGGTCCATATTGAAAACACACTTCTTAAGCATGGACACATGAAACACATTATGAATAGCTGCCATCTCCTGAGGCAGCTCTAGCTCATATGTCACCTTGCAAACTCTTTTCAAAATTATGTACGATCCCACATATCGCGGACTCAGTTTTCCTTTCCTCCCAAATCTTGTCACCCCTTTCATCGGAGCCACTTTGAGGAACACCAGATCTCCAACATTGAATTCCAATGGTCACCGCCAAACATCTGCATAACTCTTCTGCCGACTCTGCGTAGTTTCTATCCGCCGTCGAATGTTCTGTATCGCTCGGGTGGTGTCGTCGATGAGATCCGTCGTGAGCCCCATCGCCTTCTTTTCACCACCTTCGTACCAACAGATTGGAGACCTACATCTCCTCCCATACAACGCTTCATAAGGTGTCATTCCGATAGTAGCTTGGTAGCTATTATTGTAAGCAAATTCCGCTAAACATAGATATCAGCACCAACTTCCTTTGAAATCCAGGGCACAAGCTCTCAACATATCCTCCAATACTTGATTCACTCGCTCCGTTTGCCCGTCAGTCTGAGGGTGAAAAGCAGTGCTGAACCGTAGTTTAGTGCCCAGAGACTTCTGGATGCATTCCCAAAAATGTGAGGTAAAGCGACCATCCCTATCAGAGGTGATCGTCTTGGGAACTCCATGGAGTCTAATTATCTCCCTAGCATATAATTGAGCCAGTTGCTCAATCGAATAAGTCATCTTGACTGCTAGGAAGTGAGCAGACTTTGTCAACCTGTCCACAATTACCCATATCGTGTCATATCCATTTGTAGTCCTGGGAAGTCCTGAAATGAAATCCATAGAGACATCTTCCCATTTCCACTCCGGAATCGGGAGTGGCTGTAGAACTCCGCCGGGTCGCTGGTGTTTGCCTTCACTCTTTGGCAAGTCAGGCAAGTACTCACATGCTGGGCCACGTCCCTCTTCATGCCGGACCACCAAAATTTCTCCTTCAGATCCTGATACATTTTGGTAGATCCTGGATGCATTGAATAAGGGGTTTCGCGAGCTTCCGCTAATATCTTTCTCCGCAGCTCCAAATCATTAGGGATACATAGACGATCCCTAAGATATAGTACTCCTCCGTCGGCGATACGGAAACCATCGCCCTTCCCTTCTAGGATCCCCTGTTTGATCCTCTGAAGACTCGAATCACAATTTTGTTTTCCCAATATGTCCTCAAACAGCATCGGCGCTAGTGTCATAGTGGAAAGCCGTCCGGAAATGACCTCGACTCCAAAATTAACCATTTCTCTTCCGAGTGGCCGGGGTAACATGGATACAGACGCCAAGGTGGCACTTGACTTCCGGCTGAGTGCATCGGCCACTTTGTTTGCCTTCCCTGGATGGTAGAAGATTTCGTAGTCGTAGCCCTTCACCAACTCCAGCCATCGGCGTTGTCACATATTCAAGTCTTTCTGGGTGAAGAAATATCGCAAACACTGGTGGTCTATATAGATCCTATACTGTGCTCCATACAGATAATGCCTCCATATCTTAAGAGCGAAGACCACCGCAGCCAATTCCATATCATGAGTGAGGTAGTTCTGCTCATGTTCCTTGAGTTGCCTAGAGGCATAAGCAATGACCTTACCCCCCCCCCCCCCCCCCATATTAAATTCTAAATTATTTGATTCATAAAACATCATTCATACTTGCATATTCCAAAATCATAGGTATCATCTATACTGGTAACTTCTAGAACCATTAGAAAACATAAGGCATGCATAGAGGTACTTACTTGGAAGCGACAGGAAGAGGACTTGATGTGTGAGTAGTGAGATGGTAATCGCTCTGATACCAACCTGTAACGCCCGCTTTTTTTTCCTTTAAGCGGCGTTACGCTAACATACTTAGGGGCATGTGAACATCGTAAAGTAGCGGAATACTTAAATCTTACACATACATGCACCTAACTATTCTTCTTAACATGGTGACATGGAACTTAGCATAATAACATCATACTTAACATAATATCATAAAGTCACCTAAGTCATTCATTATAAGCACATAAGTAGCAAACGTAAAGTTTTAGCAAAAGACTTGTATATGTATCTCTTTCTTGGCCAAGTCACTACCACACACATACTCTTGTCCCTCCTGTTACTTCCCCTATTGTCCTCTTGCTTGATCTGCGGTATAAGTAAATAAGACTATAAGCACATAGGCTTAGTAAAACTCTTTCCTACTCACTAAAACCATTCATCACTTAAACATAAGCACACAAAACATTAACATAACTTGGTGCTTGGCATGAATCATAAGCATAAGACGTCACCCATCCTTAACATGGCGTAATACATGGCATACATATACGTAAAGCATATTTAACATGGCATGATACATGGCATACGTATAAACATAAAACACATTTAACATGACATGATACATGACATACATATAAACATGAAACACATTTAACATGACATGATACATGACATACATATAAACATAAAACACATTTAACATGATATGATACATGGCATACATATAAACATAAAACACATATAACATGACATGATACATGGCATACATATAAACATAAAACACATTTAACATGACATGATACATGGCATACATAAAACATTTTGAGCATGGCATGATACATAACCTAACCATAATTATATTCTTAACATAAACTTAAGCATAAAACATTTACTATCATGCATCATTCTTACCATAAGACATGGGCGTAAAACATATTCTATCATGGCGTGATGCATAACATGAATGAATGCATGAGTTGAATGCATATACATAAGGATGTTTACTTTTAAAAATCATACTTTTAAATATTTAACATAATCATAACAGCATTGGGGGTCCCAGGCTTGTACCACATACATACATCATAAGCGTGCATCCCTAAGTAAATACGAGGTAGCGAGCCCCGACCTACTAGGGTAGGAACAGCATATACGGTAGTTCCAAAAACCGTGGACAGCATAGTCGGTAGTCCAAAACCAGGGCATTCTTAAGGTGCCCATCCCTTGGACCCATACTTCGGTCCGGTACAAGCTCATTCATAAAGTAAAATAACTTTCCATGTTTCATCATTCATAGGGCATTCATAGCATTATCTTCATTTTGCCTTAAAGACATAGACATGATCATCATTCATAAACATGACATGCTTACATAAAACATCATTCTTATTCATAGTGCTTGCATAATCATGGTACATAAGGTAAGCATTGCATTATACTCATAGAACATGACATGTTTACTTAGACCATCATCTTAATTCATGGAGCTTGCATGATCATGATACATAAGATAAACATTGCATTATATCCATAAAACATGCCATAATTACATAGACCATTCTCCTAGTTCATCTAACTTGCATGATCATGGTACATAAGATGAGCATTGCATCACATACATAAGTATAATATCTATCACAAGCATGCATGGCTAGAACTCCTAAAAACATGCTACTTACTATCTAAGTGCATGACATATAACATAAGACATTCATGAATAAATCTTACTAAGCATGGCATCTAACACAAACATATTAACCATGAACAATAACACCTAAGGTTAGGGTTAAAGGTAACATAATTTCTACCACATGCTTGAACCTATATATCATAATACTTGAAACCCTAACTCCTCCTAGACCCTAATCACATTGCTTGGCCAAAACTTGTAAGGAGGGTTCTATCATTCAATTGACACATAAGGTAGCATAAGATAAGGAAAAGACCATACATTACTTATGAAGCCATAGGAAGCTATTTGGACTCATGCTTTAGGGTTAACCCTAACTCCTAGTCCTTCTTCCTAGGGTTGGACGAAACATGCAAGGGCTGTGGGTCCATGGAAAATTCATAAAAAATTCCAATTAACCATCTAACACCATCCATACTATACCATAGGAGCCATTGGAACCCATACTTGCAATGAACCCTAACTCCTTGCCCTAGGACCTTCTTGGCCGAAACCTTAGGGTTCCAAGCCTTGTGAGAATTCTCATAAATCACCCTCAACCTCCCTTGTATCATGAAGGTACACAAAATACATATTTGGAGGTTTAAATCCAACCCTAACCATGGATTCATAGGGTTGGCCGAATCCTAAAGGATACTAGGGTACCCTAAAAATTCTCCAAATCATCTCTTAACCTATATTTATCATAAGAAAACATGAGAAAGCATTTGTGAAATTTTTAACATCATCTTGGACCCAAAATCTATGGTGGCCGAATGCCCTAAGGGTCCAAGCCATGGTTTTCTCAATCATCAAACCCAAATCACACTTCATATTATGATAAACATCAAGAAAACTATTATACCACAGGTGAGGGAGTCTTACCTTAGATTATCTTGGTTTTAGACCTTAGGTTTGGGAGAAGGATGGAGACCTTTTTGCTTTTTAACCACCTCTAGCCTTTGTAACCTTGAACAAGAATCTTGGATCTTGAAGGAGTGGACTTCTTGTGGACTTTTCCCCCAAGGAAACCCCTCCTATGGGGTTCGGCTAGAAGGAGAAAGAAGGAGAAGAAATGTGGCTTGGTGGATGAGGAGAAGAGAAATGAACCTTAATGGTTAAGTTATCTCTTATTTATGCACCATGAAGAGGGGTAAGTGAAGAGACATTGTGCCTTCTCTCATGTGACTCTTCACTTCCTCTAGCCTTAACAAGAATTCACTTCATTCCCTCATAGCACTCCCTTGCTAGGTGAATTGGTTAGTGCATGCATGGTTGGAGACTAGGTCCAAGGTTCAATCCTTGGTGCATGCACTTTACTTTTATTTTCTTTTTATTTCATTTTTTTCCTTATTTTTGAAAATTCCCTAAAATTCACCCATATTCATGCTAAAATTCCTAATTACAATTCTTTTATATTTATATTAATTTCTACCTAATTAAAACCCATTTTTGGTGCCCATATAAGGCCCATTAGTACTTAACTTCTAGATTTAAATAGGAAAATCATGCTAAAACTCATCCCTGCTCATACTAATATTCCCAATTAAAATAAATTTATATTTATATTAAATTTTTGCCTAAAATCTATCAATAATCATGGTACTAGAAAGCCCATATAAGACCCATCAGTACTTAGTTTCCCAATTTAAATGAGAAAATCATGGATTTCTAGGCTAGGGTTCGTACTAATATCTCTAGGTTCCTCGGAAAATTATCTAGACATGATCAATATTTTAAAGAAAATATTAAGATAATTTTTTGGGTCATTACAGTTCGGTTCAGTATTTTGTTCAATTATTTGGGTTGGTTCAATTATTGATTCAGTTGATGCAGTAATTGGTTCAAGAGTCAGTTCATTTAGAGGTTCAACTAGTGGTTCAACTGATGGTTCAATATGTGGCTCGTTTTCCTCTTGATCGACATTTGATGGGTTTAGGTTTTGATTATCAGATTTTGGATTGGTTTCCTCATCAAAGATTAAATTCGTTGTTTCTTCAATTTTATTAGTTTGTTTATTGTAGACTCTATAGACCCTACTTGTTGTTGAATATCCTAAGAATATTCCTGGAGTTGACTTAAACTGAAATTTACTTAGGTAGTCCTTGGTGTTTAGGATATGTACTTTGCATCCGAAGACCCTTAGGTAATATAAGTTTGGCAGTCTATGGTAATATAGCTCATATGGAGTTTTATTATGTCTTTTGTTGATTAGGACCTTATTTTGGATATAGCAAGCCGTACTTATTGCTTCTGCCCAAAATTAGTTAGCTAAGTTGAATTCATTGAGCATGGTCCTAGCGGCTTCCTGTAAGGTTCTATTCTTCCTTTCTACTATCCCATTTTGCTGGGGGGTTCTAGGACACGAAAATTCGTGAATATACCCGTTTATTGTATAAAATTCGTTAAACCTTTGATTCTCAAACTCTGCCCCGTGATCACTCCTAAGTCTTTTGATTTTTGGTATTATTTTGATTTTCAATTATCTTACATAAGTCAATAAACAGGTTTAGGGTCTCATCCTTAGTTTTTAGAAACCTAACCCAAGTAAACCTAGAGTAGTCATCGATAATGACTAAGCAGTACCGGTTTCCGCTTAGTGACTTGGCTCCATGTGAATCAAATAGGTCAAGGTGCAGGAGCTCAAGTGTGGTTTGAGTTAGGTCTGATTGAATTGACTTGTGATTAGACTTGGTTTGTTTACCTTGGTTGCATGAATTACATATTGTGTTTTCATAGTTCTTAATTTTTGGTACTCCTTTAATTAGACCAAGTTGAGTGATTTTTGAAATTAGTCTAACATTTGTGTGACCCAATCTCCTATGCCAAAGGTTGGATTCTTCTAACTGAGTTAAGAGCCATTTAGGTATTAAAGGTAAATTTATCGTATAAACATTATTTTCCCTAGTGCCCTTAAGCATGACTTCTGAGTCATGAAGGTTTCTAATTAGGCAGTCAGAGTTGGTAAAGGTAACTACATAGTCAGTATCACATAATTGACTTATACTAAGCAAATTAAATTTAAAGTTCTCAACCAAGAGTATCTTTTTAATCATAAAATCGGATTTGAGTTCAATGTTACCTGACCCAATGACTTTGAGTGTAGCATTATTGCCAAATGCTACTGAGCCTAGGTTCTTGAACTTGAGTTTGGTAAATTTCACTTTGTCTCCAGTCATGTGTTTGGAGCATCCGCTATCCAACATCCATTGGTCCAAATCTTTATGTTCCTACATATAAAGTATTTATTGATTTGGATCCAATTAGAATTAAGGATAGCTTAAATTGATTTTCACAACCTAATCTGTCTCACCCAATCTAGAGTTATCAATCATGTTAACCTTATGAGTATTGCGAGACAGGTTTTAACAGAAATAAAGATTTTAATTTGAAATCATGGTTAATTTTGAGAGGTTGAATTAATTTTAAAAACAATTAAGTTTTAAGTTTATTTTGAAAAAAGTTGAATCTAAGATTAATTGAAATTTGTGTTATATTCAAATCTGACAATAGTAAAGTGAATTTGATTTTCAAGAATTGGCTTCCAGGTCTTAGCGAGGCACTAGGCCTTCTTTGGCCGAAGCCTTATTGGATCATCAACCCTTTCCTTGACAAAGCCTTTTATTGAAAATTCATCTTCAAGTTACTCCTTGAAAGATTTTGGTTTAACTAATTTGCGTCTTGGATCGATAGCTTCGGCTAGTTCAGCCAAAATGGCTTCCCTAACGTACTATCATCTCATCTCCACCCAATACTATGATGTTCAAATTTCAGTTAAATCATTTCAGTCCTTAGTCTATCCAGTCCTAGATCTAATCATAATAATTTACAGAAATAAATAAATAATCAAGCATGCAATTAAAATTAAGGAATTAAGCAAAAAATTTATCTAATTATGAAAATTATTTTTAAATTGGCTCCTCCTAGACTAAAGTCACGATAATGATTAGACAAGATGTGAATCTTGTCCTTTGGGATCCAATACTGGTTTGGTCCAGCTTGGTTGTTCAAGCAAAGCTTGGGGACCCATGCTTGAACTTTGGCTCTTGGTTGGTTCAATACAGCATAATATGACCGTTGTCTCGACTTGGTTCGATACCCTAACCCAGATCGATTAAGAACGGACTTCTATTTTCCAAGGATCATGTCAAGACCCTTGGAACCCGAAGTAAACTGTTCTAAAGCCACTCTGAGCTCCTTGACTTGAGTTTTCAAGGAGGAGTTCTCTTTCTCAAGCTTTTCAACTTGAGTAGAGGTTCCTTCTTGAACCTTCTCGGTCAAGGATCTAAAGTCAGCTTCCTCTTTCAGGAGTTTTACTTCCTGTCGGAGGGATTCAACTCGGATTTTGGCTTTCGCCAAGTTACGAGATAAGTACACTATTAATTTTGATAATTCAATTTCGGAATAACCTCTTACCGTTATTTTGCCGTTCTTCGAAATTGTGAGCCTTCCGTCGTCTGGCTCCGATTCTGATTCGGTGTCGATGTCTTCCGAAGCGGTTAAGGCGAGAAGATTTGACTGTGGGGCCTCTTCTTCTTCTTCTTCGGAGGAAGATTCGTCCCACATGGCTTGAAGAGCCTTCTTCCTTCAAGTCTTCTTGGTTTCCTTTAGATTGGGGCATTCCGATTTGTAGTGTCCCTTCTTGTTACATTCATAGCAAGTAACATTCGGTTTGGTCTTTGAAGTTAAAGGTTCAGCTGGATCTTCCTTTCGTCAGCTTGCTTTCCTTCTGTTGGTTTGATGCTTCAGCTCCTTGTAGTAGTCCCGAGCTAGCCGCACCAACTTGGGTCGATCCCCTTCACTATCTTCTGAGTCTGAATCTGAGTCAGACTCGGATGCAGGTTGAGGCTTTTTCTTGGCTACCTTTCCTTGGGTTTACCTGCAAGAAAAGCAATACCTTTCTCGGCCAAAGTGCAGTTAGTCTGTTCATGTAATTCTAATTCTGAAATTAGTTCATCTAATTTAATTTTTGAAAGATCCCTAGAAGCTTTGTAAGCATCTACCATAGATGCCCACAGAGTATTTCTTGGGAGAGCATTTAAGGTATACCTGATTAGGTCACGGTTCTCTACCTTGTGACCGATTGTGTGCAAGTCGTTCATCAGCTCCTGGATTCTGGCGTGGAGTCGTGCTGCTGATTCACCCTCATTCATCATTATTGTGTAGAGTCTGTTCAGCAACAGATCCCTTTTGTTGATTCTGGTGTCGGAGGTACCTTCGTGCATGCTCCAAAGTTCTTTGGCGCTGCTGAAAGGACCCACCCGGTTCAGTTCTTCCTTGGTTAATCTGCACTACAACGTCTGAGTTGCCTTAGCATCAGCCTCGATCTTTTTCATCAGAGGGGCATCCCATTCAGAGTAGTGTTGTGCCACTCCTTCTACGTTCTTGGGGATTTCGAGGCCAGATTGGATTATTATCCACATATCCACCTGAGTTTTCAGGTGGACTTCCATCCGGCTTTTCCAGTAGGAGAAATCTTCTCCACTGAAGAGCGGTGGTCTGGCTGTGCTGAAACCCTCTTGCATGGCCATAAAAATTTCTGAAAAAAAAATAGAAACAAAGAAAACCTGTCCCAAGACTTGGTCTTGGATTAGTAGTGCGGAAGAAAATTAATAGAAGTGAAAAATAATCGAGTGGTGTGGCACCAACCTCGATTAACGAGAAAAATTTGAAAACAAATTTAAAATTATTTCGTAAACTCCGAAAAACACTCTTAAATTGGTGGTTGCACTAAATTTGAGCCACCCTCTCTGATACCACTTGTTGGATCGAAGAAAACGATAGAGGGTGGGGGGGGGTGAATATCGTTGTAAAATTTTTTGGAGTAGTAGAGTAAATGCGCAGCGGAAAATCACAGAATACATGCAAACACAAATCGATTTTACTTGGTTCGGAATCGCGGTCGGCTCCTACTCCAAGGCCCATGGTCCTTGACCATTTACTTTGGGCAATTCTATATTCGATAAGATTTTTACAAGATGATAGTACAGATATAGAATTTGAAATTTTAAATAACAACACTTTCGTAAATTGAAATTTTACCGACGCCCGAGGTGGATCAAATTTCGGAGCAGAGGGTTATCGGCGGCGCTGGAATCTCAAAATTGAACTTTGTCGGGGCGCAGTGCTTGAGCGAAAGTGTCTGGAGAGTTGAGAGCAATGGATGTCGAAGCCTTGGGGGTGCACCCACTTTTATAGTACTCATACGGGCGCCTGAGTCGATGGGGGCTCCTAACACGTGGCCTTCCCTGCGCGAACCCTTATCCGCAGGCTCGGTCAGCGCTTATCCACCTCCACTTGGGCGCCTGAGCTGATGGCAGCGCCCGTGACCTCACGGGTGCCTGGACTGCTTTGGTCCAGAGGCTTCGTGGCTGTGTTTTAGATTTTGCCTTCACACTTGGGTGCCCGTATCCATACGGGCGCATGAGTCCATTCGGGCGCTTGAGTCCATCCGGGTGCCTAGCCCCAGTGAGGCACCTCACTTGCAGACGACCAGTCCTTCGATCCTGCAACTCAGATTAGTTCCAAAACATACCAGGCATGAGTTACAGCCGTAGCTATCTTGGTTCTGACTTTGGGTCTCCCAAATGGAACCCTAGGTCGAACCGACGCCTATTGTTCCGGCGAACGCGTCCTCAGCTACTCCTCTCAGGAGAGTTTACCTTTTGCCAACCGGCTCCTCCGGTTAGACTTTTGCCCAATCCACCTGACTAGGTCTTCGTGCCCATCTTTCGGTCAGGTCTTCGGTGCCCAGCCCCTTGCCAGGACTTCTTGCCCAATCCTCGACCAGAACTTCTTTGCCCAGCCCTTTGCCTGGACTTCTTGCCTAGTGTACCTAGGACTTTTCCTGCACACTTGGTAGACTTGTTAGAACACAATAACACCTTAACTTCTGAACTCTTTGCCATTATCAAAACCCAAGTTTGACTTAGGTCTGTTTGCACCAACAGATAATATTTTGTTAGTTGGCAACAATGACAAAGTGTTATCAGACGTAAGGGTATGGTTGTCCAAACAGTTGATGTGAAGGACTTAGGAGAAGCAGGGCACATCCATGGCGATCAAAGTTCTAAGGGATCACCAGAGAAGGATGTTGTGCTTATCCCAAGCTTCATACAAGACACTGTCTTAACTCGTTTTAGCATGGAAACCTCCAAGAAAAGTTTTGTACTTTTCAGTTGTGGAGCTACTCTATCTAAGGAGATATGTTTAGATTATCAAAGGAGATAGAGCAGGTAATGACGGTTCCTTTAGCATCGACTATAGGAAGCCTCATGTATGCTAAAAACGAGACCGGATATTTGCTTTGTCGTGGGCATGGTTAGCAAATATCAGAATAACCCAGGTCAAGGAAATTGGATTGAGGTAAAAGCTTATATTAGTGCCTGAGAAGGACTAAGGATTATAAGCTAGTTTACCAGGGAGACCAATTCCCTATGGGTTATACGGATACAGACTTCCAGTCGGATAGGGGCAAACATAAGTATTCCTTGGGGTTTTGTGTTTACTTTAGGAGGTAGAACCATAGTTTGGAGGAGTGTCGCGCAGCGGCTGCGTGATGGACTGCACCATGGAAGCTGAGTAATATGGTAGCCTCTGAGGCAGCCAAAGGAAGCTACATGGTTCAGGAACCTCAAGATGGACTTCGATGTGATTCCTAGTTTGCTCAGAGCTATCACATTTTGTTGTGATAAACAAATGGTGCAGTTGCAAACTCGAAGGAATCACAAACCTATAAGGCGAGTAAACACATAGAGCGCAAGTAACACCCAGAAGAGGAAAAGCTGTTGTTGCCTAGATTACATCAGAAGACAACCTGGGAAACCTTTTCACTGAAGGCCTAGATAGCGAGAGCTTTAGGCATGTGGAGGATCAGGGAGTCAGATGTATGACATTTTGAGATAGCAGCAATGTCTTTAAGTATAAGTGGGAGATTGTAAGATGTATATATTGAAAAATATGAATTTCTTTATATGAACATCTTAGTTTTGAAAAGAGAATCACAACTACACTAGGTGCTTGTTTACATTAGTACATGCATGAAGTCCAATTACTTTGCATTGTAGATAACATGGTATGTGGTGTCACACGGAAGATCATGTTATCAGTTCCTTGTTTAGTATAAATAAGAGGTCACAACTGAGATGGAATTAGACAACTCATCGGGATGGTTGTAGTGTAATTATGTGTGGTTGGTCTTGACCATATAATTACACTAGTGTGCTATGAGTACATTGAACAGGACCGAAACCCGAGGTTATCCAAGTTGTACTGACTCAATAATTGGATAGGACCTCAGTTTATATTATGGAGTACGACCCCTTAATCTCAAAATAATATTGGGCATATATTATTAATTATTATTTCTTTGATTTACCAATGGGTGAGATTTATTCTGTTAGATCGACAGACTCGGTAAGTTGGGAGATAATATTAATAATATGATGTGCCAATGATTATTGACGGAATCCGTGTCCTGGTGAGTCAAGATGATGATGCCCCCTTGATGAGCTCAAAAGGTTCATCATCAGGTGGATTTAATCCAGCACGATGATAAGATTGAGTGGTACTAGTCAAGGACCCAGAGGTTAATTAATTTAAATTGTCAGTAATTTAATTAATGAACAGGCATGCGCGATCTTAAACACGGGGGGATAGACGACTCGTAATAAGTGTAGCCCATATGTAAATATGGGAGTTGGTGAGGTAAGTCAATGAGGGCCCTTTAGTGGAATGGATCCTCATTAATAGACAGGGTTCATTAGCGGGCCAAGATCTAACTCCTCCTCATGGTCTCTACAGTAGCCCTATATATACCCCCATGTGGCATGAAACCAAGTTGATTTTTCTTTTAGAAAAATTAATCCAATAGATCACAAGAAACCCTAGCCTCTTCTCTCCTCCTCCTCTCTCTATGCCTCCACGGGCTGGATCGGATGGTAAGGCGTCTGACCGATTTGGTCGAGGTCACAGGTTCGAGGGTCGCCAGTTGCGCACGGAGGTAAAACCCTGGTCTATTGGCATTAATTCCTTGACCCCAGACGCCTCACCACACCAGTGATAATCGTGGTTTGCCTCCCTCTGAAAACCTATGGGGCCGGGACTAGGGACCATTAAGATGACGGTTCAATTTTTTTTTTTTTTTTTTTGGTCTCTCGCTCGGTGCGGCGCCGAACAACAGGTCTCCTGCTCCTTTTCCACGGAATCAAATTGCTCCGAGGGAGCAATTAATTGCGGATTCCAAGGGTGCACTGCTCGTGCAATTAAATTGCAAATAGCTCCAAGGGAGCAATTAATTGCACATCCCAAGGGAGCACTACGAGCAGTTTTTGTGGAGAAGGAAAGATAAGCAGTGGAGAAGACCTTGGGTGGAGAAAGTCCACCGAGCCTCCTCTGCCTTCAGCGGTGGAAAAGGTCCACCGCCTTCTGCCTTCGGTGGTGGAAAAGGTTCACCAAGCGCTGACTTCGGGGTGGGGGGAGGTCACATTGTCGCCGGTTGCTTTGTGTGGAGAAGCTCGCAACTTGGCCGCCGGACGCAAGCTATGGAGAGACCACGTGCATTGGTTGGGCTGTGGAGAAATTGTTTTCCAAGGAGCAAGGTAACTTTCAACTTTGTCTTGAAACAATTCACAGTTCGGGCGCCGGCGATGGAGAAGAGGATTAGTAGAGTTTTGTGTTTAGATTATCTTCTTCCTTGGAGCGGTCGACGGCATCTCTTTGGTTAGGGATTGGTTGGCGCAAGGAGAAAGGATCGACTTGATGACCACGGTTCTTGGTAGATCGTCGCTCACACGACGTCCAAGAGGGGAGGGTCACACGGTAGAAGATCGTAAGGTATTGAAAGGTATAATTCTTCGTTTGACTCCTTATATTATTTTTGTCTTATTTACTTGCCTCGTCATTTTATGTTAATTATTTAATTGTTTTGATTTTGTATCATAGCTAATAATTAAATAATTGGACCCAGACCATAAACACAAAAGGCGGCGATCCACTCGTCGTCTTTTCCGCGGTCGAATAGTCGAGCAAATTACAAGGCCAATTTTGGTAATTGTCCGAGTTGTAATTTGGATCGTTCGATACGGTACGAGATGGTCGATGGGAGACGGATCTCTATTCGGATTAATTTTTTAATCCGTAGACATGGAGAGGTCTCTCGGATCGACCGAGTATTTACTTAGGAAACCCGCCAAGCCTAACCAACAAGGAGTTCGGCGCCGCACTCAATCCGTGAGAGGGAGAGAGAGAGAGATAGGAGGAGGAAAGGAAAAACTTAGGGTTTTCTAGTATTTCCTTTGGATTAATTCATTAACTTGGTTTCATGCCACATGGTGTCTATATACAGGGCTACGATTGAGACCATGAGTAGGAGTTGGATCATGGTCTGCTAATGGATCCAAACTCGATCCATTAATGAAGATTCATTTCACTAAAGGATCCTCATTGAATTAACTCACCAACCCCATATTTACATATGAGCTCCACCTATTATAAGTCATCCATCCTCCCGTGTTTAAGATATCGAATGCTCGTCAATTAATTTAAATTACTGACAATTTAAATTAATTAACTTTTATCCTTGATTAGTACCACTCAACCTCATCATCATGTCGGATCAAATCCACCTGCAGGGTTTAACATGATAAACCTTATGAGCTCATCAAGGGGGCATCATCATCCTGACTAACCAGGACACGGATTCCGTCAATAATCAACAGTACATCATATAATTAATATTATTTTCCAACTTACCGGGCCTATCGATCTAACAGAATAGATCTCCCCCATTGGTAAATCAAAGAAATAATAATTAATCATATGTGCCCATTATTATATCGCGATTTAGGGATCGTACTCCATTATAAAATCTGAGGTCCTATCCAATTATCAAGCCAGTACAAATTGGATGACCTCTGGTTTTGGTCTTGCTCAATGTACTCAAAGCACACTAGTGTAATTCTATTGTCAAGACAAACCACACCTAATTACACTACAACTATCCTGATGGTTTGTCCAAATCCATCTCGGTTGTGAGCCTCTACTTTACTATGCAAGGAACTGATAACATGATCTTCTGTATGTCACCACATACCATGTTATCTACAATGTAAAGTATCAGACTTTTATGCATATACTAATATAAATACGCATCAGTGTTATTGTGATTCTCTTTCAAAATGTGGATGAACATACAGAAAAGGCAAGGCTTTCAATATATATCTAATAATCTCCCACTTATACTCAATGACTTTGCTGTCATCAAAATTCATACATCTGACTCTCTAATCCTCCACAAGCCTAATGCTCTCGCTATCAAGGACTTAGTGAAAAGATCTCTCAGGTTGTCCTCTAATGTAATCTAGGCAACAACAGCTTTTCCTCTCCTGGGTGGTACTTACGCTCTATGTGTTCACTTGCCTTATGGACTCATGATTCCTTCGAGTTTGCAACTGCACCATTGTTTATCATGACAAAATGTGATAGCTTTAAGTAAACCAAGAATCACATCGAAGTCCATCTTGAGGTTCCTGAACCATGTAGCTTTCCTGGTTGCCTCAGAGGCCGCCATATACTCAGATTCCATGGTGGAGTTCGCCACGCAGCCACTGCGCGACACTCCTCCAACCTATGGTTCCACCTCCTAAAGTAAACACAAACCCCTGAGGAATACTTATATTTACCCCTATCCGACTGGAAATCTATATCCATATAACCCACAGGAGATTGGTCTGCCCGGTAAATGATCATATAGTCCTTAATTCTTCTCAGGAACCCTCTGAGTTACTAAGGCCTGTGAACCTTGATGAAATAGCCCCTCTGTCGCCTGGAGTTCCCCAACGTATACTCATGCTTATTCATGTTATAGTTGAGCCGGAACTGCTCAAAAACTCCTAGGCAGAGATTGGAGTATTATATCGTCCTGAGTTTCCCCATCGATTTATCCTCCAAAAACCTCAATCTCATTGAGATGGGTCATTATTTTCAGGACATGATCCCTCACGGATGTCCCTTCGACCATAGTAGTCGTCATCAGGTTCTTCATCGCAACCTGCCTAGCGGCCCGACCCTGGTGCCCGAAGAGCTCCTTGAGGTTCAGCATCATGTCACAAGCAATGGGCATGCCTGATGCTAATGTTGCAATACATTCGACATAGATGCCAGAAAGTAACACCGCGCCATCTCATTGGCCTTGATTTACTTTTTGTAACGCTCCCTCTTCTCCTCACTAGAGTTCTCGCTAGGCTTTTCTGGACAGTCCTAAAAAAACATATATTTGTACTCTTCAGCAGTAAGGACAATGTCTAGGTTTATTTTCCAGTCAATGTAATTGGGTCCAGTAAGTTTGTTCTCCTTAAGTATGGTGGATATGGGATTAAAGGCCATTTTGAAAATCCTCATACACTACCTTAGAAATTGAAAATAAATTGATTCCTCACAACAATAAATTTTTCGAAATCAACCAACACCTCAAACACCAAGAATTCGCATGCCACGTTAGTGTGAACGTATACGTGTTGGGTATGGCTTGGCGGGTTTCCTAAGCGAATACTTGATCATTCCGAGATACCTCTCCATGTCTACGGATTAAAATTAATCCGAATGGAGGCCCGTCTCCCAACGACCATCTCGTGCCGTATCGAACGATCCAAATCACAACTCGGCCAATTACAAAAATCGGCCTTGTGATTTGCTCGACCGTTCGACCGCGGAAAAGGCGACGAGTTGATCGCCGGCTTTTGTGTTTATGGTTGGGGTCCAGTAGTGAATTAATAGCTATGATACGAAATCAAATTAATAAACTAACACACATAAAATGATGAGGTAAACAAAACAAGCACATGTATGACATAAGAAAATCAAGGGAGCTAGGGAAGAGATATACCGTCCCGATCACATCGTGGTCTTCTACCTTATGTCTCTCCCTTCGTGACGTCGTATGGGCGACGATCTATCACGAACCGAGATCACCAAGGGCTCACACCAATCACTTCTTCGAGCCAACCAAAACCCTATCTTCTAGGGTTTCAGCCGCCTCCTCCTTCCACCTCCCACTTGCGCCGCCGACCACCTCCTCTCCAAGGAGCACCGCTCGCAAGTTCTTGGAGGTAAGGAAGATCAAGAAGAAGAAGAAGATCAACTCTTCTTGTCTAAACTGAAGCCAAAACCCTCAAACTTTCCTCCTCTTGCTTGCGCCGGCGCCGCCCACCTCCAAGGTTTGCCGTCGACGTTTCACTCCACCTCCTTGGCAGATCCGGTGCCAAGCTCCTCCACGATGTGGAAGGGAATAGGGTGATCAATGGAAGAAAGGAGAGAAGCCAAGCGCCTCTCCTTGTCTTGATTCCAACCGGTCACCACCACTCCAAGCCGTCGGCGCCCTAGACCTAGGAAAGAGAGAGAGAGAGAGAGAGAGAGAGGAGAGGAGAGGAGAGGAAAATTATGGTTTTGGCTTTTTGGCTTATCCGATTGTTCAACCCTTGTTTCATGATCTCCATGGGTATATATAGGGCTAAGGTAGGGACCAAGAGGAGGAGTTGGATCTTGGCCCACTAATGGATCTAAACCGATCCATTAATTAAGATCCATTACACTAAAGGATCTTAATTGAACTTCCTCACCAACCCCCATATTTTCATATGAGCTCTACATATTACGAGTCATCCATCCCCCCGTGTTTAAGATCTCGAATGCCCGTTAATTAATTTAAATTATTGACAATTCAAATTAATTAACCTCTGAGTCCTTGACTAGTACCACTCAACCTTATCATCATGCCGGATCAAATCCACCTGCAGGGTTTAGCATGATGAACCTTTTGAGCTCATCAAGGGGGCATCATCAACCCGACTCACCAGGACACGAATTCTGTCAATAATCAACAGCACATCATATTATTAATATTATCTCCCAACTTACCGAGTCTATCGATCTAACAGAAAAGATCTCGCCCATTGGTAAATCGAAGAAATAATAATTAATAATATATGACCGTTATTATATCGGGATTAAGGGATCGTACTTCATAATATAATCTTGAGGTCCTATCCAATTATCGAGTAAGTACAAATTGGACAACCTCGGGTTTTGGTCCTGCTCAATGTACTCAAAGCACACTAGTATAATTTTATGGTCAAGACTAACCATACCTAATTACACTACAACCATCCCGATGGATTGTCCAATTCCATCTCGGTTGTGAGCCTCTTATTTATACAAAGCAAGGAACTGAGAACATGATCTTCCATGTGACACCACACACCATGTTATCTACATTGCAAAGTAATTGGACTTCATGCATATACTAATGTAAACAGGTACCTAGTGTAGTTGTGATTCTCTTTTCAAAATGAAGATGTTCATATATATAAAAAGAGCAACGTTTTTAGTATACACATCTAACAATCTCCCACTTATACTCAAAGACTTTGTCGTTCTCAAAATATCATACATCTAACTCCCTGATCCTCCACATGCCTAAAGCTCTTGCTTTCAAGGCCTTAGTGAAAAGATTTCCTAGGTTATCCTCTGATGTAATCTAGGCAGCAACAACTTTTCCTCTCCTGGGTGGTACTTGTGATCTATGTGTTTACTCGCCTTATGGGCTCGTGATTCCTTCGAGTTCGCAACTGCACTATTTGTTTATCACAACAAAATGTGATAGCTCTGAGCAAAACCAGGAATCACATCGAAGTGCATCTTGAGGTTCCTGAACCATGTAGCTTTCTTGGCTGTCTTAGAGACTGTCATTCATCCAGCTTCTATGGTGGAGTCCATTATGCAGTCGCTGCGCGACACTCCTCCAACTATGGTTCTACTCCTAAAGTAAACACAAAACTCCGAGGAATACTTACGTTTGCCCCTATCCGATTGGAAGACTGTATTCGTATAACCCATAGGGAATTGGTCTGCCCGGTAAACCAGCTTATAATCCTTAGTCCTTCTCAGGCACTAATATAAGCTTTTACCGCAATCCAATTTTCTTGACCTGGGTTACTCTGATATCTGCTAATTATGCCAATGGCAAAGCAGATATCCGGTCTCGATTTTAGCATACATGAGGCTTCCTATAGCCGATGCTAAAGGAACCACCATTACCTGCTCTATCTCCTTTGATAATCTAAACATATCTCCTTAGATAGAGTAGCTCCACAACTGAAAAGTACAAAACTTTTCTTGGAGGTTTCCATGATAAAACGAGTTAAGACACTATATCTGTATGATGGGTGGCATAAGCATAACATCCTTCTCTGGTGATCCCTTAGCACTTTGTTCGTCAAGGATGTGTCCTGCTTCTCCTAAGTCCTTCATATCAACTGTTTGAACAACCATACCCTTAATGTAGGATGTGTATACTGAAAGACATGATTTCTTTATATGAACATCTTATTTTGAAAAGAGAATCACAACTACATTAGGTGCATGTTTATATTAGTACATGCACGAAGTCCAATTACTTTGCATTGTAGATACATGGTGTGTGGTGTTACACGGAAGATCATGTTATTAGTCCCTTGCTTAGTATAAATAAGAGGGCCACAACGAGATGGAATTGGACAACTCATCGGGATGGTTGTAGTGTAATTAGGTGTGGTTGATCTTGACCATAGAATTACACTAGTGTGCTTTGAGTACATTGGGTAGGACCAAAACCTGAGGTTATCTGATTTGTACTGACTCGATAATTGGATAGGACATCAAGATATTATTATGGAGTACGGTCCCTTATCCCGAAATAATATCAGGCATATATTATTAATTATTGTTTCTTTGATTTACCAATGGGCGAGATCTATTCTGTTAGATCGACAGACCCGGTAAGTTGGGAAATAATATTAATAATATGATGTGTCGATGATTATTGATGGAATCCGTGTCCTGGTGAGTCAGGATGATGATGCCCCCTTGATGAGCTCAAAAGTTCATCGTGCCAAACCCTGCAGGTGAATTTGATCCGGCACGTTGATAAGGTTGAGTGGTACTAATCAAGATCCAGAAGTTAATTAATTCAAATTGTCAGTAATTTAATTAATTAACAGGCATGTGCGATCTTAAACACGGGAGATGGACGACTCGTAATAAGTGGAGCCCATATGTAAATATGAGGGTTTGTGAGGTAAGTCAATAAGGGCCCTTTAGTGGAATGGATTCTCATTAATGGACCGGGTTCATTAGCGGGCCAAGATCCAACTCCTCCTCATGGTCCCTATAATAACCCTATATATATCTCATGGTGACATGAAACTAGGAGGTTAATTGATCCAATTAATTAATCCAAGGAAAATACATGATAATCCTAATCTCTTCTCTACTTTCTTCCCTCTCTCCCTCTCTCCCTCTCCCTCTCCCTCACCGTGGGCGGCTCTCACCTCCATGGGCTGGATCGGATGGTAAGGCGCCTGACCGATTTGGTCGAGGTCACAGGTTCGAGGGTCGCCAGTTGCGCATGGGGATAAAACCCTGGTCTGCTGGTATTAATTTCCTCGACCCCAGACGTCTCACCACACCAGTGATAACCGTGATTTATCTCCTCCGTGTTGGTCCTGGGGCGGGCTGGCGGGGGCGCTGAGGGCGAGCGTTTCTAAGTTCTGGATGGAGCTTTCTTCTCTATTCGAGCTTTGCCTTACGGCGGCAGGTGGAGAGAAGCCACGGCAGCCGGTTGGAAAGTGGATCACCGTCCTCTTCTCCATGGCAAGGCTGCGGCGTCGGATGGATGGAGAAGAGATCACGGCAGAAAGCGAGAGGGAGGCTTAAGGCAATTGTTGATGGTCAACAATTGCGGCTTGAACGTCTCCTTCTCCATTGATGCAAGGCAATTGTTGGTCAACAATTGCGGCTTGCTTAGGAAATTGCCGCCACAAGCCAATTGTTGGTCGAAAGAAATTGCGGCTTGGCAATTGTTGATCTTGCGGCCAAGGCAATTAATTTGCCTTGGGATTAATTGCCGTGAGGCAATTATTCGGAACCAAGACAATTGCTTTGTTAAGTTGCCTAGAGGAACACAAGTTAGGGTTGTGGAGTTGCTTAGAACACGAGTTACTTGTGCAACTTAGAGTTGCTCAGATCACAAGAGCTCTAAGATACTTGTTGTTCAGGCGCTAGCAGTGGAGGAAAGAATGAATTGGGTTTGTCTTTGGATTATCTCCTAGGAGCGGCTGACGGCATCCCTTTGGTTAGGGATTGGTTGGCGCAAGGAGAAGGGATTGACTTGGTGGCCACGGCTCTTGGTAGATCGTCGCCCACACGACGTCCAAGAGGGGAGGGCATATGGTAAAAGATCGTAAGGTAACGGAAGGTATACACTTCCCTGGCTCCTTATGTTCATTTTGTGTCTTATTCATTAGTCTCGTCGTTTTATGTTTGTTATATAATTATTTTGATTGTGAATCATAGTTAATAATTATTTAACTGGACCCCGACCATAAACACAAAAGCCGGTGATCAACTCGTTGCCCTTTCCGCGGTTGAACGGTCGAGCAAATCACAACGCCGATTTTGGTAATTGACCGAGTTGTGATTAGAATCGTTCAATATGGCACGAGACGGTCGATGGGAGACGACTCTCCATTCGGATTAAATTTTTAATCCGTAGACGTGGAGAAGTCTCTCGGAACGACCGAGTATTCGCTTAGGAAACCCGCCAAGCCATACCCAATACTTACGTCTGATAATACTTTGTCATTGTTGCCAACTAACAAAATATTATCTACTATAGCACAAGAATACCACTACATTTCCGTCACATTTCTTACATACACAAATCTCATCCATCCTTTGAACAAATTCATATGACTAGATTATCTCTTCAAAGCGGATGTTCCTCGTCATAGGTCCAGGGATCTTGATTCATAGTTGCTAGGGACTGAGTCCAAAGACTCTCACAAGAACATGAATCATTCTGATTGACAAACAACCCTCCCACTATGACGAGGTACCACCTGTGTATCTTCTGCGACACGCGGTGCAGTAACTTGTGGTATATCTTATTGTACAGTTGGTACTAAGGTTGGAACATCCCCTCTTAATTCTTCAAGAACTAGTTATTCATGGGCTTGTGGTTCATCACATAGTCTTCTTCTAAGAATCTGGTATTCGTGCCAACGATTACCCTCTGATCCTTAGACTATAGAATCACCTTTCGTTCCTCTAGGATAGCCTACGAACAAGCGTGCGAGATTTCAATCTTATCAGTATCCCCTCTCAGCACACGTGCTATGCTATCCCATGTCCAAATATGTCTAAGACTAGGCTTTCGCTTAGTCCACACTTCTATGGGTAGAAGGTACTGACCCAGATGGTATCAAGTATATACGCTGTCGTTTCCAGAGTATATCCCCAGAACGAATCCGACAACTCGGAGCGGATCATCATTAACCTAACCATCTCCATAAGAGCCATTTTTCTTCGCTCTACTGCACCATTCTGTTGGGGCGAACCAGATGCAGTCAATTGGGATTAAATCCCAGCCTCTAATAAGTAAGTCCTAAACTTTCCCAAGAGATACTCACCACAACGATCCGATCGTAGTGTCTTGATACTGTTACCTTGATGTTTCTTCACAACAGTCTTGAATTCTTTGAACTAATCAAAGATTCATACTTGCGGCCATCAAGTAAATGTATCCATAACTTTGAATATTCGTCTCACGAAGTATTCAAAGCTACCTCTATCCTGGATAGGCATAGGACCTTACAAATCAGAATGAACCGATTCTAACATATCTTTGGCTCTATACCCCTTAGCCTTGAAAGACCTCTTGGTTGTCTTACTTTCCAAGTAAGATTCGAAGGTTGGGAAGTTTCCTACTGCCAATGAGCCCAAGGGCCTATCGGTTATCGACCTTTGAATCCTACTAAGGTTAATAAGACCAAGCCTTAGATGCCAAAGGTATGTTTGGTTCATCTCGGAAGGAAGCTTTCTCTTATTTTGATTAGACGATGAGCTATTAGCTACTATGTAGGACCGGTGCCTTCGATAGGGGGGGTGAATATCGACCGTTAAAATCTTTTCAGTAACTTCGTAGAAAACTATCATTCGTTCTAGACACAGAGTTAGTAGCAGCGGAAAAGCAATAGAACGAGCGAACAAAACAAAAGACAGATTACTCGCGGGATTTATTTACTTGGTTCCCGACCCCCCTGGGTCAGTACGTCCAAGGCCTATGTACTCGGCGTGAGTCCACTATTGGTCTCCTTTCCGGAATTTCCGGAGGTGGAGAAAACCCGTCTCACAGTGTACAATTACAAGCACAAGTACAGAAAATTAAGTACGGAAATAATAAATGCAAACCGAACAAAACAGAGTTGAAGCTCGGCCGATCTGGACCTCCGAAGTGCCGCGCACTTCCTCCTGGAGCCTCCCGGTCATAGAGCCTCGTCTTCAGCATGTTGTCGTCGGTTAGAGTGATCAGAATGGCACTTGGCAGTTGTATCTGAAGCAGAGGGGTCGAAGCCCCTTATATAGGCTTCATACGGGCGCCCTGGACGTTGGGGGCGCCCCGATAAACCCGGTCAAACCTTATCCCTGCGCCGACCTCGCCGCAGCTGATAAAGCCTTTGACCAGGGCGCCCCGGACCTTCCGGGCGCCCTCGTGAAGGCTTATCCTGTGTTTCGACCTCGAAACAGCAAAACAGCTTTGAACCCGGGCGCCCCGGACGCTCCGGGCGCCCCGCTTGGAGCCTATTCTGTTTTCATCACCTAAACTACATTTTCTCTTTGGCTGGGGGTGCCCCCATCATCCCGGCTACCCCCATCAAGCCTTTTAACTCATTACTGGGTTTTATGCCCTATTCTGGGGGCCCCCAACAGTGGGGGCGCCCCCATCAGCCATTTTCCAACAACTTGCCTGCTTTGTCTCCGATTCTTGGTACCTGCAAGATACACAAACACAAAGCACATATACATACAATATTAGGCTTAAGGACTTGGTTTGGACTTCGGATTTGGATGAAACCCTAGGTCGAACCGGCGCAAGTTCCCACCCCAAGAACGCGCCTTTCACCTACTCCTTTCAGGAGACGGTTGCCACCCAGTCCTTCGGGTGGACTTTTGCTTAGCTTCCTATACCTCCGAACCTCGAGACGCCCAAACCCTGACCCATCTCTACTCCTGTCCTTAGTCATTGCTCAACTAAGTTGCTCAGTCCCTCGGACCAAGACTCCGTGCCCAAACCCTAGGTCCAGGACTTAGGTGCCCAACCCTCGGCCAGGTCTTCTTGCCCAGTCCCCGACCAGGACTTAGTGCCCACCTTCCGAGCAGGTCTTCGGTGCCCAGCCCTTGCCAGGACTTAGTGTCCAGCTTCACTCACCAGGTCTTAATGCCCAGCTTCACTCACCAGGTCTTAGTGCCCAATCCTCGATCAGGACTTAGTGCCTAGGTTAACCAGGACTTTTCTTCAACTTAGGTTACTTCTCCTTTGCTCCCCTTTGTCTGTTCAATGTATCACTGACTTAAGTGTATTGTCAAACATTAAAACACTTAAAGGAGAACATCATTGATGCAACTTGCACCAACAATCTCCCCCTTTTTGATGTTTGACAATAACTTAAGTTAGATTGGTTGAAGGGGCTAACTTACTATTCTTGGGATAAAAAAAACAAAAAAATGATATAATTTTTGAAGCTACATTTTTTATTTTTGGGAAAAAATTTCTAACTTAAGCACACCTCTCCCCCTTTTTCATACATCAAAAATCCAAAAAAAAAATACTTGCACCAACAATGAAAACCTTTGGTTCTTTTTTAAAATACTTAGTGCAAATTTTTGAAAGCATTGTATTTTGAATGATATCTTGCATTTTTTGAAAAATACATAATTTTGAAAAAGATGTTATGCACTTTGAAAAGTACAAGTACTTTGAAAATTATTATGACTTTTTTTTAAAAAAATGCAAGTACTTTTGAAAGATTATGTAATTTTTGAAAAATATAAGTACCTTTGAAAAATGTATTGAATTTTTGAAAAATTAAGTACTTTTGGAAAATACATAATTTTTGAAAGAATGCTATTTTGGAAAATATAAATATTATGCATATTTTGCAAGTACTAACTATTTTTGAAAAAGATGAGACTTTGAAAAATATAAATAATTTTTGAAACATAATATTTTACTTGACTAGGTTTCTTTTCCAATCTGACATAATCCTAGGAAACCTTGTTAACCACAAGGATATTTTCCTAAGTGTCCTGGAAATTCTTCACACTCAAGTAAATATTAACAAAATTTCGCCCAAAAAAAAATGATAGTACTTTTGAAAATATATGCTAGTGGATTTTGAAAAAATGTGTGAACTTTTGAAGACCCAATATTTTACTTGACTTGGTTTATCTTCCAGTCTGATACCATCCTGGGAAACCTTGTTGACTACAAGGACATTTCCTAAGTGTCCTGGAAATTCTCCAACCCAAGTAAACATTATTTCAAAAATAATTTCATAAGTCACACAAATTCTAACAAATAGAATAATAGTATTTTGAAAGACTACTTATGTTTTTAGCAAGATTTGAAAATACCGAGCATGAAAATATTTGAAATATTCAATAATTCTTTTAACTTGATCTCCCCCTAAACTTGACCCAGTCCTGGGAAGCTTGTTGACCACAAGTACTCTTCCTCTGAGTCTTAAGATTTGATTCAAATCAAATGAATTATCTGATAATTTCAAAACAATTAATTATACAAAAAACTATTTTCAGAAGTTTGATTCATACTCCCCCTAAATTTGACACATCCTAGGAGTCCTGTAGATTATAAAGTGGACCTTCCTTTCTGTCTTTAGGGTTTATCAAAATCAAACAAGACAAAGCACACTTTTAGAATGTATTTTGAAATTTTGAAGCATATTTTGAAATTAAGGTAAATTATCCGACATAGTTTTCGAAAAATGTAAGAAATAGTGTTTAAAGCCCGATTTTCGAAACCCATTTTAAAAGACAGTGGTTTTTCAAAGACAATTTTTGAAAAAGAATAAACCACTCCCCCTGTACCCAACATCGTTTGACTCTATCTAAGTGCCTTAAGGAACTTTAGTGTTGTCCTAATAGGCTTGTGTCTAATTGAGTGAGTCAAACAATTTTTGAAAAAATATAATTTTTGAAAAATGTATAATATGTATAATCAATCAGACAAACATGAATTCCATAAAAACATTATTATGTTGAAACACTATTTTGAAAATATATTTTTAGAAAAATATTTTAGCAATTTTGAAAAATAATTTTGAAAACTATTTTTCAATTCATTAGTCCTTAATATCTCACCTATTCTAGATGTCTCAATACAACAAGCATGATTGCCTTATAGGTGTATTGTGAGATGCTTGAATCATTTTTTTAATTTATTATTAATTCTAAGATTTAATTGAAGCTTGTGTTAGATTTGAATTTGACAAAGAATAATTTGAATTTGAATTTCAAAAGTTGGCTTCCAGGTCTTGGCGAGGCACTAGGCCTTCTTTGGTCGTAGCCTTATTGGATCATCAACCCTTTCCTTGACAAAGCCTTTTAATGAAATTTCATTTTCAAAATTACTTTTTTGAAAAAATCTGGTCTAACTAGTTTGGGTCTTGGATCGGTAGCTTCGGCTAGTTTCACCAATCTAAAGAGACCAAGTAATGTATACTTGACCTTATTAGAAGAGGCTTCCCTAACGTACTATCATCTCACCGCCACCCAATACTAGGTTGATCAAGTTTCAATTATTCTTTTTCCTATAGCCGTTCTAATATATGCATAAAATTTAAATATGAATGACATGTCATATATTTAAACGAAGTAGCAAATGCATGGCATGACAATTATGCATGAGTCAAACAATTTCAAAGCATCTTAATTACGTTTCTAAAGATGTATCAAATTTTCGATTTCATACATATCGTGTGAACCTGCGAATATGTCAACCCACTTTGACATAATTAATTTTATTAAATTAATTGTTGCGGTTTGGGTAAGGTTTTAGTTTAGTTCGAGTTTAATTTATTTAAGATTTAGTTGTATTCAAGTTAATTAAGAATTAATTGAAGTTTGAATTAATTTGAAATTGTTTAATTTGAATTAATTAAGATTGAATTGATTTGATTTAATTTAAGTGTGAATTAATTAAAGTTGAATTTATTTGAAGTGAATTGAATTAATTAAGTTTATTTGAATTAAATTGATTTAATTAAGATTTAATTGAATTTAATTGATTTAATTAAGATTTAATTGAAATTAATTGATTTAATTAAGATTTAATTGAATTTAATTGATTTAATTAAGATTTAATTGAATTTAATTCGAATTTAATTAAGATTTAATATGAATTTGATTAAAATTTAATTTGAATTTAATTAAGATTTAATTTGAATTTAATTAAGATTTAATTTTGAATTTAATTAAGATTTAATTTGAATTTGAATAATTAAGATTTAATTAATTTGAATTTGAATAATTAAGATTTAATTAATTAATAGTTATGGATTTAGGTTCAGCATTTTCATTATTTCAAAAATTTCTGACTCATCTTTATTTTTCTTTTCAAACTTTTCTAACAATTCGGATTTATTTGAACCTTTGTAATTTTTATTAATTATGACCTTGATCTTAGATAGTTCCATATCCTCCTTATCCTCAAAATTATATCTTTTGGTGTCCTCAAAGTAGGAGGAGTAATTTGGGCCACTAATTAAGGTTTTGTAATAACTTTCAAGATTATCTATAGTTAAATGATTATCCAAGAGAATTTCATCTTCAAAATTATCTTCAGAGATAATATCTTTAGAATTAACTTCGGGATTATTTTTAGAATTTTCAAATTCGAATTTAGAGTTATACAACTGATTTTCAAATTTGAATTCATAATTATCTAAAGGATTTTCAAATTTAGGAAATCCTTAAGATTTTTGAATTCAGATTTATCCGTAGGATTTTTGAATTCAGATTTATCCTTAAGATTAAATTTATCTGAATTAGAATTATCAGAATTAACATTATTAGAATTAAAGTTATCAGAATCAGAATTAAGTTCAATATTCTCAGAAATAAAATTATTAGGATTACCATTATCAGATTTAGAGTTATGATAATTTATTTTAGAAATTACTAAATTAATGTTTTGAATTAAATAATTAATTTCTGATATTTTAGTCATATCTGTATTTTCTAATTTGTCATGCAAAATATTAATTTTACTATGCTGTAAATCTAATTTATCAGAAAAATTAACTATATTATCTAAAGACAGTGTAGGAATTTTGAAACTTTTCGGAACGTAAATTTTATGTACCTTTGTCGGACATTTGTTCTTGTAGTGTTCGTATTTTCCGCACTTGAAGCATTGTACGTGATCCTTGTTTTTCCGGACTCCTGGCGCTGGTGTCTCCTTTACCGCCGGTGGTGTAGATCGAGTCTTACGAGTAGGGCACTTGTTTTTATAGTGCCCTCTCTCCCTGCATGTGAAGCACGTGATATGAAATTTAAAAACAGACATTTAAATAAAATATACCTGATTCACCCCTGAGCTCCCTCTCAACTCCTGGCGTCGTTGCTTCGTCGGTGGTTAGTCCGGTGAAGAGCGGCTCGGCTCTGATACCAATTGTAGGACCGGTGCCGTCGATAGAGGGGGGGTGAATATCGACCGTTAAAATCTTTTCGGTAACTTCGTAGAAGACTATCATTCGTTCTAGACACAGAGTTAGTAGCAGCGGAAAAGCAATAGAACGAGCAAACAAAACAAAAGACAGATTACTCGCGGGATTTATTTACTTGGTTCCCGACCCCCTGGGTCTGTACGTCCAAGGCCTATGTACTCAGCGTGAGTCCACTATTGGTCTCCTTTCCGGAATTTCCAGAGGTGGTGAAAACCCGTCTTACAGTGTACAATTACAAGCACAAGTACAGAAAATTAAGTACGAAAATAATAAATGCAAACCGAACAAAACAGAGTTGAAGCTCCCCCGATCTGGACCTCCGAAGTGCCGCACACTTCCTCCTGGAGCCTCCCGGTAGTAGAGCCTCGTCTTCAAGGCGTTGTCGTCGGTTAGAGTGATCAGAATGGCACTTGGTAGTTGTATCTGAAGCAGAGGGGTCGAAGCCCCTTATATAGGCTTCATACGGGCGCCCTGGACGTTGGGGGCGCCCCGATAAACCCGGTCAAACCTTATCCCTGCGTCGACCTCGCCGCAGCTGATAAAGCCTTTGACTAGGGCACCCCGGACCTTCCGGGCGCCCTCGTGAAGGCTTATCCTGTGTTTCGACCTCGAAACAGCAAAACAACTTTGAACCCGGGCTCCCCGGACGCTCCAGGCGCCCCGCTTGGAGCCTATTCTGCTTTCATCACCTAAACTGCATTTTCTCTTTGGCTGGGGGTGCCCCCATCATGCCGGGCACCCCCATCAAGCCTTTTAACTCATTACTGGGGTTTATGCCCTATTCTGGGCGCCCCCAACAGTGGGGGTTCCCCCATCAGCCATTTTCCAGCAACTTGCCTGCTTTGTCTCTGGTTCATGGTACCTGCAAGATACACAAACATAAAGCACATATACATATAATATTATGCTAAAGGACTTGGTTCAGACTTCGAATTTGCATGAAACCCTAGGTTGAACTGGCGCATGTTCCTGTTGGATCTAGAGAAACGATAGAGGAGGGGGGGTGAATATCGTAAAATGTTCGGATTAAAGGTAGATCAATTACGCAGCGGAAATTTAATCAAACACACGCAAACACCAATTTTTTTACTTGGTTCGGAGTCACGGTCGGCTCCTACTCCAAGGCCCACGGTCGTTGACTGTTTACTACGGGCAATTCTATATGTGCGCAAAATAGTTTACAGAGAGATATTACAAAAGTAGTATAGTAAACTTAAAAACTGCTCTTCGTTACCGACGTCCGGTGTAGATGGAATTTTCGGAGCGGAGGGACGTCGTTGGCGCTTGTATCTCGAGTTGGGAGGTTTCCAGAGCAAAGCGTAGGAGCATAAGAGCGTAGGAGCGTTGGAAGAATTGTTGTTCGAAGCCTTGTGGTCGAGGGCCTATTTATAGCCCCTGGGGGCGCCCCCCACGTGTCAGCTGATCCAAGTTCTTCTCGGTCAGCTCTGATCCCTTCAAACTCGGGATTAGATCTTGACTGGGGCGCCCGGGACGCTGGGGGCGCCCGGGTAGACCGGGTCAGGCTCTTATCCTGTTGGCTTCTCGTAGGCTTGCTTCGTTAGCTTGAGCTACGGGCGCCCGGGGCGCTCGGGAGCATGGGGGCGCCTGGGAGCACGGGGGCGCCCCGCCCAGTAAGCTGTTGAAGCGAACACTTGCTCCATCTATTTTGTGTTCACCTTGGGGGTGCCCGGGACACTCCGGACAGCTGACCCCCGGCGCCCTGGTCAGCTGCTGCCTCACTCCTTTGAGGCTCTCTGAGCTGCAGACACTCGTTCCTTCGGTCCTGCATCCAGGGTTAGTCCAAAACAACACAGAGAAATAATATATTAATTTTATACAGCCTTAGCTGTCTTGGTTCTGACTTTGGGTCTCCAAAATGGAGCCCTAGGTCGAACCGACGCCTACTGTTCCCTCGACGGGGAACGCGTCCTCACCTTCTCCTCTCGGGAGAATGTACCTGATGCCAACCGACTCTTCCGGTTGGAATTTTGCCCAGCAGTCCTTCGCCAGGTGCCTAGCTGTCCTTCGCCAGGTCTTCAGTACCAAGCCGTCCTTCGCCTGGTGCCTAGCAGTCCTTCGCTAGGTCTTTGTCTCCTGGCATTCCTTCGCCAGGTGCCTAGCAGTCCTTCGCTAGGGCTTTGTATCCTGGCATTCCTTCGCTAGGTGCCTAGCAGTCCTTCGCTAGGGCTTTGTATCCTGTCATTCCTTCGCCATGTGCCTAGCAGTCCTTCGCTAGGACTTTTCCTGCACACTTGAGTAAGATGTTAGATAAACATTATACCTTAACTTTTGAACCCTTTTGCCATTATCAAAATACATGTTCGACTTGGGTGCTTTTTGCACCAACAATCTCCCCCTTTTTGATTATGGCAACCTTGGTTCAAAAAGTTAAGTTAATCAGAACAGGTAAAATGAAATTTTGTTTCCTCCCCCTGGAAGGAATCTCCCCCTAGATTTTTCAAAAGTTCGTGGGGTTTTCGAAAATAAATTCTAAGTCTAAAGCTGGAATTAATTTTTTCTTAGAAAATTTTCAATTTAAGCTTTAACGATATATTTTCCAAATTAATTTTCGTTTGTGCACTTTGGAAATTTTATACTTGTAAATACTCAGATAAATTTGAAGACTTATGAAGGATTTTGAAAACTTAATTTTGAGTACTAAGAAAAATTTTGAAGCCTTAATTTAAAGTACTCAAAAAGTTTAAAGTACTTAGTAACATTTGAAAAACTTTATGTACTTAGGAAAATTTGAAGAAATTTTAGTTTTAAGTAAAAATTTTGGTTTTAAGTACTTAGGAGACTTTGCAAAAAAAATTTAGTTTTAAGTACTTAGGAAATTTTTTTTTTGAAAACTTCAGTTTTTGTAAACTTGAGTTTAAATACTTGGAAGAAAAACTTAAGTTGGAAGAATTTTGATTTGAAAACTTAAGTTTGAGTACTAAGAAAGAATTTTGAAAATCTTAAAGTACTTACTGAAGTTTTGAAAATTTAAGTCTAAAGTACTTAGAAGGTTTTGGTTTTGAAAACTTGGAAGAATTTTGTACTTTTTGAATAAAGGATAGCGTTTGAAATTTTGGATTTAGAAAAAAAATTTAAACTCTCTCCTTTCTATCTCTCCCCCTTTGCCATATATCAAAAACAAAGAAATATAATAGAAAAAGGATAATTAAAGTGCATAAAAGCAAATAATAAATTGCATAATTTGCTGTACTGAGCCAATTCAGGATATGAACTAAACCAAATCAGTCCAATTTTCTCTTTTAGGGTCCTGTCTAACCCAATTAGCTACTTACTAACTGTTATAAACAGTAGGTTTTGCTAGGGTTAGTCAAGTTAAGTGTTCTGTTCAAGTTAGATTTTCTAAACTTGACACTTAACTTGATTACTGTGTAAGTTGTATTTAGTGCCCCAATTACTATAGATGCACTGACTTAAAGCATCTTGAATTAAGGCAAAGACCTAAGCATCTCAACCCATTCTAGGTTATCAATCAAAAGTACCCTAAGGTGCTTGTGAGATGCTGGCTTCTAAATCTATAGGTGCATGCATTTCTAGGGTTAGGGCCTAGGCTAAGTCCATTTGCGAAAAAATCCTAGTTTTGAAGGGGGTAGTTTTTAAAAAAAAATTAAGTCGAAAAATTTATTTTTCAAACTTTTTCAAAACTAAGTAAAAGCTGATTTTGAAAGCATTTAAAAACTACTTTAAAAATTGATTTTTAAATGGACAAAGTAGTAAGAAAACCAAAAAATAGAGTAAACCTATTCTACCAAACATAATCCTAACTGCCTTTAAGTAGTAAACTCAAGTACTCATTTCCATAAGTTCGCTAGTCAACAGACAGAATCAGCACAGTCATACAGGTCAAACATGAGTCAAGTTTTAGTTACTAATACAATGCATCGGCTGAAATAGTCTAACTATGAAGACGGGCCAGGGTGGTCAGATGAGCCAGGCTGCCATGCTCTGAGAAGCTACATCATCTCAATGTATCGTGCATCGGCCACCTCTCGATCGGCTCTACGAGCGTCCATCTACTCTAGGTGATAGGCCTCGGCCTCCTCTCGGAGACTGTGGATCTCCGTCTGCATCTGTGCGAAGCGCTGGTTGATGGTCGGTGGTGGATGTTGGTCTATATGGTCCCGTATCTCTGCTGCGAGATCAGCAACGTCAACGTCTACCTCCTCGTCGGAGTCGATCGGAGCCCCGGCTCGCTGTCGTCTCCAACTCAAAACCCCGATGGCCGATACCTCTAGACCAGCTAAAGAGAAGTTCCTAAACCCTATCTCATCAAAATCGGTCATTGCGGTTATTTCACCCATGGTAATGTCACGACCGTGGTGATGAAGGAGGGAGGTGATGATGTGGCAGAAGGGAGTGCGCACTCGTCCTTGAGTCATAACACTAGATGCATGTAGAATAGTATGAAACATGTGTAGTCCAATGTCAATGTCAAGATGATGGATCAGGGCATACAGAAGGAAGGCATGAAAAGGTCGCATGGTCGCGACATCTCTAGTGGATAGTGGTAAAATACAGCGGACCAGGACTCTGTACAGGGCTTAGTCCTGGGCCTGAAGGTCAACGGACTGAAATCGTCTAGCTACGGGGAGTCTAGTTTCCCTATAGAAATAGGAGTGGAGAGTGTCTAGAGTAATGTGGGAGTAGGGAGCATCAAATGGAGGATCCCTAGGTGGATAGCAACAAAAGGTGGACTGGGAGAGTCGTAGTCCAAGAAATCGATTTAGTAAAGTAGGGGTGATCGACAAGGGTATCCCTTGAACAGTAGTGACAAACATGAGATCGTTCTGTCGAATTATGTTATTATAGAATTCTGCACATAAAGATGTGTTAATTGAATGAGTGCAGAACACTAGATTGTCTAGTTGATAGAAATTTATAACATTCATGGCTAAAAGACAAGATTGGGTGAAGAAGTATCTATTTAGATAGCTAGTTTTGATAGGTTTATAGGTTGTTCGAGCAAACTTATTACACAGTTCTAGAGTTGGAAACCTAGGGTCGGGACTCGGTTTGGTACCGGGGTTCACTTGGTTCGCTCGGCGTTTTCTAATTTAAGAAACATGCATTTATAAAAAAGGAATTAAGAAAATAATTCTAAATGCATAAAAGAAATCATACCGGGGAGGCATTGTAACGCCCCAAAATTTTCCCATATAGAATGTTATGAAATATCATGAAATTCATGAAATAGTATTATGGATATCAGGAAATATTATGAATGCATGAATATGAAACATTATGAAATTCATGAAATATTATCATGGATATTAGAAAATATTATGAATTCATGAATATGAAATAGTATGAAATTCATGAAATATTATTATTCTTATGAAAAATTATGGATTCATGAAATATTATTAATATTATGAAATTTCATGATGGGCTTGGCTTAATGGGCTTTGATATGGGTTAGTGCAAAATGTGATAAAAAGGAGGAAGCAAGGATTGAACCTTGAACCTCCTAGTTGCACTCACCATGTCATAACCAATGAACCAAGCAATGTTTCTTGTAGAGGGAATAAGAAACATGCTTGTTAAAAGCTAGGGAAGTGAAGAGACATGTCTCTTCATGAGAAAAGTATAAATAAGGGAAGTTGGAATAACTTCCTCTTCTTCTTCTTCTTCTTCTTCCCTCTCATCACCGAAATCCCCTTCTCTTCTTCTCTTTTCATTTTCGAAAAAAAAGTGAACCCTAGGGTTTTAACCCTAGGGAATTGGAAGGAGAAAGGAATCCATTGAAGGTTATTGCCCTCTACTAGGGCCAAGGTTGCTAGAGAAGACTAACAAGGGAAACTCTCATCTTCTTCTTCTTTAAGGGTACCCTAAGATTTTAAGAGGAGAAGAAATTCAAGCGAAAGGATGTAAGTATCCCCTCGCCTGCAGTGTAATGGTTATCGTATGTGTTGTTTCCTTGATTGTTTCAAAAGAATGGGGACTTTTTTCCCCTTGGCATGTTTCGGCCACCCCCTTAGGGGAAGGCTTTGGTTCCTTTTTATTACACTAGTAGACCCTTGGAACTTAGGGTATATGTATATGGGGTTTAATCAAAATGTTGTGAACAAAAAAAAAAACCTAGGGTTATATCCTTGTGTGACTTTCGGCCAACCTCAAAGAGGAGGCCTTGATTTCTTCTTGTTACATGTGTAGACCCCTTGGAACTTAGGGTATATGTGTGTGTTGTATCCTTCAAATGTAATGAATAGAAATCTAGGGTTGTCCTTGTATAGGGTTCGGCCACTTCCAAAGGGAAGTGTTTGGCTACTTTTGATACATGAAAAGAACCCTTAGGACTTAGGGTATCCACATATGTGGTGACCCTTCATTTTGTGATGACAACAACTAAGGTTTAGGGTTTGTAAGGGTTTCGGCCAAGGCAATGAATTAGGGTTAAGGAGAGTTGAATTATCCTAGAAAATATTCATGCTTAGTGTATGGTATGATATGGTATACAAGGTGTTTGTATCATTGTTTGTGTGAACGATCAATGCAAAAGTCCTAATCTTTCCCTACTCTTGATGTTTCGGCCAACCCACTAGGACTAGGGTTTGTGAAGGTCAAACTACCCTATGATATATGTTTATGGTTGGGGATGATTATATGTATATGCATGTGGTGTTAAATGGAATGGTTGATATTGAAACCTTAATTGTTAGCATGCTATGATATGTTTATGCATGAGGTGTTTAAATGAGATGTCTGATTGAAATCTTAATTGCTAGCATGCTACCACTTCCTATGATATGAGTATGACCTATGTGACCAAATCTTGTTAGATCTAAAGTATGTTAAGTGGTTGAATTATGATGTATGTATGAGCATGTCTTATAGCCCATGGGGCACACTTATGAAATTGCATGTGATATGTTAAAATGCTTGAACGGATACTCTACTAAGTATGGGATCAAGAGCACCCCTTATGTTGTGTGGTGTGTCCCTCCGGGATCATGAGCACCCTTGAAGAGTGGTGTGTCCTGTAAGAAGTGATTTGGAGTACTCCTTAGCATATATGTAAAAGCATGATAAGTATTTTACTTTTGAAGTTGTGTACCCGACTCGTAAGGGGGTCGTTAAACAAATCCGGGGTGCATGTTAACGTAAGGTCATGGCTCCGGTAGGACGGAAGGGTCCTGCTCTAATTAATTGGTGGCTCGCTACCCCAATTCATTAGGGAACGCGCAATAGTTCCGCGCGATAGTTGGTACACAACAGGGCCCAATATGATATGGATGTATTTTTAAGTAATACCATTATGGAACTGCTTTGAAAAACATTTATTGCATGTGATAGGTATGCTTAAAATTCTATATGCTGCATGCTTAGAAACTTGATGTTTAGTAGGCTATGATGAACTCATGCTTATGTCTTGTTATGTACACACGCTGTATGCTTTCATATGGATTTTGAGAGTAGGACTGGATCCTTACTAAGCTTTTATGCTTACTAGTTATGTGTTGTCTTATGCTGCAGATAAAGGTAAGGAACACATGAACTAAAGGAAGAGGCAGGAAGGCTGAAGATGAGTGGGGTGGTGGCTCGGGAAAGAAAGACTTCTATATCTACATATTTATGTTTATGTTTATGTTCCCTTGACAATAAGTGTTAGTGATTAGGATTGACATGGCATGATAGTGTTGACCTTGGAGGTCTCTTATACTTGATTATGTTATGAGTTACATTACTAGTGATATTATCATGTTATAGAATGACTTTGATAGTTAAACAAGCATGCTCAGTCCTTAGCCCTTGCATTGTTGTTTTAATGCCATGCTAGAAGATAGAAAAAAAATAAGTATGATTTAATTATTACGTAACCCCGCCCCGAGAGTAGATATAAGGGCGGGCGTTACTGGTTGGTATCAGAGCGAGGTTTCCCCTCCACCACACACACATCAAACTTCATCCTGCCGCTTCCAAGTAAGAGATCCTAACCTCGCTTTATTTTATTGCATGTACAGTAATGACATGTATAGAAATGATTAATGCTTGCATAACAAGAAAAGTAGCGTTAATTCTTATGTAGCTTATTTATCACCTGTATGATAGATATGGCTAGAAGACGTAGCAATCGGGGTAACGAGACAGCACCCCCACCTGATATGATGCAAGTGATCACAGATCTGCAGCGTCAGGTCACTGAACAACAGCAGATAATAAACACTCTGATGACCCAGTAGGGGAACACTGCAACCCCGCAGGGAAGTCAGAATGTGATGCCTACTGAGCCTCCAACTGCACAGGCACCCCCGGACACTCCGGTCCGCGGAGTCCGACAGGAGGCCTATCTGATTCAGTGGCAGAGACTGAAGCCGAAAAAGTTCTCTGGCACCTACGAGCCCTGGGACGCCCAGGCCTGGCTCAAGGCAGTTGAGAGCACAATGGAATTATTAGACTGCAAATTTCTGACAACACTGCCCTTGGGTGAGGTGATGCCTCTACCCAAATGCTACGTGCCGCACCGATCGGAATCGCAGATAGGGAACTCTACTGCGATCTGATAGTGCTTGATATGTCAGATTATGATGTGATATTGGGTATGGATTTCTTAAACAAATATGGCGCCTCTATTGAGTGCCGTAAACGAAGAGTCATCTTCCGACCTGAGGCGGAAATTCTGTTCGAATTTATCGGAGAACCGAAGAAGAGGACAAGCAAATTCTTGTCGGCTCTGGAAGCAAGGAAGATGTTAGAAAAGGGATGCTCTGGATTTCTAACTCATGTGGTTGATACCAGTCCTACAGAGGGCCCGAAGCTAGAAGACGTCAAAGTCGTATGCAATTACCCAGAGGTATTCCCCGATGACTTACCAGGGTTAGCACCTGAAAGAGATATAGAATTTGCAATTGAGTTGGTTCCTGGTACTAACCCCATTTCTAAGGCACCATACTGGATGGCGCCGACGGAATTAAAGGAATTACAGGGACAGTTACATGAGCTGCTTGACAAGGGACTCATCCGCCCTAGTCATTCCCCCTAGGGAGCTCCCGTACTGTTCGTGAAAAAGAAGGATGGGTCGATGCGAATGTGTATCGACTATCGGGCGCTGAACAATGTGACTATTAAGAACAGGTACCCTTTACCCAGGATAGATGACCTGTTCGATCAACTGAAAGGAGCCACGGTATTCTCTAAGATTGACTTGAGATCTGGTTATCACCAAGTCAGGGTGAAAAAGGAGGATATACCGAAGACGACTTTCCGAACCAGATACGGATATTATGAGTTCGTAGTTATGCCATTTGGAGTTACCAATGCGCCAGCTATGTTTATGGATTTAATGAATCGGGTATTCTTGGCATTCCTCGACAGATTTGTGATCGTCTTTATCGACGATATCCTTATATATTCGAGAACTTCCGAAGAACATGCTGAACACCTGAGTATAGTACTACAGATTCTTCAGAAGGAATAACTGTATGCTAAATTTTCCAAATGCGAGTTCTGGCTCGATCAAGTATCATTCTTGGGACATGTTATCTCCAAGGAAGGAGTAATGGTGGACCCGACTAAAATTGCAGCTGTGAGTAACTGGACTAGACTCAAGAATGCCAGTGAAATCCGAAGTTTCCTCGGGCTAGCAGGCTATTACAGAAAATTCGTAGAGAACTTCTCTCGGATTGCAGCCCCTATGACAGCTCTTACGAAGAAAGACAAGAAATATATATGGACCGAGGAATGTGAAAAGAGCTTTACTGAACTGAAAAGGAGGCTGACTAGCGCTCCAATATTGACTCTTCCCGAGAGCGATATGGGTTTCGATATGTACAGCGATGCATCCAAACTTGGACTCGGAGCTGTGCTTATACAAAATGGTAAGGTAATTGCCTATGCCTCTAGGCAACTGAAGGAACATGAAAGAAACTACCCTACCCATGACTTAGAATTAGCAGCGATGGTCTTTGCACTGAAAATATGGAGACACTATCTATATGGAACTCAGTGTAAAGTTTATACAGATCACCAGAGTCTGCGATATTTCTTCACCCAGAAAGATCTGAATATGAGACAGCGCAGATGGCTCGAATTGGTCAAGGATTATGATTGTGAGATCCTGTACCATCCGGGAAAAGCCAACAAGGTAGCAGATGCTCTCAGTAGAAAATCATGTGCTGCTTTGATGTCTTTATCAGCTTTGTCACAACCCTTAGGGGAAGAAATTATGAATTACGGGATTGAAATCATATCAGGACAGTTGTCCACCCTGATGATTGCGCCGACATTGTTCGGCGATATTCTGGAAAAGCAGAATCAAGATCCGAGTCTTCAGAGAATCAAGCAAGAGGTTCTCGAAGGCAAGGATGATGGATTTCGGATTTCAGACAGCGGAGTCTTATATCTCCGGGATCGATTATGTATTCCCGACGACTCCGACTTACGGACAAGAATCCTAGAGGAAGCTCACGGAACACCTTATGCGATGCATCCTGGGTCTACCAAGATGTATCAAGATCTGAAGAGCAAATTTTGGTGGTCCGGTATGAAGCGGAATGTAGCTCACTATGTCAGTATGTGTTTGACCTGCCAGAGGGTCAAAGCAGAACACCAGAGGCCTGGAGGAGTTTTGCAACCCCTGTATATTCCCGAGTGGAAATGAGAGGACATCTCCATGGATTTCATCTCTGGGCTGCCTAGAACGACGAATGGATATGATGGTATATGGGTTATAGTGGACAGACTCACCAAGTCCGCCCATTTTCTGGCCATCAGAATGACCTACTCGGTGGAGCAGTTGGCTCAACTGTACGTCAAGGAAATTATCCGACTACACGGGGTTCCCAAGACCATCATCTCGGATCGAGATGGTCGATTTACTACGGATTTTTGGGGACACGTGCAGAAGGCTCTTGGCACGAAGCTGAAATTTAGTACTGCCTTTCACCCCCAGACTGACGGGCAGACTGAAAGAGTAAACCAGATATTAGAGGACATGTTGCGAGCTTGTGCCTTGGATTTCAAGGGAAGCTGGTGTCGATACCTGAGCCTGGCAGAGTTTGCTTATAACAACAGTTATCAGGCTACTATCGGGATGGCACCGTACGAAGCACTATACGGAAGGAAATGCAGATCTCCTATATGCTGGCTTGAGAGTGGTAAAAAGAAGGAGATGGGACTCCCGACGGATATTATAGACGAAACCACTCAGGCTATAAAGAATATTCGCCAGAGAATAGAGACTGCTCAGAGTCGGCAGAAAAGCTACGCTGATAAGCGACGCAGACCATTAGAGTTTGAGGTTGGGGATTCAGTATTCCTGAAAGTGGCCCCTATGAAAGAGGTGATGAGATTCGGAAAGAAAGGGAAGCTGAGTCCGAGATATGTGGGACCGTATCAGATTCTGAGACGGGTAGGCAAAGTGGCCTATGAATTGGAGTTACCGCCAGAAATGTCGGCTATTCACAATGTCTTCCATGTATCAATGCTCAAGAAATGTACCTCTGATGGAAATCAAAGGATAGAACCTCCACCAGTACAAGATCAAGAGAACTTATGTTCCGAACGCCGACCTATACAGATCTTAGATCGGGAAGTTAAAAAGCTAAGGAGCAAGGAAGTACCCTTAGTAAAGGTTCTGTGGCGGAATGAACAATTCGAAGAAGCCACATGGGAACGAGAGGAGGCAATACGATTAAAGTATCCGGAATTATTTTAAAGTTCGGGACGAACTTTTTATAAGGTATGGAGGATTGTAACGCCCCAAAATTTTCCCATATAGAATGTTATGAAATATCATGAAATTCATGAAATAGTATTATGGATATCAGGAAATATTATGAATGCATGAATATGAAACATTATGAAATTCATGAAATATTATCATGGATATTAGAAAATATTATGAATTCATGAATATGAAATAGTATGAAATTCATGAAATATTATTATTCTTATGAAAAATTATGGATTCATGAAATATTATTAATATTATGAAATTTCATGATGGGCTTGGCTTAATGGGCTTTGATATGGGTTAGTGCAAAATGTGATAAAAAGGAGGAAGCAAGGATTGAACCTTGAACCTCCTAGTTGCACTCACCATGTCATAACCAATGAACCAAGCAATGTTTCTTGTAGAGGGAATAAGAAACATGCTTGTTAAAAGCTAGGGAAGTGAAGAGACATGTCTCTTCATGAGAAAAGTATAAATAAGGGAAGTTGGAATAACTTCCTCTTCTTCTTCTTCTTCTTCCTCCCTCTCATCACCGAAATCCCCTTCTCTTCTTCTCTTTTCATTTTCGAAAAAAAAGTGAACCCTAGGGTTTTAACCCTAGGGAATTGGAAGGAGAAAGGAATCCATTGAAGGTTATTGCCCTCTACTAGGGCCAAGGTTGCTAGAGAAGACTAACAAGGGAAACTCTCATCTTCTTCTTCTTTAAGGGTACCCTAAGATTTTAAGAGGAGAAGAAATTCAAGCGAAAGGATGTAAGTATCCCCTCGCCTGCAGTGTAATGGTTATCGTATGTGTTGTTTCCTTGATTGTTTCAAAAAATGGGGACTTTTTCCCCTTGGCATGTTTCGGCCACCCCCTTAGGGGAAGGCTTTGGTTCCTTTTTATTACACTAGTAGACCCTTGGAACTTAGGGTATATGTATATGGGGTTTAATCAAAATGTTGTGAACAAAAACCTAGGGTTATATCCTTGGTGACTTTCGGCCAACCTCAAAGAGGAGGCCTTGATTTCTTCTTGTTACATGTGTAGACCCCTTGGAACTTAGGGTATATGTGTGTGTTGTATCCTTCAAATGTAATGAATAGAAATCTAGGGTTGTCCTTGTATAGGGTTCGGCCACTTCCAAAGGGAAGTGTTTGGCTACTTTTTGATACATGAAAAGAACCCTTAGGACTTAGGGTATCCACATATGTGGTGACCCTTCATTTTGTGATGACAACAACTAAGGTTTAGGGTTTGTAAGGGTTTCGGCCAAGGCAATGAATTAGGGTTAAGGAGAGTTGAATTATCCTAGAAAATATTCATGCTTAGTGTATGGTATGATATGGTATACAAGGTGTTTGTATCATTGTTTGTGTGAACGATCAATGCAAAAGTCCTAATCTTTCCCTACTCTTGATGTTTCGGCCAACCCACTAGGACTAGGGTTTGTGAAGGTCAAACTACCCTATGATATATGTTTATGGTTGGGGATGATTATATGTATATGCATGTGGTGTTAAATGGAATGGTTGATATTGAAACCTTAATTGTTAGCATGCTATGATATGTTTATGCATGAGGTGTTTAAATGAGATGTCTGATTGAAATCTTAATTGCTAGCATGCTACCACTTCCTATGATATGAGTATGACCTATGTGACCAAATCTTGTTAGATCTAAAGTATGTTAAGTGGTTGAATTATGATGTATGTATGAGCATGTCTTATAGCCCATGGGGCACACTTATGAAATTGCATGTGATATGTTAAAATGCTTGAACGGATACTCTACTAAGTATGGGATCAAGAGCACCCCTTATGTTGTGTGGTGTGTCCCTCCGGGATCATGAGCACCCTTGAAGAGTGGTGTGTCCTGTAAGAAGTGATTTGGAGTACTCCTTAGCATATATGTAAAAGCATGATAAGTATTTTACTTTTGAAGTTGTGTACCCGACTCGTAAGGGGGTCGTTAAACAAATCCGGGGTGCATGTTAACGTAAGGTCATGGCTCCGGTAGGACGGAAGGGTCCTGCTCTAATTAATTGGTGGCTCGCTACCCCAATTCATTAGGGAACGCGCAATAGTTCCGCGCGATAGTTGGTACACAACAGGGCCCAATATGATATGGATGTATTTTTAAGTAATACCATTATGGAACTGCTTTGAAAAATATTTATTGCATGTGATAGGTATGCTTAAAATTCTATATGCTGCATGCTTAGAAACTTGATGTTTAGTAGGCTATGATGAACTCATGCTTATGTCTTGTTATGTACACACGCTGTATGCTTTCATATGGATTTTGCGAGTAGGACCGGATCCTTACTATGCTTTTATGCTTACTAGTTATGTGTTGTCTTATGCTGCAGATAAAGGTCAGGAACACATGAACTAAAGGAAGAGGCAGGAAGGCTGAAGATGTGTGGGGTGGTGGCTCGGGAAAGAAAGACTTCTATATCTACATATTTATGTTTATGTTTATGTTCCCTTGACAATAAGTGTTAGTGATTAGGATTGACATGGCATGATAGTGTTTACCTTGGAGGTCTCTTATACTTGATTATGTTATGAGTTACATTACTAGTGATATTATCATGTTATAGAATGACTTTGATAGTTAAACAAGCATGCTCAGTCCTTAGCCCTTGCATTGTTGTTTTAATGCCATGCTAGAAGATAGAGAAAAAAATAAGTATGATTTAATTATTACATAACCCCGCCCCCCGAGAGTAGATATAAGGGCGGGCGTTACAGGTTGGTATCAGATTGAGGAAGCACAAGTGTCACTTGATCTCCTTGGAGGGAAGGAAGTGAGGAAGGAGGATGGTTTTTGGTGTGGGAAGAAGAGGGAGTTCGGGTGCCTTTTATAGGCAGTTTATTGGGGGCGCCCGGGAGCTCCCGGGCGCCCGAGACAGCAGCCTACTGCCTTTGGCAGTAACTAGGGCTGGTTGGGGGTGCTCGCAATACCCGGGCGCCCCGGTCAGGCTGGTCTTTGCAGCTTTTGCTGCTTTAACTGATATGGGGGCGCCCGCGAGGTTCGGGGCGCCCCGATCAAGGGACAAGGGCAGCTTTTTGCTTTGAGAGGAGTGAAAGTAATGGGGGGGCGCCCGAGGAGTCACGGGCGCCCGGATTGAGTATTGATTGGCCTTTTTGTTGTCTTGTCATCATTTGACCATGGTTTAATTGGTTTGACTATGGTTTGACTGTTTTGACTATGGTTTGACTGCTTTGACCATGGTTTAACTGCTTTAACCATGGTTTGACTGCTTTGACCATGGTTTGACTATTGTTAGGTCAATGCTTTTCTAAACTAAAACAACAATACAGTTATGAATTCTGATTAAGTTAAGTTTACTGTCTCACCCAATCTAGGGTTTTCAATCACATTAGCCTTACAGGTTTTGTGAGACAGGTTTTGATAAGTAAAGTTATTTTGAAAAATTATGATTTATTTTGAAAAACTTAAATTAATTTTGAAAACAATTGAATTTATTTTCAAAGAAAATGTTTAAATCTACAACTAACTGAAAATTTGTGTTAGATTCGAATTTGACAAAAAATAATTTGAATTTGAATTTCAAAAATTGGCTTCCAGGTCTTGGCGAGGCACTAGGCCTTCTTTGGTCGTAGCCTTATTGGATCATCAACCCTTTCCTTGACAAAGCCTTTTAATGAGATTTCATTTTCAAAATTAGTCTTTGAAAAATTCTGGTCTAACTAGTTTGGGTTTTGGATCGGTAGTTTCGGCTAGTTTCACCAGTCTAAAGAGACCAAGTAGAGAATACTTGACCTTATTAGAATTGTTAAATCCGACACTTTTGATAGGTTCCGGAAAATTTTTGGAGAATTACCGGATAGGTTCCGAGGCTTCCGAGTCCTTGAACACAAATTTAGGGACTAAAATGTATTGGAATAATTAGTCACAAGGACTAAGATGAGATTAAGTTTAAAACCAAGGGTAGACTTGCGATTTGACAAAAGTGAGTTGGACTAAAATGCAAAAAAAGCCCCTTTTTGTATTAAAGCTCTCGGCTTGCCTCTTCTCTCGCGTGCCCTAGACCCAAGCAGCCGACCCCCTCAAGCCGACGCCTCTCCCTCACGCGACGACCTAAGCCGATACTCCTTCCTCCCCTCGCGAAGCCGCAACCGGCAGCCACCGACCGATCGACTCCTCCTCCCCTTCACGCGTGCCCTAGCCAGGCTACTCCACCCCGATTCTTCCCCTGGCGTCTCGAGCCCTAAAGTGAAGTCGAGGCCTAGCCGACGGCTTCTTGCGTTTTCAACCTCGCGGACGAATGGTGACGCTAGGCTACAGTTGAAGGAGGGTTTGCGGCGTCGAAACCTTGTGAATCTTGTGTCTTCCGAGGATCTCGGTTTGCTTCTACTGATCGTCGGAGCTTTGGAGCATTGTTGGTGATCCTCAAAGGTAAGATAGGATACCATTGGAAATGATTCCATTTAAATTCCAACGATTGGTCTTGTGGTTCTTAGATCAGTAGGTTTAAGATGAAAGTGTTCCATTTTAGAAGCTAAACGTTGGCTTTCAGGGTGTTGCTGTGATCTGTTTAGGTGGGTGTGGTTCTGCCCTTCACCGGATCGGAGCAGAGGTGGCTGTCGGCTACCAATCAGGTAAGGTTTGATTGGTTTAGGGTTGTATTGGAAGTTTCTGTGATTGTTTGGTTTAGATAGGTATTGATTCGATTTCATTATTTAGAGATTGGATGTTGATTATGGTTGATTAATTCTTGTGTTTAAGGATAGCAAGTTAAATGGATTGGATTAAAGAATGTTATTGGGATTAGCATTCGTGTTGGTACCGTAAGGTTAATTTTAGATTTAAACCTAATAACTTAAACTTGATGATTCGGGTTCCGGAAACCTAACCTAAGTCTAATCTTAGGAAGATCGAAATGATTAAGGACTGATCGTTTCATTGGAGTTAATCAAACGGGACAGGATAGCTAAGATGGTCCTAATAAATTGAGATAGCTTGTTTAGCTATAAATTACATTGTATAATAGCTAAAAATATATCCTTTGATACAGGACATTGATTGAGTTTATTATTGCGAAGTATCAGACGGGAGGTTCTCTACGTATTACAGACTTCACATTTGGAGGCGGGTACCCTTTGACTTATCTATCTTGATATTGTCATTCTGTTATGCATAGAATGTTATAGATAGCAGTAAGATTCTACGCTATCCCTGGTTATTATGTCTGTTCTGGATATTGTAGTTTATCCCTGTTTATTATGTCAGTTCTGGATACTTGTTGTTCATCCCGGAGTTATTCTGCTGTTAGTTCCATACAGTCTCAGGTATTATCATATCTATATGTATGCTTAGATATCGGGATGTACCTCTTGCACTTGACCTTGAGAGATCTGTAGTTTCAGGCCAGTATACCTTGTAGGTTACCTGTATTTCCTGTTGTAGGATTTCAGACTGAGACCTAGTATACTGAGGACTTGGGGAGGGAGGTATGTGTATCTATCATACACCATCCTTGCACTGTTGCATGCCGGCGATCAGCGACTCCCTTGTGGTTGAGCCTAATCGTTTCCGGTACATGATATGCACGCACGGCCACTCATGGGTTAGTGGATACCGTAGATGTGTGCATTTGCCCTGTATTGCTCCGTTCGGCCACTATGAGGAGGGTGAGCGCGGGCGTGGTAGCAGCCAGGGTCCCTTCTCGTACTGAGCCACGAGGAGATGAGAGCGGAGCTCCCCCATTACTTGGGGTAGAGGGGTGGTCCTTCGTCAGCATCCTGTCCACTCGGTCACTCAGGAGCAGTGATGGCAGGGTGTACAGTTGTCAGAGCCCTACCTTCAGACGTCCCTATGACAGGTGTACGATGATTCTGTCTGGTGTCAGGGGTGACACATGTCATTGCACCATGTGCATACTTTGCATCGTGCATTGTTTGCTGCACTTATTTGCTGCACTTGTTTGACATCGCATATACTGGAGACTTGTTATCTGTGCTTATATGTCTATTGGTATTCCACTGGTATTTCTTACCCTCTGTACAGGTTAGATGGATTCAGGTATGTATCTACCCAGTATGTTCAGTACTAGTCTTTCCCTACTGTTGATATGAGTCTGTATTAGCTGAACTCTTATTGTTGGTATAACCTTCTATGCATATCTGTTGGGTATTCGCTGAGCTATGGACTCACCCCGTTGCCATATATATTTATTTCAGGTTGATGTCTGCGAGGAGATCCCGAGCCGCCAGTCCCCAGCTCCCGAGGAGCCCTTTTTGGTTTTCCTTGTTTTGTTATGGACCCTGTAGCATTCCTATGCTTCCGCTGTATGTTTTGAACATGTATGCACGTTCTGTTTGAAGGTATTGTACTTTTGAGTCCTATGTTGGACTTCGTTCGGTTTTGGCTTTGTTCCTGCCCCCTGGCAGCTCAGGTGAGTCCGGATTTGGTTTTTCGATAGATATAATCATATAATTGTTGTTTCTGCATATATCTGAGGCCTGAGGCCCTTTAAACTGCGTGGTTGTGTTATATTATCTGTGTGTATGTGTAAATTGTCCGCCGGACAGGGGAGGTGCTGTCCGATTTTCTATTGGATCAGCGGCTCTTGGGTCTCGGGGCGTGACAATTTATTTTGGTATCAGAGCTCAGGTTGTCGGATACCTTGAGTGCTTTTGGATTTACGGTGTTTATCTGGTACCAATTTATTTTGGTATTTTTGGTATCAAGCCCAGGATGCGGGATACCATCGATTCGTGGATTTCTCGGAATTTAAATCTGACACTGAACTGGTAGGTGTCGGAGCTCGGGTTTGATGTTATTCATCCGAGTACATTACGGATTTTTAAAGCCGTGGTTCGATGCGACGGCAATTTGGGGACTTGGCAGCGACAGGACTTCTCCAGGCGGCAAAAGGTATATCTTTCTAATACTATCTTAGCTTTAATGCTCAGTATTAGATTTTGGATGGTTAGACTATCCCAGCTGGTGGGATCATATATTATGCTGGATGAATAGAGATATGTAGACTTGGTTTAGTTGGATTGACATTTGTCAATCTATCCTATTCGTGATCGTTCATGTGAGCGATTAGTGACATATTGCGGATGAGATCTTAGAGCAGAGAATGTTAATTCTCTAGTAGCCCCGATTGTTGAATCGGAAAGCCAAGGTCGAATATGTCGACAATCTATTGGAGGTTTATTATTTTGATCCTTCTAGACCTTACTATTTATAGTATGTGTTCTAGCTATTGTTAGCTAAGCGAGAACTAGGGATTGCTTATTGTTGTTGGCTCGATCAGCTTAGGATCGACTTACCCTAGTTCAAGGAGTTTCAGACAGTTGGGTCGTTCGTGCCTAGTTAGGTGACCTGGAAGGCACGTGTATAGTGCATGACCTATTTTAATGTAGAAGGGTAGCATGAGCTACATATTATGATCGTTAGTGGATTGTTACATCCTATTCCCTGATAACTTTGACCATGAATCACCTGTACCATGTTGATGACCTAGAGGGTACAGCTTGATTGGTGACTTAGGCCGATACAGAAAAGTGTGAAGCTAGTTGCTTGACACTTATTGGGTTACCGCTTGTACTGGGTTGAATAACTAAAAAGGTATATACGGACTTATGATTTGCGTGGAGGCAAATCACTTATAAGACTAGGTCACCTCTAGTTAGATATTATTGCGGACAACCTGGGGAAAAATAAAAGAATTGTTTTATGAGTATGTTGAGATACTCCTGAGAGATAGCATGTCTCTATCTCCTTGTTATGGAGTAGGATCTTAGAGGGTTTTGACCATAGAGTGGAGGAATTAGACTGTAATGGATTACGAAGCGATGGTCGGTGTGATTTGCTAGTTGCTACTCTATGCTATGAGAGATCTTGACTCATAGATTAGGTGTAGATTGTTGGATAATCTCGATGGTGCATCGGGATGTACGATCCGCTAGGGTGCGGAGGATGTGGAGTTAGCTGTATCCTTATCTTCGGTGAAATGTTGGACGTTAATCAGGAGGTCAAAGATGACCATTGGGTTTTTTTGTTAATATACTCCCATAGTGGACCTACTAGTTGAACGGATGATAAGGTTGTGATCACCGTGGACTTTCTAGTTGGTGTTGAGAGGTTGATTGAGATTGACGAATCTCTATAATATGTTGTGTTTTGGGAATTCTATTAAGTGAGATGGACCTGTCAGATTTGTAGTTTGGTGATGGATCATTTAGTGCATATATGATCTTTTTGTGGATGGAGTTGGAACTCAGAGGTTTCTGAACCTTGAGCGAAGGAATCGGAGAATATTGGGTTACGAGCCGATGGTTGGTCGACTCGTTCATTGCACGCGATTCTATGAGAGATTTTGACTCATAGATTGAGTGTTCGTGGTTTGATAATCTCGATGGTACGTCGAGATGTGCGATCCATTATGGTATCGAGAGGTGGATTGAGATTGACGAATCTCTATGATACGTTGTACTTTGAGGATTCTATTAGTGGACATGGACCTATCGGATTGTAGTCTTTTTGATGGATTATAAGTGGATAAATGATCTTTCGGTGGTTGATTATTTAGAAAGTCTGTTATTGATAGCAGCATATGGTACGACATATTGGCACAACCTCTAAATTATTTGTTATCTTTTGATGGTCTATTAGAGGATATATATATATACATATATATGACGTTGATGTTTGGGAGGATGTTATTGACTTGGAGATACTTGGGTGATATACATGAATTAGAACGTTTTACGTTCGAGGATCGGAGTATAGACTTGGCGCCAGAGATCTTAGGATTGAGTACCCTGGAAGGTGTGATGATCGACTGGTTGTTTGGATGTATCTGGTTATCGGATGATTACCTCTGGATTGATAACTCCAGTTGATCCGTAGCAGTGTAATCTTAGGGTATCAGACGAAGTGGTTACTAATGATGAGTACGAACGTGTTTAGCTGCTAGTGTGTGGCATATGAGGAATGAAGGAAATTTGGGGACCAAATTTTTATTAGTGGGGGAGGATGTTAAATCCGACACTTTTGATAGGTTCCGGAAAATTTTTGGAGAATTACCGGATAGGTTCCGAGGCTTCCGAGTCCTTGAACACAAATTTAGGGACTAAAATGTATTGGAATAATTAGTCACAAGGACTAAGATGAGATTAAGTTTAAAACCAAGGGTAGACTTGCGATTTGACAAAAGTGAGTTGGACTAAAATGCAAAAAGCCCCTTTTGTATTAAAGCTCTCAGCTTGCCTCTTCTCTCGCGTGCCCTAAACCCAAGCAGCCGACCCCCTCAAGCCGACGCCTCTCCCTCACGCGACGACCTAAGCCGATACTCCTTCCTCCCCTCGCGAAGCCGCAACCGGCAGCCACCGACCGATCGACTCCTCCTCCCCTTCACGCGTGCCCTAGCCAGGCTACTCCACCCCGATTCTTCCCCTGGCGTCTCGAGCCCTAAAGTGAAGTCGAGGCCTAGCCGACGGCTTCTTGCGTTTTCAACCTCGCGGACGAATGGTGACGCTAGGCTACAGTTGAAGGAGGGTTTGCGGCGTCGAAACCTTGTGAATCTTGTGTCTTCCGAGGATCTCGGTTTGCTTCTACTGATCGTCGGAGCTTTGGAGCATTGTTGGTGATCCTCAAAGGTAAGATAGGATACCATTGGAAATGATTCCATTTAAATTCCAACTATTGGTCTTGTGGTTCTTAGATCAGTAGGTTTAAGATGAAAGTGTTCCATTTTAGAAGCTAAACGTTGGCTTTCAGGGTGTTGCTGTGATCTGTTTAGGTGGGTGTGGTTCTGCCCTTCACCGGATCGGAGCAGAGGTGGCTGTCGGCTACCAATCAGGTAAGGTTTGATTGGTTTAGGGTTGTATTGGAAGTTTCTGTGATTGTTTGGTTTAGATAGGTATTGATTCGATTTCATTATTTAGAGATTGGATGTTGATTATGGTTGATTAATTCTTGTGTTTAAGGATAGCAAGGTAAATGGATTGGATTAAAGAATGTTATTGGGATTAGCATTCGTGTTGGTACCGTAAGGTTAATTTTAGATTTAAACCTAATAACTTAAACTTGATGATTCGGGTTCCGGAAACCTAACCTAAGTCTAATCTTAAGAAGATCGAAATGATTAAGGACTGATCGTTTCATTGGAGTTAATCAATACGGGACAGGATAGCTAAGATGGTCCTAATAAATTGAGATAGCTTGTTTAGCTATAAATTACATTGTATAATAGCTAAAAATATATCCTTTGATACAGGACATTGATTGAGTTTATTATTGCGAAGTATCAGACGGGAGGTTCTCTACGTATTACAGACTTCACATTTGGAGGCGGGTACCCTTTGACTTATCTCTTTTGATATTGTCATGTGATTATGCATAGACTGTTATAGATAGCAGTAAGATTATACGCTATCCCTGTTTAGTATGCCTGTTCTGGATACTTGTTGGTTATCCCTGTTTAGTATGCCTGTTCTGGATACTTGTGAGTTATCCCTGAGTTATTATGCCTGTTCTGGATATTTGTTGTTCATCCCTGAGTTATTCTGCTGTTAGTTCCATACAGTCTCAGGTATTGTCATATCCATTTGTATGCTAGAGATCGTGGTATTGTCTCCTGCATTTGACCTTGAGGGGTTGGTAGTTTTCCGGTCAGTATACTTTGTAGGTTACCAGTATTTCCTGTTATAGGATTTCAGACTGAGACTTAGTATACTGAGGACTTGGGAGGGAGGTATGTGTATCTATCATACACCATCCTTGCACTGTTGCATGCCGGCGATCAGCGACTCCCTTGTGGTTGAGCCTAATCGTCTTCCGGTACATGACGGCACACACGGCCACTCATGGGTTAGTGGATACCGTAGATGTGTGCATTTGCCCTGTATTGCTCCGTTCGGCCACTATTGGAGGGTGAGCGCGGGCGTGGTAGCAAGCAGGGATCCCTTCTCGTACTGAGCCACGAGGAGATGAGAGCGGAGCTCCCCCATTACTTGGGGTAGAGGGGTGGTCCTTCGTCAGCATCCTGTCCACCCGGTCACTCAGGAGCAGTGATAGCAGGGTGTACAGTTGTCAGAGCCCTACCTTTTCAGACGTCCCTATGACAGGTGTACGATGATTCTGTCTGGTGTCAGGGGTGACACATGTCATTGCACCATGTGCATACTTTGCATCGTGCATTGTTTGCTGCACTTATTTGCTGCACTTGTTTGACATCGCATATACTGGAGACTTGTTATCTGTGCTTATCTGTCTACTAGTATTCCACCGGTATTTCTTACCCTCTGTGCAGGTTAGATGGATTCAGGTATGTATCTATCCCAGTTTGTTCAGTGCTAGTCTTTCCCCTTCTGTTGATATGAGTCTGTACTAGCTGAACTCTTATTGTTGGTATAACCTTCTATGCATATCTGTTTGGGTATCCGCTGAGCTATGGACTCACCCCGTTGCCATATATATTTATTTCAGGTTGATGTCTGCGAGGAGATCCCGAGCCGCCAGTCCCCAGCTCCCGAGGAGCCCTTTTTGGTTTTCCTTGTTTTGTTATGGACCCTGTAGCATTCCTATGCTTCCGCTGTATGTTTTGAACATGTATGCACGTTCTGTTTGAAGGTATTGTACTTTTGAGTCCTATGTTGGACTTCGTTCGGTTTTGGCTTTGTTCCTGCCCCCTGGTAGCTCAGGTGAGTCCGGATTTGGTTTTTCGATAGATATAATCATATAATTGTTGTTTCTGCATATATCTGAGGCCTGAGGCCCTTTAAACTGCGTGGTTGTGTTATATTATCTGTGTGTATGTGTAAATTGTCCGCCGGACAGGGGAGGTGCTGTCCGATTTTATATTGGATCAGCGGCTCCTGGGTCTCGGGGCGTGACACTAACACTTTGTAAAAAAGTCCAAGTAGGTTAAAGATTAACTGAACATTTGGTGAGAAAATTCAAATGGGTCAAAAGTTAACTGTACATTTTGTAAGGAAGCCCTGGCAAGTCATGGATAACTGAATGTTGGGCAACGAGAAGTCTCAACAGGTTACAGATGACTGGATGTTGAGCGAGGAAAGTCCTGGTGGGTTGAGGTCAACCGGATACAAGGTGAGACACGATTTTAAACTTGAAAAGGTTGAATTTAGGGTTGTCAATCGATTGGTAAAAGATAACAATCGATTGGTAAACCATAAACTCTGATTTCTAGTTTAGGGTTAGGAAATCGATTGATCCAAACCAATCGATTGTGGCAATCGATTAGAGGCTTGTTTTTGCAAGCACATGAAGGTACTGAATCGATTGTACTAATCGATTAAGCCTGGTCAATCAAATAAGCTAGTTGATGGCAGTGTATTTTCGTGAGCATATAATGGTGTTGAATTGATTGGCCTAATCGATTCAGGCTTATCAATCAATTAAGTTAGTCGATTAACAGTAAGTTTTTACGGGAAAAAAATCAGAATTGATTGACTTAATCGATTGATAGGGCGAAAATAGCCGTTTTATAGGTTTAAATGGTTGAATATGACGTAACAATCGATTTAGACTTGTCAATCAATTAGGTTAATTGATTGATAGTGATTTTTTGCGAGAACAAGTTTTGATTGGCTTAATCAATTAGAAATTGTTAATCAATTTGTAGGGCGAAAAAGAATCGTTTTGCTGGTTTAATCAGTCGGATCTGACGTAACAATTGATTGAAAAGTCTAACAGGAAGTTGACAAAGGAAAAGGTTTAAGTAAGTCATGGAGGGTCGGACAGTTGATGACTACAAGTTCAATCAAAAGGTTGACAAATGAGAAGTCTAATGGAAAGTTGGGAAAGTAAAAAAAATCTAAGTTGATCAAAGTTAACCAAATATTTGATAAGAAAATACAAGTAAGTCAAAGATTGGGTTGATTGGACACTTAGTGTGGAAGTCCTAGTAGGTCAAGGATGATCGGATGTTGGGCAACGAGAAGTCTTAATAGGTCACGGATGATTGAAAAATCCAAGTCAAAGATTGGGTTGACTTGAGACTTAGTGAGGAAGTCCTAGCAGGACAAGGATGATTTGATGTTGGGCAACAGGAAGTCTCAATAGGTCATGGATGACTAGATGTTAGCAAGGAAAGTCCTGTTAGGTTGAGGTCAATCGAATACTATGTGAGATACAAATTCAGCCTCTAAATTTAGGGTTATCAATCGATTGATGAGAGATGACAATCGATTGGTAAATCCTAAACTCAAATTTTGAGTTTAGGGTTGAGTAATCGATTGACACAAACCAATCAATTGAAGGCTTGTCTTCACAAGCACATAAATGTGTTGAATTGATTGGCCTAATCGATTGTGCTAGTCAATTGACAGTGTGTTTTCGTGAGCACCAAATGGTGCTGAATCGGTTGACTTAAATTGATTCAGTCTTGTCAATCGATTATGCTAGTGGATTGGCAGTGAGTTTTTGCTAGGATAGAAAGCTTTACAATCGATTCACTCAATCAATTAGAAGTTGTTAATCGATTAGTATGATTCACCAATCGATTGATAGGGTAAAAAGAGTCATTCCATAGGTTTAAACGGTCAAATTTAATGTGATAATCGGTTGGAAATAAGATCAATTGATTGAGAAACATAAATCAACCTGAAAGCAACTCTTAAAAGGGGTTCTCGTGAAGATTTGAGCACACAACTCTTGAGGGTTTTAGGAAGAAGTGTTGTTCCATTTCGAAACCAACAAGAGATAATTCCAAACAATAAGAAAGTGTTCAAAGCATGATTCGTGTAAAGTTATTTGTATTCATTTTATTTGTTTTTATTTCTTATATTTCTTGTGTTCAAAAGTGTACGATACTTTTCCGCCTCCAAAAGGTTTTCGAGAAGAAGGTTTTCATAGTGAAATTGTGATAGTTGGTGTGGATTTTTTGGATTAGTCACTTTAAGGATGAATACCAAGTAAATCCATATATAATGCATGTGAAGTGAGTTAGAGACCAGATTTCGTTGCGAATTCAAACAACGACAATGACAAGCTCACAAGCAGCGATAAAAATTATTTACCCATCCTAGCTCATTGCTACTCTAACAAATTTGGGATCTTAAAAAGGCAGAAAATTCATTTTTTTTTATTTTTTTTTAAAAATATAAGTCCATTGTTATCGATCCAAGTTCGAATGCAAAAACGAGCGGAGAATGTTTTTTAATTTTTTTAAATAAATGTTAAAGGCCTATTCTTTATTTCTTAAACAAGAGGATGATAAAAAAAATATAAGACGTTCCTTCGATATTTGAAATAGCAGATATTGATTAAATTTCCTAATAAATCAGAATTTAAATTAGCAGATACTGATAAAAAAACTTACTAGAGAATTTTTTAATAATAATTGCTCTCCTTGTTTCCTCTTAATTAACATATAATATTTACGTAATCATTGCCGCTTATCTATTGCCAAAGAGCACAAAAGCCAGATCCTTTTAATTGCCGGAACATTAATGGACAAGACGCTGCTGGTGCCTGCCCGGTACCGGACACCGTGACCCCGCCGTGGGCCCTACCTTTATCTGCTAATGGTCCCCACCGGCGCGACACCGCAGCGTTTTGAGGACGGCACGTGTGTACGACGCGCGTCGCAGATGATCCGCCACCGTGATGGGGGAAGCGAAAGCGGTGGGCCCCTGAACCGATCCTGAGTGGCCGTCCGATCTCTGAGGGCCGGCTGCATCGACGCTCACGTGGCCGATCCTTACTGGCCTTCTAACAACGCCCGTTAAAACCGCACTGCGGAGGTCCTGGGATTCCTGCGGAACAGGATAAGAATTGCAAGGCAAAGTTGATGGAAGTAAAAAAGAGTGAAGATTGGAGATGAAAGTGGTGGACTAGGATAACACTATGCGATCCGAGGGGACAGGAGAACACGAAGAGCCGGCACTGCTGGGCGTAGCAGAGACAGCGAAAAAGAAAAAAAAATAAATAAAAATAAATAAACATTAAAAAATAATTAAAAAAACGGAGTAGGTGAAGTCGGTAGTGGTTCTCCGGTCCCACGTTGTCCGACCACTTCCTGTTCTTCCTCGCGGTGCATCACGGATTCTTCCTCGCTCGCTCGCGTCGTCGTCGTCGTCGGCGCGCCCGGAGGAGGACCCTGATCGCTGGGGCGTCAGTTTGGTAGGTGGATGGAGAAGGAGCTCGGATTTGGTGGATAGCGTGCCTTCTCGGTCGGTTCCGCTGGTGGAATAGTGCTGCGGCTGTTCCTTGGTTCGGGTGCTTCCTGCTCGTCCATGAAGTGAGGTTTGGTTTTGTCTTTGGTGGTTGTGATTGGTTCGGTTTCTCTCTTTTCGCAGTGTCGGTGTTTGGGCGATTGGATCTGCTTTCGGAGCTCTGGGCTGGTTTTCCTTTCTCCTTGATTTGACTTTCGAGATGGTTGAGTTGGGTGCGCCTGAGGATTGACGGGAGAGACATTTGGTGGTTGAGGACTGCGAGAACGTCGGTGAGTTTCTCATTTGGCTGTGTTCTTTGACTCAGGTCTGCGGCGGAGAGTTCTTGCTAAAGGTGGCGCGTTTCGGTGAATCCGGACGAGACGAAAAAGAGACGACTTCAGACATTCAGCGGGCGTTAAAGAACGAACCTCCGACTATGTCAAATATTGCGCGTCTCGAGTCTCTTCTGCTAGGGTTTGTTTGTCAGGAGCAAAAGCGTCAAATTTGGCGACGAGAGTTCAGTGGAATTATAGGCGTGGCGTCTTTTGCGTAATAATAGAGGCTTGCTTGGCCTTTTGCTACGGTTTGCATGAGGGTGGAGTTTTCGCTGCTGCTTTGCAGTTAATGCCACGATAAGAAGGGCTTTCATTGCGGTGATATATAAGCTTTCTGGGTGAAATTTCAGCCATTCTCATGTCTTTGATGCCTCCAAGTAGGTCATCCTCAAGTCACGATTCAGGTGACTCTTTCATAGCGCTTCTAATATATTTAGCAACCTGATTGTCTTCTTCAATACTTATAACTTATTTTGTATATGGCCCATACTTTCTTCATCCTCTTGGTTTCTTCGGCTTACTTGTGATTTTTTGCTTAAGCATTATTACTCCTTAGAGAAGGTACTATGTGAGGTAACAATAGTTTCATGGTTTACTAAACTATTTTGGATCCACTGGAATCCACTTTCCATTCGTCTATTGTTGATCTGTCAAACCTCTTTTCTATCATGGTGTGTGTTTTGGACAAATTTTGTTATCTTCTTTTGTACCCCTTATGTTCATTCTTCCAGACATAGCTCATATTTATAAATTAATCTCAGGATGCTAAATTTTTCCCCTTTTTGGGGTTGACAAATTAACGATTTGAACACACTCCTTCAGTTATTGAGACACCCATACGGATGGTAGACATATCCCTTCCGGTAGCATCGTCACCGTTTTACTTTTGATATCGATCTATGACTCAAAATTTAAGATTTTGAGTCTTGGCAAACTTTTGAAGCGTTGGAACACTTTAGAGAGGAGAGATAAAGAACACGAAAGGAGAACTCGCAACTTGAGAATTGAGTGAATTGAGCAAGAGAAGATAGAATTAATTTATAAGGGCGAAAGGTTTCTTCCAAGTGAAAAACACCCTCAAAGGGTGAAAAGGCAGCTTTATAAAAGGTATGCCTTTTTCTACAAAATTGCCATAATTAATTAAATTATTATATCAGGTCTATGATTGGTCGTTCATGTGAATTTAGCTTGCAGTTCTATACTAGGCAACTTTGTATCTCGAAAATCAGTTGTTAAAATGACCGATCTTGGCTAACATATGGATACTTTTTGTTACGAAACGAGTGAAAATGGTTCACAGCCTAAGGGCTAATTCAAGTTCCTCTTTCTGTGGAATAAGTGGTGCAAGTGTTTTCTGTTACAGCAAGAGCCACATCTGCATTCAGTGGATCAACTGATCACAGAACTCCTGTTTGCGATATTTGATCACTGCCAAGCTGCTTCTTCATTGGCTGCATTTATTGTTTGCTATTTGCACCGCTGCATACAGCCCATGAGAGTCGAGGAAGGTATCATACTAACTGCATGAGGACCATAGCTTTAGGCCAAGTCTAATGCGTGTTCTCCACAAGTTTCGTCTTCTCCAAATTCCAACTATATTCATGGTACAATTTCAAGATGATGGAGCATAATTAATTATTAATTAATTAATTTCTATCCTTTTCATAGCCTAATTGCAAAAACTCCATCCCTGATTGTAGTTGATTTCTCACCTCCTTAGCGGTCCCACACAAATTGACATTTACACATTCTTGAGTTAGCGTTAATGTATTCACGTTCATGAACCTCACTCATATTCAAGCCCATATCTTTATCTGATTTAATCGCGTCAACCCTTTGTAACTTGAATAGTCTCGGACATTAATTTGTTATTCACTCGAGAAATTGGGTTACAATGATCTACTCGTAAAATAGCCGTCAATGTCCCTATTTGGTTTGTTGGTTATGAAAACCAATTTCCAACATTTAATATATGCATCCAAATGAGATTGTTCATCTATTTTCTAGACAGGTCCTCCTTCAGTAAAGATACTTTTTTGATTGCTTGTTTGTAATACTATAGACTGAGTTAGGTTACAAAATTCCTTGTTTATTGTCATCAATCATTATTCATAGTCCTTGATTTATGTCCTCATTTGGTTATAGAATTTATGTATATAGGTTGCTTTCAAGATGTATTGTACGCTGAGCTGTGGAAGGCATGTGCTGGGCCTATGGTTTCTCTACCTTGTGTAGGAGAAAGAGTTTATTACTTTCCTCAGGGTCATATGGAACAGGTACTTGAAAGATTTTAAATATCTTTATTTGTCTAGCTAGTTTTTTTTTTCAGTAAAGCTAGCCCAAATTTCTCACACATTTAATTTTTTTTCTGAAAAATTTTCAATTTCCATCTTCTATGGCAAAAGGTGATACTGTTAGCCTTAGGCACCCAGTATCGCTGCCTCCGACTAGATACAGGTAGGTAAATCATGGAGGGTTTCACCCAGGAACAATAGCACATGCAAGGAAAATTTCAATTTCCATCATCAGGATACTACAATGTTGATCATTTCAAATCGTGCATGTTTGAATGATTTACAACACATCAGATTCTAGTTATGCCATCTCTGTTCTTTTGAACAAATTGATCTGTAATTCCATTATGCATGTAGTGAAACCTTTTTTTTTCTCGATGATTTTATTTATGAGATAATTATATTAAAGTAGCTATATTGATTTATTTCCCATTTGGTAGAATGACTTGAGGTAGATGCTCATAACTGTGATTGATTTCTTTTCCTTCTGTATTGCAGCTTGAAGCATCAATAAATGAGGAGCTTAACCCAAAGATGCCCTTGTTCGATCTTCCATCAAAGCTTCTGTGCAGGGTAGTACACATTCAACTTCAGGTAAGCTATTTGAATGGATTCTTTTGATGACTAATTGATGTCTTTCATCTTTCATCCTTAAAGCACTGGTGAACTGAATGCTCCTTTTTTACATTCAAATATATGTAGGTTGAACCAGACACTGATGAAGTATATGCACAGATCACACTGCATCCTGAAGTAAATGTAAGTATTTCTGTATATGTGTACCTCATGATGCCTCCACAATGTATATCATTTAGAAGTTTTACGTTCTCTCCTTTTTTTAGTTTGAACATGTTCCTAATCATTTCATTCTTTATATATGCTGATAATGCTATGGTAAAGTGGATTTTGAGTTTTGGATGCTAATTAGGTAGTAAAATGAAGTCTTGGTTTTCACCTTGGCGTAATCACATAATTAAATCTGACTGATTTGCTTCCACCTGATTATGTGATTCTCTTTGTTGCTATTATGATGTACTGGCAAGACTATTGATTGTTCTACTGATCTATTTTTCTTATATCTTTATGCTAATCAGCAAGATGAGCTCACTAGTCCAGATCCTCTACTATTGGATCTGCAAAACAGCAGTGTCCAGTCTTTCTGTAAGATCCTAACTACATCCGACACGAGCACTCATGGGGGATTCTCAGTTCTTAGGAAGCATGCAGATGAATGCCTTCCTCCACTGGTCAGTTGGTTTTAAGAAATATGAACTGATTGTGTGACCAACTCAATATTAAGATATATGGACTGTGTATCTGACCAACCAACAGTTGCCATATTAATCCAGAAAATGTTTAGAAAGTTTCAGCTTTGAATTTTCTTCAATATCTCTGTTTAGGATATGTCCCAGAATCCACCTTGCCAAGAGTTGGTTGCCAAAGATCTTCATGGAAATGAGTGGCATTTTCGTCACATCTATCGAGGTATATAACACACCAAATTGCTGATATGTTCATATAACTCAAAATCTCACCCTTTGTTGTTTGACCCCTAATAAATTTCTTTTTTATCAGGATCAAATGATTTGTTTTCAGGCTTCTTTGCAATGAAAATTTAATTTTTGTTTCCTGGCCTCATAAAAAGGCGTATCTATGACATGAATTGTAAAATTAATGTTTTACTTCATAATTTGAGAATTTCATAATCTGCTTTGGATATTTTAGTCGTCTGCTGTTTATACACGACAATGTTTAATATTACTCGTATAGTTGAGCTAGATAACTGTGATATTTTGCAAGTTTTTCAATCTACCAGAATTAATAAGTGCTATACGTTAATTGGAGTTCCTACTCTTCTTCCAGGGCAGCCAAGACGTCATTTGCTTACAACTGGTTGGAGTATCTTTCTTAGCTCTAAGAGATTGGTAGCTGGTGATGCATTTATTTTTTTACGGTACAAGATGTACTATCAGCCATGTTTTTTTCCCCCTTCCATTTATCTTCCATGATGGATTTTGTAGTTGTGGTTGTTTTTCTTGGATAAGTTCTCGCAGAGGTGAGAATAATGAGCTTCGAGTCGGAGTTAGAAGACTTAAGAGCAGACTAAACAACATGGCATCATCAGTCATATCCAGTCATAGCATGCATCTTGGAGTGCTAGCTACTGCATCTCATGCTATTGCTACTGGGACTCTTTTTTCCGTTTCCTATAAACCAAGGTTAGATATAAGTACTTTTAAATTTCCTCTCGTTGTGATATTATTTTCTCTCTCAGCACATGCATGATGATGATTGGCCTGTATTTTCTAATCGTAGCTGTAGTTTTACTAATAAAAGGTTTCTTAAGCTTATAAGTTTGCCAACTTTGATTTTCTACATTGGTTTGGAGTTGGTTGTCTTCATACCTGTTTTTTCCCCGCGTGTAATGACTACTCATATTTGTGTAGGTCGTAAATGAAAAAGAATGTAATTATCGTTTTGTTTTCAGGACAAGCCAATCAGAGTTCATTATAAGTGTCAACAAATATCTTGAATCCAAGACTTACAAATTCACTGTTGGGATGAGATTCAAGATGAGATTTGAGGGCAAGGAAGCTCTAGAGAGAAGGTGCGTGTTAACTGTATATTAAGTTATTAATGAACATGAAAATTGTCCAATTTAATCTGTATCTTAAAAGGTAGTGTCTTAATATGTTAATAGGTTTAGTGGCACTATCACTGGTGTTGACATGACACCATCTCAGTGGGCAGATTCAGAATGGCGATCTTTAAAGGTTTTATTGAGTGTTATGCTAATCAGTACTTTAGATCAACATACTGAATTCCTGGTTTATTGCCTTTATTATTTGGAACCGTAACTTTCTAAATTGGTTTCTAGGTTCAATGGGATGAATCTTCCATCATAGCCCGGCCAGACAGGGTTTCACCATGGGAATTGGAACCACTTGTGGCAGCTAATCCAACAACCTCTCAATCAGTGCAGAAAAACAGCAAACGGACAAGAACATCTGTTTTACCTGCTATAAGAACAGATTCTGCTTCAATATTTGGTATAATGGTCCTAACCTTTATAGCTACTGTCACTATATACATATTTGATATCCTATTTGTTTGCTTTTGTCTTGATCCTATTCTCTTAAAGTAGTTTACACGAGATATCATTAGTTATGTCAGTTGGACCTATAGACCTGTGCAACACAAGGAGGGAGTGTTTTCATCTGCTTCTGTTAAGTTTGATTATGCCATGTCCTCAAGCCACCATAAGCCTTATCTCCACTGGGTGAGACCGGCTATATGAATATTTCTATGTCATTGAATTTTATCCCTTATTATATCATCTATATTTAAATAAATTTTATTAGGTTTTATCGTTGCAACATGAAATACTTTGATGGTGAAAAATTGTCACCTTGAAATTGTTGTGTATGAAATACAAATATTTTACTAATGAAGAAACTTAAAGGTGTTGGTAAACATATGAAATCCTGTTTTTTTTTAACAGTAAATATGCAGAAGAATTTCATGGTTTCCATACATTAAAATGTCTAAAGTACTAATCCTAGCAGTTCTTTGGCTTTATAAAAACGATAGGAAAGTTTTTTAATGATCCACTGGTAGAGACAATTACCTGTTTGAGTTTCCAAGAGACAAACATGTAGCTGTTTTGACTTCTGATAGTATCGTCTCGTTCCTTGTTTTAGGTTTGTGGCAAGCAGCCCCTTGTGAGAGTGCCCAATCTTTATTATTTTCTCGGTTGCAGAAAGGACAAGAACTGCATACACCATCCATGCCATCATCTCTGTTCTCATCTGCATCTAATCTGGAGCATAGGCAATCAACAATTGGCAGTGCCACATGCCGGCCAATTACGACAAAACATTGCGATTCCTGTGTGGAAATAACTGAGAAAGAAAACAAAAGGCAGGAAACTAGTTCAGACTGGAGTCTATTTGGATTTAAGCTAGTGAAGAGCTCTATTTCAGGGGAAGTTTCTCCAGTAACTGAAGGTATCGTCGAGGAACTACTGGCAGCGTCTATCGATGTGGAATCAGAGCTTCATTGTGAGCCGGAAAAGTCACGCTTAAGGTCACCTCTGGAAACTCAATGCAGGCACTTGAGGAGCTGCACCAAGGTTGTAAGAACATCTTTCAATTTTCTTTTTGCAGAGTGATAGGTGCTACAACAGACTACTATTTATTATTTATTATCCACATATTCGATTTGCAGGTTCATATGCATGGAATGGCAGTTGGCAGGGCAGTTGATCTGACCAGATTACATGGATATGGTGAACTTCTTCGGAAGCTGGAAGAGATGTTTGATATTGAGGGAGAGCTTTCTGGCCCGGTAAAGAGGTGGGAGGTCGCGTACACAGATGATGAGGGCGACACGATGATGGTCGGCGATGATCCCTGGAAGTAAGAACTTAAACCCTTTCTGCATAAACTACATACACGACAGAAACCTACAAGAAACAGATTTGTTTAATTTGCACTTCAAGTAACCATTACCACTTGCAGTGAGTTCTGCAGCATGGTAAGAAAAATGCATATCTACACATGCGATGAGGCGAAAAGGCTCACACCAAGAGTGAAATTTCCGAACATGAAATTGTCTGGTTGAACTCCAACTAGCTAGCTGACCCTGTATGCCAGTGATGAACAAGGTAATGCACCAATGCGTGTTCGATTAAAGGTTCCCCTTCTTTTGTGTTGGCACAGGACAAAGAAATGGATTCTTCCAAGCTTATAAGGTGTCTACTTGGCGTAGTTGTTTTTTTTAAAATAAATATTTAATTTTTGAACGGATTAATTTCACTTATTCGTCCATCAAATAAATCTGAAAAATATTCATAATTATCCGTCCTTGGAGAACAACAACATGCTGTTACACACGTGCTTTTTCATTGAAAATTATTAAATTAGGGCAAACAAATTTATTTGATATTAATGATTCTCATCGCCGGCATCTCCATCTTTCTGTTCGGTGGTGGATCGAACTCGAAGGCCGTCGATGAAGGCTTTGATTTCCTCCAGGACGATCGCCGACTCCTTGATCTCCGGGAAGGCGTAGAAGGCGTGCATCACCCCCGGGTACTCCACTAGCCGCGCTGCCCTCCCCCTAGCCCGCAGGCCCTCGTAGTACCTCCGCTGCCAGTCCTGTAGCGGGTCGAATCCCCCCACCACAACCATCGCCTCCGGCAGTGCCGCCTCCAGCTCCCCTTCCGCCCTCGGCCCGAAAGGGTTCGCCGCCTTGTGGTCCCTGTCCGCCCCCTCCGGCAGGAACGCCCGCCACATCCAGTCCGTCCGTTCCACCGACACCACCGGCGCATTCACCAACCGTAGCTCCGCCTCCGTCCGCTCCTCCCCGCCGAAGAACGGCTGGATCAGCACCATCCCCGGCAACCGTATTCGCTCCCACGCGTCCGCCGCCCACCGCCGCCCCATGTGGTGCGCGATGTTCGCCCCCGCGGAGTCGCCCGCCAGGAAGCAGCTGGAGAGATCCGCCAGTCCAGCGGCGGCAGCGTCAGCGGTTGCCAGACCATTGCCGTCGAGGAATCGAAGGACGTCCGCCCCGTCCTCGTACGGCGCCGGGTAGCGGTGCTCCGGGGAACGGCGGTAGTTAACGGATAGCACCAGGGCTTGGATCTTTCGGCAGATCCGGCGGCAGACGGCGTCGTAGATACGGGAGTCAGGGGAGAGAAAGGCGAAGCCGCCGCCATGGAAGAAGACAATGACGGGAAGGGACTCGCCGGAGCTAGGGACGAAGAGGCGGAACCAGAGGTTACGGGAGGGATCGATGGTGATGTCGGCGGTGCGGACGCCGCCGACGGGGGTCGCGGAGGCCGGAGAGCGGGCGTCGACTAAGGAGAGGAGGGACCGGTTGATGGAGCCGTTGGAGCGGCAGCAGAAGTCGGTGACGGCGGAAAGGGCAGCGACGGAGATCCGCGTCTTCCACGGGAGCTTGAGGGAGGCGGCGGCAGGGCGGAGCTTCGCTGGCGAAGGCTCGGTTTCCGTCATCTTGCCGCTCGGTTTCCGTCCGTTTGGACAAGAAAGGAAAAAAGAAGTGATTGGTTCACACTGACGGGTGGAGACTAACCGTACATAAACATCCAGATCACCTGATCAGTACGTGGAAGAAGGACACGTGTCGGTTGGTTTCTTTTTTAATTAATATCAATTAAATGAAATAGATTTTTACCACTTTTACTCTTAAAAAAACAAATATATTTCTAAATTTTAAAAGATACATTTTTTTCATATAATTTTTTTAAAAAAAGAGTTACAACCTAATTTTTTTTCGCAATACATGCGAATTGCCTCCTGTGCAAGTGATGTCATGTGTTTACTCCCTGGACTCTGGAGGAAGGGAAAGAAAAGCCTGCTCTTATACAAATTTAATGTTTACCCATCCAAGTAAACGCGGCACAATAATTGTGATGGAGCCCTGTGTCAATTGTTAGTTTCCGTAATGAATAGATAAAGAGATTTAAAATTTGAATTTTTAACTGTGATGTGATGTATTGTAGAAATTTTTTTATTTTTTACAGATTTAAGAATTTTGGTTGTTTATATGTATTTTAATGAATGTTTTCTGATTTAAAACAAATAAAATATGATATATGCATAATATATATATGTGAAGAAGGGTCAAAATCAGTAAACGTAACTTGCTAAATGAAGAAGGGTCAAAGTTAGTAATCGTAACTTGCAAATAAGATGTGATGTTGATATATCGATAGAGAGAGGTGGTAGGTGGCCAAACTTTTATTATTTCAACAAACGCCATTAATCACATTTATTGATGTATTTATCTTCAAACAAACCAAAAAGAAGTGCTACCTATGAGATTTAGTGGCACAAGGGCTAGTATCTTTCTACTCTTGTAAGCTTGTTTACTTCAAAGCGTGGACAAAAAGCATGAAAAGAAATCATCTATAGGAAAAGAGAAGAGAACAGATAAACGAAAGAAAGGACAAAGGATGAGAGGGAAAGAAATTCTTCCAAGGCCCGCAACTTGCCACTCGAGCTCGAACTCATGACAACAGATACCAGGGGGCCGCTAGGTTGGCGGTTCCAACCTTTTGAAATCGAACTCATGACAACGGCCCCCACGGGCTGGGTCGGTGGGTAAGGCGCCTGCTGTTTGAAACGGAGGTCATAGGGTCGAGAGTCGTCAGTTGTGCACGGGATTAAAATCTTGGTCTGTTGGCTTAAATTCTCTCGGCCCCCAGACGTCTTCTCCACCCTCAGTAAATCCGTGATTTACCTCCCTCTGGAAACCTCGTGGAGCAAAGACCAGGGGGCCGCTGAGGTGGCGGATCTACTTTTTTTTTTTGAATCGAACTCATGACAACGGGGTTGGTGAGACGTAAATTTCTGTATCCTGTATAAAAAGTCTCTCCTCTCAAACTTCTTGCCTTTTCAGTCACCGTGATTTATTTTCTCCGTGTTGATTCTGGGACAGGTTGACGAAGACGCTGAGGGTGAGTGTTTCACCTGTTTTGTAACTCGAACTCATGGCAACTGCGGAGAGGCCGTGATTCACCATGAAGTCGCGGTGACAATAGAGAAGTCATGAATTCATGGCGTTGTCATGAACTCGGACAATCTTGTTGCTCCTCATGGTCTCTGATGGTCACAGAGAGGCCAATTATGGCCTCGTCGCGAGTTCACGACAAGGCCCGTGATGGTCGCAACGGATGCGGAGAGGCTGATGCACGGATCGAGGGCTGTGCGGAGCTACTAGCGCATGTCGCAGGCATGACCGCTGTGGCAAAGAGCTAAGATATTTGCGGGGGTGTCAGAGATGGCGAGGGAAAGGGTGGTGAGCTTAGTGTGGTATGTGGTGCTAACACATGGCCGCACAAGGTGTGGTGCATTCATGAACTAGTTTGGTGTGGTGTGAACACTCATGAATAAGTTGATATTCGATTTGGTAAAAATTTATTTATATTTATTTAATATACATATATATATAATTAAATAAATAAATAAACTTAAACAACTCGTTAATATTTATGAATAATATTTTTGAATAATATTCATAAATAATATTCACGAATAATATTTGTGAATAATATTAACGAACATACAATTTGAATTATTAAATTCAATAATCATAGTCAAACAAATAAAAAATTTTAAACAATCAAACAAATTTGAATTGAGAATTCGATATATTATTTAAATGAATCAAACTCCAGCTAAACTTGAACTAAGCTTGAGTCAAATTTAAACTAAATTCAAATTCATGAAAAATAAATCAAGTTAAGTTTAAATAAGCATTTTAATTACTCAGATTATTTTAATCGAAATTTAATTTAACTTGATTACCTCATGAAATAAATTTAAATATCTCAAAACTTGGCTTAACATTACCGCCTTTTGCGGGAGGCTAATCATTATAAACCGAGATTTAATAGACTTCATTCGGTCGAGGGAGACATGGCATCTGTTGGACCAAGTCATTGTACTGGCAGCTGCATCTAATAAGATGTTTTCTGTAAACTAAATCTTAGGCAATTTACATAAGAAAAATGTTTTATAGAGTGAAAGTAAAAATTTTAGTAAAAGATTTAATTATTAATCGATGATACGTCCGATGTCTGATCGTCAATCGAATACCACCGACGGTCTTCGATCGCTGTTCGGAATCAAATTATACCATGGGGACGGTGAACTCATCTAGATCGACGATGAATGATGCGAGATCGTAATTGCGGCGATCTCGACGGGTTCACCGTGCTCCCCCTCCCACAGTATAGCTTGGTTCGGGGCGACAACCGAAGGCCACCAACGATATCCGATCGACGATCGGACGTCAAACGTGCTACCGATTGACGATCAAATTTTTCACCGAGACATTAAATTTCATTTTCATTTTTATTTTTACTGTACATATCATAACTATTTAGTTAAATCATGCTGGTAGGTATTCATAACGGCAATTTATAAAATCAAAATTTTCTAATTTATCAAAAATTATATACTACTTTAATATTTTCTTAAAAAAAAATACTTTTTTCCATTTTACATACTCTCCTCGTAAATTCAACTTTTTTTTTTCTTTTTTCTTTATTATTTTTTCTATCTCTTTTCATTGCTCCGTCTTTTCTCATATCAAACTCATCGCGTTTAGGATTTAATTATTTTTTAATTATATTTTAATACTTAAAAAAAATCGAAATAAATAATAGATAACATATTTGAACTCCTTAAAATCATAAAAATCCACATGAACTGATCAAATGGGTATAATCAAAGCTATTTAGGTCCAATAGTGGATTTCGATCAAAATCTACTAATCGAGCTAATGACTTTAGATTGCAACCATTTCTTATAGATTTTTTGAAAATCCAAAAAGTTCAAATATATTATTTATTGTTTACTTCGACTTTTTTTGGAGATGTTAAAATGTAATAAAAAATAATTAGCAAAAACTCTTACGTTGAACTTGATATGAATTATATCGGGCTCACGTTGGATATGGTATAAAATCATATCAGACCCAACATGGAGGCTTTTGCAGATTCACCACTGATAGTCAACCTAGAGAGCTCTGATTGCACCTATTTCAGTTTCTGTGAATTTCTGAGATTACAAGGAGTTTAAATATGTTGTTCATTATTTATTTCAACTTTTTTGGATGTGTTAAAATGTAATAAGGAATAAGGCAAAATCCCTTATATTGGGCCAACGTAGGGGTTTTTGCTGATTCACCATTGATGAACTTAGAAAGTTTCGATTGTATCTATTTCAATTTCTGTGAATTTTTGATATTACAAAGAATTTAAATATATTATCGGTTATTTATTTCAGTTTATCCGAAGGTATTAAAATATTATCAAAAAATTAACTAAATTCTAAACATCGTGGGATTGATACGTCCGGAGAATAGTAGAGAGGCAAGAGAAAAGATAGAAAATATAATAGAGTGAGAGAAAAAAAAAAGAAAAAGTTGAATTTACGAGGAGAATAAAATATGGAGAATATATAATTGATTATACTCTTAGTTGAATATTAAAGTAGTATATACACTTGAAAAACTACCTAGTGATTGATAAATTGTAGTTTTCGTAATATTTAAAATACATATTTAATTTTTATATTTATCAACTTACGTATTTATTTTAAATTATGCCCTTAATTTGCTTTATCGATAATCGACTGAATGCATCATGAATCTTAAAATTGTGTCAATTTTAAAAATAGATAAGTCAATATAAATTATTGACATTTGTTGAAATAACAAAAGTTTCGCAATCTGCCAACTAACTTAAATGGGCAGTAGGCATGGGCGACCCTCATATTAATTCTGGACGTCTCGATCTATTCAACTGTGAGAGAGACTCACGTCTGCCGGCCATGGCGAGTATACATGATATAAGTTTTTCCTTATACGAAGTCCATACGGAATAGTCTGATAATTGAAATATAAATATTATTATTTTAAAATTTAAAAATTAAAATGTGATAAGTTAATGTATCCGTCCTTTCTACATACTAATCACAGTATCCGAACTAATAGTCTCTTTAATTTATCTTCTTCGTATTGATCTTAAGACGAATTGATAAAAATACTGAGAGCGAGAGAATCTCCTTTTACCGCCAGGGACTATTAACCATCTCAAATTTACTTCAATTTAAGATTGTGGTATGAGAAATATTTGATTGGAGCATTATGACGTTTTTTTACTATCATTATTTGCAAGTTAAATTTACTCTTTTTCAGGGGCAAAAATAAAAGATGTCTCAAAATATATAAATTATCAAAGATCATTTAAATTTTATAAATCATCAAAGCCATAAAAAAATTATTTCCAGAATACTCTTAATCCAACAGTATGATAGCAGCTAAGATAGCTTTTATAAATGTTTTTAGAGACTGATTTATACTAGGATCGAGGTTATGATCACCTAAATTTTTAATAATATTATTTTTATATATAAATTTTTATTTTTTAATATCGATATTTTTATTTTCTTAGTATATATATTATTTGACTCTATTAAAGATAAACATTTATAGTTGATGTATCGGTAAATTTTATTTCTTTAATATGTATCTAGAATTCAAATCTCTTGGATGATTAAATTTAAATTTTTTTCTTACTTGAATATATCTTATGCATCTTTGAAAGATTGTGAAAATTATTATTATAATAATTATTTTCATTATTTAGCATACGACCCTCTATTCCAAATTTAAAATTCTAGATCTATTCCTGCTTTTCTTATTATTTTAAAATTGAGATTTTAAAATTCATTATTTTGAAAGGCGTCATCTAGGATCATCTAGATGCTAGGCGCAAGAGCGGAGCCACCTTTATGGCTATTTGGGCTTAGCCCGAGGGCCCAATGAGGGTGAGAAAGAAATTTAATATGGAAGAAAGGGAAAAAATGAGGGGAAGAGTAGGCTGGCCCGGGTTGGCATCGGCGGAATAAGGAGGCTAGTCTGGATGATGACGTTGAAAGAGGAGGCTTAGCCAGCAAGGACGAAGCCAGATTCAAAGCCACCTAAGGTTAATTGCTAATTATAATTGATACCATAAATTAATTAGTTTTAAAATATAAATAAAATAAAAAAAATATGTGAATATTAATTATTTAAAAATATATAATAAAAGTATTTAATATTTAATATATTTAAAATCATATAACAAAAATACCTTGTGATTGTGCTCTTCAATTTTTCTAAACCTCAAGGTATTTTTGAAAAATATATTTAAAATCATACTCAAGGGTTAACAATAATATCTTGTGGTTTAATATATCTAAATCTTTTTAGATACATAAACAATGAGCGGTATCTAGTAATGCATCATTGTTATCCGAGTAAAGAAAATGTTGAGGTCCGATATAACTTTTCCGTGACTATTATATTATATGACTTTACCTTTCTACCTTCGATATCTAAATTAATCAATAAGGCATAGATCGTGTCATCTTCCAATTAATCTTTATATTTTTTGATCTCTAAGTAGACTTACTCAAGCAAATAAGCTCAATATCTTATATTGACTCATTTGAGCGTAACCATACATTTAATAGTCCTACTCGATCAAGGAGTCACAGATATCACTCCTATCATATAGGAGGGATAGATCTCATCTACATCATTCACATCCCTCTGCATAATTTGTTGCATACCTAGTGATCACCTTTATAGTCCACCCTGTTACGGGTGACGTTTGATGATACCAAAGTATACAACTCCTTATATAGGGAATCGTATTGACTTCAAGTTTAAGGACTATTCATACTAATAGTCACATGAGAAATTTTATGTCACTCATATAACGATCCATGAAACTTTTTCATGGCGGGTCAATTCAGTACACATTTTCTAATGGATACCCATATGTTAATTTGATATCTCATATTCATGATTTGTGAGATCAAGTCATCAATTATCCTACATGTTAGAATTTGGTGACCCGAATTCTGTTTAATCCGTTAATATTTATTAGATATTTTCTTATTAATATATTAATTAACAGATTCTTTATAAATCTGTTAATTAACAGTTTTGTTATTAATTTTTATTTGACTAAGTATTCTAAGGTCCCTATAAATTGTGTATCTCATAGACAAGTTGTATCAATCAATCAAGAAAGTTATTTGGTTATCTCTTCTTTCTTTTCTCTACCTCTCTTTTTCTCTACTTCTCTTTACTTTATTATGATATAAGAGTTGTCGACTTTGTATTCCGTCGTTCTTAGTGATTTTTCCTCCTCTGCCCGTGGTTTTTTCCTGTCAAGGGTTTTCCACGTAAATCTGGTGTGTTCTCTATTATTCTTGTTGCCGTTTTTCCGTTCTAATCTCGTAACAAGTGGTATCAGAGCAAGGTTAGTTTTGAGGATTTCAAACGGGATTAATGACAACGGTAAGCATGAAGTATGATATTCCGCTTTTGGATCGCAACACCAGATTTACGCTGTGGCAGGTTAAGATGCGAGCGGTGCTAGCGCATATGGACTTGGACGATGCACTGTTCGGGATAGACAACATGCCCTCGACATGGACAAAGGAGGAAAAGGAACGTAAGGATCGAAAAGCTCTATCTCAGATCTACCTTCACCTATCGAATGAGATTTTACAGGATGTTTTGAAGGAGAAATCGCTGCTGCACTATGGCTAAAACTGGAGCAGTTGTGCATGAGAAAAAGTCTTACGAGCAAACTGGGTCTGAAACAACGTTTGTATTCTCATCGCATGGTAGAAGGTACGTCGTTAAGAGATCACTTGACCGTGTTTAAGGAAATTGTCTCTGACTTAGAGGCTTTGGAGGTCAAATATGACGATGAAGATTTAGCATTAATCTTACTGTGTTCTTTACCCTCGTCATATACGGCTTTTAGAGATACTATTTTATATAGTCGTGATACTCTTACTTTGAATGAAGTTTATGATTCATTATTCTCAAAAGAGAAAATGAAACAGCTTGTCGAAGGATCTGAGGCTCAGGGTGAGGGTCTTATTATTCGAGGAAGGACTCAGGAGAAAGACTCTGATGGTAATATCAGGGGCAGAAATAGTGATAAGATCTATAATTATTGCAAGAAGAAGGGTCACATCAAATCTGAATGTTATAAGCTGTAGAATAAGAATAAAAGGGCAGGTGAAAATTCGAGGGAAAAACAATTAGAGAAGTCTGGTGAGGCTGATGTTGCCGAAAATTACAGTGATGGTGAACTTCTCGTTGCCTCTGATGCTGATTTGAAGCAGAGTGAGGAATGAATTCTTGATTCTAGTTGTACGTTTCATATGTGTCACAATCGGGACTGGTTTTCAACATATGAAACAGTTTCGAGTGGTGTCGTTTTGATGGGCAATAATACATCTTGTAGAATTGCTGGTATTGGTACGGTCAGAATTAAGATTTTTGATGGTGCCATTCGGACACTTGGTAATGTGAGGCACATTCCTGATTTGAAGAGAAATATGATCTCTTTGAGTATTCTTGATTCTAAAGGGTACAAGTACACTGGTGAAGGTGGAGTTGTGAAGGTCAGTAAAGGGTCTCTTGTTGTGAAGAAGGGACTAAAGAAAACGGCCAATTTATATGTTCTGCAGGGATCCACAGTAATAAGTGATGTTGCCGTCACAAGGTGATATTGATAAAAGTAGATCACTTACGGGAAGCTTATAAGAAAGCTATTTGGTTAAAAGGACTCTTCAGTGAGCTTAGCGAAGACTTGCAGAGTACTATAGTCTTTTGTGATAATCAGAGTGTCATTTTCCTCGTGAAGGATCAGATACTTCATGAGAGGACAAAGCACATTGATGTGAGGCACTTCCGATAGTTAAGTTTAAGCATTACTTGGACTTGGTTGATGTTAGATGCTAAGATTTGCCTGTGGGGCTTTTGTGGAAAAGGTGGAGAATGTTCTTTTTGAAGATTTGTGGATTCACGTCAAGGTGGAGATTATTAGAATTTGGTGACCCGAATTCTGTTTAATCCGTTAATATTTATTAGATATTTTCTTATTAATATATTAATTAACAGATTCTTTATAAATCTGTTAATTAATAGTTTTGTTATTAATTTTTTATTTGACTAAGTATTCTAAGGTCCCTATAAATTATGTATATCATAGACAAGTTGTAATCAATCAATCAAGAAAGTTATTTGGTTATCACTTCTTTCTTTTCTCTACCTCTATTTTTCTCTACTTCTCTTTACTTTATTATGATATAAGAGTTGTCGACTTTGTATTCCGTCATTCTTAGTGATTTTTCCTCCTCTGCCCGTGGTTTTTTCCTGTCAAGGGTTTTCCACGTAAATATGGTATGTTCTCTATTATTCTTGTAGCCGTTTTTCCGTTCTAATCTCGTAACACTACATGCTAGTCGCAACTCATTAATATCATCCTTGAATATTAATACTTGACTAGGAATAGCTAAGAGTAGTATTTTTTATATCATCTCACTAACAATTCAATCAATTCATATAATATAGATCAGAATCTACTATCGAAAGACATTATTATTCTTATTCATTGGAGATAATCACGAAATAAATATAATAATCAAAATTTACTTTTATTAATAAATATGATACTTTGTGATCTAAGTTAATCAACTTTTGATTGGCTCTTAAAGCTTACACCAACAACCTAACCATCCAAGCAGCTAATCCTTCTCTACTTGGTAGTATGAGATTATCAACTCAAGTTATCTCAACATGTCTGAAATTGATTTAGGTCATCTCAACATGTCTAAAATTGTTTTTTGAAGTAAATTTCAATTCAACGACTATTCTCTTGTAATCTCCGAGAGCAATCTTCATTGTGAAAGATTGTCAACACAAAGCAAATGTCGTCGGTAATCGGATGCGAATGAAGCTCTATTTCCAGATGCCGCCAATAGTTCCTCAACGATACCTTCAGTAGTTACTGGAGAAATCTCCCCTGTAATAGAACTCTTCACTAGCTTAAATCCAAATAGTCTCCGGTCTGAAGTTCCTGCTTTTTGTTTTCTTTCTCGGTTATTGCCACGAAGGAATTGTCTAGCCCTAAATTAGATGTAGATGAGAACAGAGATTGGTAGCAAAAAACAGAAAAAGATGAAATCGTTACTTCAGCGTAGATGAGAACATCCTTTCATGAACTATAAGTCAGCCCATGGTGGCACAGATGAGAACAGAGATAATGACATGATCTGTATACAACTTTTGTCCTTTCTGCAATCGAGAAAATGATAAAGATTGGGCACTCTCACAAAGGGTTGCTTGCCACAAACCTAAAACAAGGAACAAGATGATAATAACGTAAGGCAAAGCAGCTAAAGTTTGTTAAACAAAAAAACAAGAATAGAATTTTAGTGAAGATTAGTATAGCCAATCACAGGCACATAAGTCACATGTTTGTCTCTTGGAAACTCAAACGAATAATATACTGTTTGAAAAGTTTTTAAGTATGGAATTGTATTGAATTCCACCAGGAATTGAATTTTAGCTAGAATTGAATTTAATTCTTATGTTTGGAATGAGTTAGTAAATAATAAAATTTAATTGAATTACTTGATTTGGAATCTATCAGAATTCAATTCAATTCTTAGATTTTTATTATTTTATCCTTGATTTTGAAGGCCTATGGAAGAGATTGTAATTTCCACTGGGGCTATTAAGTAATTTTATTTTTTTAAGTAAATTTCCTATTTAAATTAGACTTCTTTAGGTTTGATTTATTTTGTAAGGTTTGTATCGAATTGGAATTCAAATCCATGCTAAAAATTTATTCCAATGAATTCGAATTCCGAAAGGAATTGAATTCCACCCTTTTTTCAAACCGGATGTAATTGTCTCTACCAGTGCATTGTCAGTGGATCATTGTAAAAAATTTCCTATAATTTCTATAGTCCATACACAATTAAGGCTAAAGAATTGCAAGGATTGGTACTTTGGACATTTTAATGTTCAAATTTAACAAATGGAAACCATGAAATTCTTCTGCATATTTCCTCTTAAAAAAATAATGTGAAAAAAATCAGGATTTCATATGTTTACTGAAACTACTATTTCTATTTTATACACAACATTTTCAAACTGTCAATTTTTTCACCCATCAAAATATTCAGAATAAAAATAAAATAAAATATATTTATATTTAATTTTTTTGTCCACTCTCTAATCTTTCCTTTTTACACTTTAATACTTTTGTATTAGGGAGTGAAAAATGAAAGATTAGAGAGTGGGAAAAAAAATAAATTTCACGGTGGTCATGAACTGAAAAAGATGTTTAAAAAAGAAATTTTTATATAATTAACCGTCAATATAATGAAATTTTATATTTAAGATTTAAAAATTATGTTACAGTCTTACATTTAAAAAAAATAGAAAAGGTATTTAAAATTTATGCGGAATATATGTTATAAAAATTTTTAGGGTGCGTTTGATTGGGGGTTATCCTTGATAACTTTAGTTATCCATCCAGGGTCATCAACAAAAATCGTGTTTGGTTTAGATAATCAGCGATTCTTAAGTAATGATCGATGTCCGACACATCCGCAAAAGAGACATGTAATCCGGAATCGAAGAATCTTAGAAAAGTAAGGTTTTTCTTGATTCCGAAATTATGAAACTTATCTTTTCAAAATTCTCCTCCAATATTTACCTTAACAAAAGAGACATTCGTGGGAGACCATCGGCAACGACAGAGGTCGGCGCCAACGCCCGGCAACATCGGCGACCGACGACGGCCGGCGATCGCCGACCGCAGACGGTCGGCACGACCGATGACCTCCGACGGTAGGCGACCGCCGACCGTCGACCGCAGACGGTCGGCGACCGACGACCGTCGACCGCAGACGGTCGGCGACCGACGACCGCCGACAGTCGGCGACCGGCAACGACGGCCGACGACCATTATTTGTGGCGACGACCACCGTCGACGACTGACTATTATTCGCGACCGACGACCTGCAACGACGACTGACGACCTGCAACGGCGGCCGACGACCACCGCCGGCGACCGATCATTATTCGCGGTCGACAACCGACAACGACAACCGGCGACCACCACCGGCGATCGACGACTAATGACCGAGTGTACGAATATGTATATAATATCATCTTACTTTTTATTTTAAATTTATAAGCATATAATATTATTATACTTAAATTTAACTAAAATATAATATAGTGAAATATTATATTATGTCATAAAGTATTACCTCCTAACAAAGAAGATTTTATTTGATTATCTAAATTAAACCAAACAATTTCAGGTTATATTTTATTCCCTATTATCTTGATTATGTTATTATTTGATAATTATATAACTAATATTATATCTTATAATTTGAACCAAACGCACCTTAACTATATTTGCAAGTTACGTTTACTAATTTTGACGTTCGGATGCATCGTACGTCAACACCAAGAAGCTGCATCACAATTATTGTGCTGCGTTTACTTGGATGGGTAAACTTTAACTTTGTAGAAGAGTAGGATTTTCTTTCCCTTACCCCAGAGAGTAAAACACAACACAACACTTCCAGCGTA